>CM076584.1:1324993454-1325395952 GCA_034641835.2 Pinus albicaulis | reverse complement strand
AAGGGCCTGGAGTAAGAACTTACCATTTTCCAAGAGCTGAGGGCGAATGCTGAGGGAAAATGATGTTCTGCAAGAGCTGAGGGCGAATGTTGTTCTGCAAGAGCGGAGGGCGAATGCGCGCGTGATATCAGACGTTAATGTAACTATTGCGACGGATACGAAACAATAAAATCATTTTTATGTAGCGCACATATAAGTTTTGAATTTTTATGTAGCACGCATATAAGTTTCGTATTTTTATGTAGCACGCATATAAGTGTCGTTATACCGATGGTGGAAAAAGCGTCGCTATTGCGACGGGTACCTCCAAACGTCGCAATGGCGACACCTAGACATTGTGTCGCACTTGCGACGATTAGAGTCGTCACAATAGTGACGCTTTGGGCCATAGTGTCACAATTCCGACGTCTTCCTCCAAACGTCACAATTGAGACACTTTTCTAAGTGTCGGTATTGTGACACTTTTCTATAAACGTCGGTATAGCGATGGTTTCGGGCGGGATGGAAAAAATTTGGGGAAATTTCCGACATTTGGTCAAAAGCATCGGATTTAGTTTAATATGGCTAAGGAAATTGGCAAAGGTAAAGGAAAAGACTTTAAAAATGTAAAGTGGCATTTATTGGCTTTTATTTATTAAAATAATGGAAATTAGGAGAAAAGCATGGTTAATGGCCACATCTTTCATGTGAGGAAGAAAACGAAGAAAAAATAATGAAAAAGTGAAGAAAATAGAGACCACATTAATAAAATAGATTTTGAGGATAATTTGGTACCTTTTGTCAATTTAGTTTTCGAATTATCTTTCTATTCTCTCTCACACACACTCTTGGACACTTAGAGTTTTCTTGAATCACTTAAACATTGGATTAAGAAATGAAAAGAAGGCGAAGAGGAATCACATGTAAAGCAAGGAAGAGCAAGATCAAGCAACTACAATGAGATTACTTGCAAGTATTGATTTTCATGTATGATTTCCTTTCTAGTTTTGACATGCATGGTTATGCATGTGTGTTCTTGGTTCTTTTTCTATCATTGGCATGAGTTTTTCTAGGTGTGAGAATGTTCTTCAACCTTGCCTTTCCATTTATGGATAACCATGGTGTGATGGGCTTCTCTTGTTTACGTTGAGCTGGATTTTCGAATGGACTTGAATTTGAGTGGGGTTTGTCTCAGGATTAGTCACAAGTACTAAGAATATCACGATGGGATATATGGTAAATCCTGGATGTAAACAACTTTATTAAGCCTAGGAATCCCTTGACTAGTGAATGGAGGTATACATGGTAAATCTTGGTGGTGAGTACCCTTTATTAGGCCTATGAATCTAGGGATGGGATATATGGTAAACTGGAAAGGATGGAGACCTAGTAGGCCTAGGAACCCCTTGATCTATAATTGTGTAATACATGGTAAACCTGAGAGGTAGAGATACAAAAATACTGCATAGTTTAGGGGGAGAGTTGCGAAGGCATCCATGCTTGTTTAAGGCCTAGTAATCTAGTGTGGATTGAAGCAAAGCCTAGTTATACTGATGAGGGTGATGTGGTGTAGCCTCAGGAAGCCCTGGTTGATATTGGTTATCAGTCCCACATTCATGCTTGGAATATGGAACAAGTGTGATTGGATAAAGAGATATTTAGTTCAGCCAATCTATGTTTGGGTGGAGTGTGGAATTATCGAACCTAATTGGCTTAATATTTCATAACAATGGTTTCTTCTCCTTCTGTTTTATGTGAAAATGTGTTTTTTCATATTTGATATTTATGTTTGTCATAGCCACTTTATTTTTTTTGTTCATATGATGGTTAAAATTATGTCTTAAGATAGATATGATGTATGGCTTTCGTGATGTTTTGGTTTTTAAATGAATGAACAATGAATATATGACCTAATAGATGATAACACATCTAATTTGGTAAGAAATCAATACTTCCTAGCTATTCTCAGATAAGTATGAGACACTTATGCTCAGATCTATTGTTATCATAAATAGAATACATCTTTGTGACTTGTTTGACAAAATGTGTGTCATGGCTAGTAGGGGTCCATTTAAGTTCTTCATCAAGTTTTTTATAAAAATCATTCTCTTCATGCCCTTTGTGAATTCTAGAATTTTCATAAGTTTCTAGGTAGTGACTAGGTCAAATACCTAGAAATCATCCGCAAATATTATAGTCAATGGCATAGCTGCACTAGAAGAGAAGGCTGTTTTTTCACTCAAGCAGGCTCATGGGAGTAATTCGGGCTCTCATTCACTTGGACGGCTTGGAAAGGGAGCATATGGGGCTCTGTATTAATAAAAATGTTGATTTCCTTAGGGGTTGGCTACCTAGAAGGGTGGGTTGGCTCCTTAAGGTTATATAGCAGGAGTAGAAGGTCATATTGGTTCATTTATGTTGGTTCCAATTCTTTAAATCTACAGGGAGATTCAAATCACATCATAGTAGCCTTTTGTCATATTTTTATTGTAGTGGACCGTGTAGCTTGGGAAAATGTTGGAGGAGGGTGCTATAAATTCCATGGTGGATGAGAAAAAATATGGAAAATGAGTGGTGTATAACTGAGCTCTTCACCAAAAGTACATTTTTTCCTCCAATATTTTCTAGTAATCCATTTTTAGGAAGGGGTATTTTATGAAGCAACCATTCAGACATAAGTAGAAATCACATTATTTGGTCTAGTTTGTGTACATGTACTCCTAAAAATTTTAATTTTTAGATGAAAAACCATTACATCTCAATATTATATCTCCATGAAAGTATGTGAAAAAATGGTTTTCTTATGTGTTATCGATCTCTATTCATGTGTATTCCTAATTATTTTCTGGTATGTAATGCCTAGGAAAATCCCTAGTTAGGGATGTAGCCTTATCTTGTCTCACACCCTCTCTCGTTACTTCCCTATAGGAGATAGATGGGATATGTCCAAATCTAACATGGATTCTTACAACCAGAGAAAGTGTGGAACCCATACTAATATTGTAATATTTGAAAGAAATTTTTTTTTGTAGAAAATTTCATTCTTAAATAAGCTTTTTCTATCTCTTTTGGAGGCCCTCTTGTTATTGGATCTTGTTTTTTAGGCTATCCGCTATGTCCTTAGCCTTGAAGCATATTAATATGGATCTGATAGTTTGTGTTTTTATGAAGATTTGGAAGGTCTTGTTTTTTTGTGTGCATGTTGGTGTTTCGACCACCTCTATGCTCACATGGTTACACTGTCCCGAGGAAATATTTCTTTCAGTCTTGTGGTAGCAAGGAGTGGAAAAACTCCTTCATTCTTCCAACGTTGGATCTATTAATGGTAGTATGAAATACTAGTGCACAAGAGAGGGAGTGGTTAGTTCACCACCTCATAGGGCATGTTAGACATGACCATCACCAAAAATACCCTATCACCAAATTATACCCAAAATTTGGGCACATTTATAATTCATAGTTCATTATCTCCAACTTCAAAGGGATCCTTGACACCCAAATATTTAATCAGATAAAGTATTCACTTGCCCTAATATGAAATATGCTAAGAATAGTGGAGGTTTAACCCTTATGTAAGATTAAAAAACAAAGCCTATGTTTGATAGTTTTTGCATGGGTTACGAAGGGATTCATAATCATACCAAGGCTTTTCGGCATATAAACAAATGAGGGAGAATGCAGTCGTGGAAGAAAAAAGGTTGCAAGACAAACAAACCCTAGGAAAGTGTGATACCACGAACATTCACAAGTACATGGTGTATTTTGGATGTTTAAGGATAAAGTTATTTTCATTTTCAACCCGCATATCATCACAAATATAACATATTCTTTTAATCAACGATATTTGAGAAATTTTTCAATGTCTAATTTAAATATGGAGCTTCTAAGAATTTTTTCATACTTTAGAAATGGTTATTTTTATATTTACATTGGTCAACATAAAGAGATACATTTTGTTTTCTATATTAGGATTGATCACTTATAGTATTTTAATTTTGTTTTATCTACTAATTCTTTTCCACAACACAATTTATCTTTAATTTTTTCTTGATTTTAGTTTTAACAATACTTTTAATATTATTATTATTTTGGAATGAACCCTTTCTTTATTACTTAGTGACTTATCCAACACTTTCCATATATATCCCAACTATGTTTTCTCTACTAGTGGTTTTTAATACAGTTTAAATTAATCTTAGGAAGCCTTTTATTCTCCATGTTTTTTATCTTATTCATCTACATAAGGAACCTAGTCATAGTCCAACATTGAATGAAGGATATACTTTCTTCTATGAGAAGGATAAGATAAGGTGTTGTGTTTGAGATTATAAGTTATAAAATAGTTTTAGATTTTCTATGTATTTCCTCATAGCTCTCTAGAAATGTTGTACTCTTGACTTTCACTACCATATGAGGTAAAAAAAGTCTGAAATAAATTTTTTGTCTTATTCCATATCGAAAGTGATATTTATTCACAAGTGCTTCCAAATTTATGATAATTTTTTCGATTAACTATCGTAACCTTCAGTTTTTCAGTCTTTAGAATCATACCCATATAATAATAAAATGCTTGAGAAATTTTAGTTACTTTTTAGGGTATCAAGTACCGCTCACCACAAGAATTTCATCCATTCAAAGGAGAAGAATTATGAATACACTAGAAATATTTAGCATGACACAACCGACATTTTCCAAATATTTCTCTAATTTTTTAATATATTCAAAAAAGGATAAGGGACAAGGAACAACATTGCTTAAGTTGTAAATCACAATTAATTTCTTTCAACCAAACCTCAACGTTCATAAAATTAGTAGTAATATTCTCATACAAAATTATCACAATTCTCAAGTCGAAAAGAAAAATTAGTTCTTTTAATATATTGAAATTGTTAGGCATGGGAATTATGTCAAACACTTTTATAAAATGATGAAACACCACAAAGATTAGCTTTTTTATTGCAATATTCCTCCAAAATTATCCTAATCATAACAATTTGCTCCATAATCGTATTATAGCTCCTAAATTTGGCATATAATTTATATCTTTCTTGTGATTTTCTAACCATACACTAGTTTCTTTAAAAATAATTCCATTTAACTTGGTTAATAGAGAACTAATCATAAAGGTGCTATAATTAGAAGGATTTTCTATCCTCACTTTTAACGATGCATGTAATGAAGTTTTGAGTCTAGGGCTTATGAAAATCATGCTTGACTATTAGATTGAAGAATTTGAAGAATGAGTATATGCTTTACAATTTTTAGTACTTCTATTTGGTCGTATTTGATGTCATTAGCTTTAACTTTTTGAAGCCTCTTGATCGAAAATTCCATGTCTTCTATCCATAAAACTTCTTCGTCTATATAAAGAAGTTAATTTTTTTGCATCACATTAATGTATCTAAAAATTTCTAAGACATCCACTCTAATCCCTGAAGACTCATATTTTTTCTTTAGATTTACTAATCAACATTTCCCTCTAAAATCCATACGATGTAACTTAAATAGGATGAAAATATTTTTAATTAGGATTTTATAACTATTATCTTATAAACATTTAAAAACTTATTAAAATAGATTTTAATATTTTTTCTAACAATATTATTCTCTTAATATTGCTAAACGTTAATTACTCATTTTTAATACACCACCTTAAGAAAACACTTTATCTAAAAAATAATTCGTTATAAATTTGTTAAAAATTTACTTACAATTTTATCTAAAAAAAATCCTAACCTAGGATAACAAGAAAACAACCCATTCCTACTGAGACAAAATATTCTAATCCAAATCTCAAATCATCCTTAAATGGTCTATGAGATTTATTTTAGTTCTTATTAGTCCATGTCGTTTGGGTTGTATGAAATATAGTAATGAATTTTAAGTCCCATATTATTCGTGTATGGAAAAAAAAAAATGATTGGTTTGAGGATTGATGACTTACTTTTTCTCTTCCCAAGAGACGAAATTGTTTTATATTACATTTTATATTTTAAAACATAGGATTTAAAGTAGTATTTGAGCTATATAATACACATTTGATCAACATTATTACCCCAAGGAATTAATTCCTTTATATAATAAACAGTTGATCCACATTTTTTCCTCGAGGAATTAATTCCTTAACATAAATGTTTAAGGAAATATTTACTATCTATAAACCATAGTTATTAGATGACCTCGATCATTAGGTACATTTTGAGAGGTTAATGGTCACCTTTTTTCCTTATTAAACATATTTTCTTCCATTTTAATTATATTATGGTCGTATGATGCTAGTGTAGGTGGTGATTGAGGCTTAACATACTTAGAGTACCTAACATAAGATTAAATGCAGGAAAATCATGAAGACATGGAATTTTTGTGTATATTTTGTCATAAAGACTCAGATTAGACAGCAAGGAGAGATAATAGTGGGTTTTTCACCCTCCTTAACTCCCAAAGTAAACCAAGGGATCCTCAAGATTCCCTCCAACAACTCAAAATCAAAGGTAGACAAGAAAACTCAAGATCAAGTGCACTCAAGCCATACTTCACTTGGAGTCAAGTGGACTAATCACCTACCTTTTATGGATTTGTTGCTAGATACCCTTGATGTTAAATAGGGCTGATCAAGAGCTCATTAGGATTCAAAATTTGGAGAAAACCATTAGGCTCTTTGGTCTTGTAATCAATTTTCTAAGATTTTTGTTGATGTAATAGGACTATCTTTTGAAAAGAAATGAGTATTCAAACTTTTCCTTAGTGATCTAGTTCCAGAGAGCTAGGCTTGTGGATTAGGACCCAATCCATGTGCCTCACCCTCTCTTGTGTAATAATTCTTTCCTTCCATGTCATTTAGATAGTTTTTCTTCTCAATAGCTAGCTAGTTTGTTGGTATTTTCGTTTACAACTTTATTTTGCTTCCATTTGTCTTTTGATGTAGATTTAGTCTGCATACATGAGTGGTAGAATAGGTCATAACTCCATAAAGCATTGAGTCAAGCCTCCCCCTCTCACCTTTGTCAATAGAGCTTGAGGAGGGCAGACTTTCCCCATAGACCAAAAATTCTTATAAGTTTATGATTTCTTATAATGCATGAGATTAGTTTTTGTAATTCCATGAACATGTTAAGTATTCTGTGGTATATCTCTATATATAGATTATAATATATTTTATTTACAAATCTAAGTCATCTTTCCCACAATATTTATCATGGATTTGTCCATTTTTATTGCATGAATAGGCAGTTTTATTGAAGGTATAGTTAGCACATGGAAGGATAATTTCACCAACACCTCTAGCTTCATCTGTCATCTTCCTTCAGCCCTATGTTCATAAAAATCACCATGAACCCTCTTTATGGATTGTTGATCCCTACATTGTGAGGAAACCCTAGTGCTGCAAGAAAGGACTTCCAAGAGGCTCTAATATTGGCCAAGGACTGGGCCAACTCATACTCATCCTCATCCACCTTCCATACCATTTTTCCAACTCTTTTTGGCCACAGATTGTCCTTGGTCTGTTTCGTGTATCATTTCAGCACTTGGTTGTAGCACTACAGGAAAGCTGTAGTAGCTCTTGAAATAACGCTTGTGGGACCATCCTTAAGCCCAAGAGCCACCATGGCCATATTATAAACCTGAAAAACCCCTCATGCACCTTTAGGCTTGCCCCCATGTGTTTAAGCCTTCCATCAGCCACCTTAACACTTTCTTCTCCTAGCTAAAAAAAAGCAAATTTTCCGGCATTTTATGTCATGAATAGTTACATGAATAAAAGAATGATAGATAGAGCATAGGGTAAGTTTCCTTTATGCCATTTCAATTCAATAATTTACTTCAGGCAAGGTACCTAGGTTGATTTACAATTCTTATCATGGTCTAATAAGTAGATTTATTTCATTGCAGAATAGTTAGATGAAGTTCGTTACTATGGTATAATTATGTACTTAATAATAGTGCCATGGATTTGAATCATTTTTAGCCTAAGTTCTAATTCCAGAAGTGTGACAGACTTCACCTAGAAACCCTATAAGTAACACCCTTTCATAGAGCTCAGAAGAGGATGACGTGAGTATAATACATTTGTTGTGCATATAGCATTGTCCTCCTAGTTTCTACAAACCTCAGGTTCATAAAGTAAGGTAGGGCAGCCTTTAGGAGTTTTAGCATTTCTTATGTAATACGAAGGCTCACCACTTTTTGGAGTCATTGCTGGGGAGGTGTCTAGTAGATGCTTTGATTTTGTCTTAGAAATTCTTTTCTACTTTCGTTTTTCATGTTGTTTCAAAAATATTAAAAAATAAATAAAAATATGATTTTCATTTCTCGTAGGAATAGGGATACTGAGGGAAATGTTTTACCTAAAACCCCCACATCACCACATAGTCACCCTTCACTCTTCTTCAGTGGTTGTGAGATTGAACACACCATAGGTGAGCCTTCTAAAAATTTGGAAGAACCTATTGGGGAAGAGGAAACCTTCTTTCAACTGAGGGACCTGCTTCACCTATCTCAAATATGGCTGACACTGAAACCCAGGAAGCCTTTCCCATTAGACAAGAATATGGGGAAACTAAGACGAAAAACATTAGGGCCTTAGGTCTTCCACACTTTTATGGACTTGCCTAAGAAGACCCTAACACATTCATATTTGAATTTTTTGTTGTTTGTAGGACCTATGACTATGCCTCAGAGGATCGGAAATTGAAGTTATTCCCATCCACCCTTAAGGATGAAACCTTGTTTTGGTTCATGAATCCACCTGGGAACAACATGACTACCTGGGCACAGATGCAAGAGGCCTTCAACAAAAAATACAAAGACTACTATAGGTCCAAGGAAACTAAGGATGAGATATTTAGGATGACTTTAGGACCTAATTAATCCCTAGAAGACTATGAAGAGAGGTTTCAATTAAACTATAAGAGAGCCAAGTATACTCTTGATCTTGGATCACCTAAACTTTTACTTCTCTGAGGGATCAGAGAGGAGGTGATAGAAACATTAAATATGTTATCATGAGGACATATATACCAACTTCTTTATGAAACAATAAAAACTTTCTTCTAGAACCATTCTATGGCACTTAGAAAGAAAGCTAGAGTTGGATAAAGTACATCGAATACCCCTTCCTTTTCCACCTCCATCAAAAATGGGATTGGAAACATGTTGGAGGACTTCAGGAGTGACAAGATGCACACATTTTCTTAGCAAATGGACACAATGAAGGTCAAAAGGAAGAAAGAGGAGGCAGAAAGAACCTTGGCTATATTTTTCCCTAGATGTACCAGAAAGCACTCGAGAAATGAATGTCCACTAAGTGTCATAGAGGTTTTCTTAGTCTGTGAGGAGACTCATACCACAGAAAAGTTTCCCTCCTTACCTGGACTTAAATTTATATATCAAGGTGGGGAAGTGGGACCAGATCAACTATGTTTCATCAACTAGAGAAGCCCTTAAGGCGTGAAGTAATATAAACAGGGTATGCAAAGTGCACCTTACTCTTACTATCACAATAATCAGAGAGCACCCATGCAACATTGATACACCCCCACTCCTCCATCCTGGCCTATACTTCCTACTTGTCCTTACAACTGTACATATCACCCTTAGCCTATGAACCAACCATTTCAACAGTATGTTCCAAAACAACCTCAGTGGAACAATCCATCCCAACGGTGGAGGCCTCAAAACAATCAACTATATACTGTAATGCCTCCACCCCAACCTCGACATCAACTTACTCATGTTGCTCCACCCAAGTTCCCTCAAATTCCTGCAAAACCAAATCTGAAGCCGAAAAATAGATAGGCAGAACAGGTTTACAGTGGAGAGAAATCCTATCTAGCTTATGTTGTGGAGATACGAGAGATTAATCTTGGGCCGGGAAGAGTAATCCAAGACAACCACCCTCTATATCTACTTGTAGAGGTTGAGGAGGAAAATGAATAAGGTAAAATCGAATCCAAAAACCTTCTTTTCCTAAGCACTGGATCCATCCTAGCCAGCGCACCCTAGAGTAGACTGAACTTCTCGGAGAGTTGAAAATTTTGTGTGTAAATATACCACTTCTCCAAGCCATTAAGGATGTCCCTATTTATCGTAGGCTCATCAATGAAAATTTCTTCTAGAAATCTGGGAGAAATAAGAAAGATACCCCAACCATCAATGTGGTAGGTGAGCTATATGACTTAATGCTGGGAAGGGTGATATTTCCAAAGTGCCTAGACCTTAGTAGTCTAGTTGTCTATGCCCACATGGATGGTGTCATAGTTCCCAATACTCTGATTGATCTAGGGTCTTCCATCAATGTTATGAAAAAGGAAACCATTTTGAAACTTAATATACAACATATTTTGAGGAAAACCACAACAAATCTGCAACTTCCAGACTAGTTCACAGTAACTTCGGAAGGAATTGTTGAGGATCTTATGGTTACATTTTAATCTTGGGAGTATCCTACATTCTTCCTGGACCTTTAATAGGAAACCAAGTTCAATGGATACCCTCTAATATTAGGGAGACCTTCGTTAGTCACTATAGATTCTTTTATTAGATGTCAAGGTAGAAACATTACTATTAAAAATGGGCCCTTGTCTGAACAACTGGTATTATATCCTTCGACCCAACATTCCATTGATCATGATCTACCTATATGCTTGGAGCATGAAGAATATGAGGTATATAAAACTACCCCTATTTGTACCATGGATGTTGTTCTTAGAGGGGGATAGATTGATGAAGGTGAACACATCCACTATGCCATTCAAAACTAGTACCCCACTAACAATCCTCTTGAAAACCTACTTAGATATTCTGAAAGAAAACCTTGGATGGAAGTGCACTCAGTAGATTCAAACTATGAAACCACCAAGGTTGCTGATATTGGCCCATCCAGATCTCTTAAAATCAATTCAAACCTCTGGGATGAAGAAGAAAATCAGCTATTCCAGCTTCTAAAATAAAATTTAGATTCATTTTATTGGGATTAAAACGACATGAAATGGGTGCATCCTTTAGTATGTAGACATCATATTTACATCAAAGAAGTATACAAGCCTGTGAAAAAACCCCAAAGAAGGATGAACGCAGATCTGAAGAACATAGTCAAGGAGGAGCTGCAAAAATTATTAGATGTGGGTTTCATTTATCCTATATTAAATAGTGAGTGGGCATCTCCGCTTGTCCTAGTCCCAAAGAAGGATGGAAAATGACGAGTTTGTGTTTATTATAAGGAACTTAACAAAGCTGCCCAGAAGGACCATTTCCGTTTTCCATTTATAGACAAATTCTTCGATGGCCTTGCGGGGAAGAAGTTATTTTCATTCTTAGATGGGTTTAGTGGGAAAAACCAAATTCAAATCAATCTCGTAGACCAGGATGAGACTACTTTCACCTGCCCTTGGGGTACCTTGGCTTATAGAGTCCTGCCCTTTGGGTTGTGGAATGCCCCATCTACCTTCCAAACAGTTGTCTTCAACATTTTCTCTGAGCTACTCCATGACACCGTTGAAACCTACATGGATGATTTCACACCATATCCAGATGACTTCCAGGAAGCTCTCTCCAATTTGGGTAAAGTACTGAGAAGGTTCATTGAGATGCATCTCTCCCTCAACCTACAAAAGTGTGAATTCGTAAAGAGAGCAGGAGTTGTATTAGGACACTCAATCTCCTAAGCACGAATATAGGTGGACCCAAGAAAAATCACTATTATCAAGAGGGTGCTTACTCCTCAATAGCAGAGAGATATCAGTAGATTCTTAGGGTTAGCTAGTTATCATATAATATTCATCAAAGATTTTAGTAAGATGGATCCACTGCTATTTTGTTTATTGGACAAATATTCTGAGTTTATTTAGTCCAATCCTTGTTAAGAGGATTTTGAGATCATTAAGGGAAATTTGACTACCCCCCCCATTCTCTGAGGTAAAAAATGGGCTCTGCCTTTCCACATCCGCACATATGCATCCAAAAAAGTTGTGGGGGCAACATAAGGATAGCTAGAAGACAAATTACCTTATGAAATATATTTCATCAGTAATAAATTGTTTAATGCCGAGCTAAACTATACTCTCACAGAGAAGGATATGTTAGCCATTGTCCATGCTTTAAGACAATTTAGATATTATGTAACTAGGTATCAAACCTTTGTTCACACTGACCATGAAGCTGTCAAATATTTAATGAAAAAACCAGATTTTAATGCTAGTCTAATTAAATGGTTGTTACTTTTACAACAGTTTGACCTAACCATTGTTGATGAATCTTGGAAAGGAGAATGTTGTCGCAGATTTTCTATCCAGGTTAGCTCTATCTGTAGGTGAAGAAATAATGGTGGATGGATAGTTTACAGATGAAAAACTTCCAAATGAACATCTATTTGTTATATTAGCACTCTCACCATGGTTTATTTACATAGCTAACTACTTTGTTGGTGGAAAGTGCCCTCCTAATCTCTCATTCAGGGAGAAAAACAAGATCATAAAAAAAATGCCCCTTTCACATGGATTGGGGGAAATATTTTCAAACTAGTCTCTGAAAAATTCCTCAGGAGATGTGTGAGGGCGGAATAAGTTTTTGATATCCTCTTTGCATGTCATGATAGCCATTTTGGGGGCCACTTTGCTGCAAAAAGGACTTCTTTCAAAGTTTTTCAGGCATGATACTATTGGCCTACCCTTCACCGGGATTCTAGAAATACACTAGTAGGTGAGATTAGTGCCAAAGGATGGGGAAACCTACACAAAGGTATATGATTTATTTGAAAACTCAAGTGGTCCTTGAACTATTTGATAAATTGGGCATCGACTTCATTAGACCTATTGATCCACCATCTGGTGAAAAAAAGTATATCATAGTTTGTACTGACTACCTAACAATGTGGGCTGAAACAAAAGCTGTGATGGTAGAAACCGATGAGAAAGTACTAGAATGTCTAGGGGAGAATGTGTTTTACACGTTTGGGTACCCCAAAGAAGTAGTCACTGGTCAGAGGGCACAATTCACTTCTCATCCCATTGAGAATATTTTGAGGAGGCAGAATATTAATCATAATCCTTATACTACCTACCTCCCTCAAGTGAATGGCTAAGTGGAAGTGACTAACAGAGCCTTAGAGAGTATCCTCACCAAGGTTGTGAGCTTAACAGAAAATATTGGGAGGACATATTTATAGAAGCTACTTGGGCCTAGAACACTAGCTAGAAAACAACAACATGATTTACTCCTTATGATCTAGTCTATGGAAAAAAAACCCTGCTTTCAGTGGAATTTGTATTCAACACATTAAGGATGGCAAATGAGCCATACCTAGACATATAAAATTCCCAAAAAGAGAGTTTTCTACAATTAAATGGATCAACAACATGATTCACTCCTTATGATCTAGTGTATGGCAAGAAAGTGCTGCTTTCAGTTGAATTTGTATTCAACACATTAAGAATGGCAAATGAGCAAGACCTAGGCATATAAAATCCCCAAAAAGAGAGTTTTCTACAATTAAATGTATTGGATGAGTTCAGGATGCAAAAAATCCTCCACACAGAGGTAATTCAGCTGCAAAGGAAGGTCTGGCATGGCAAGAACATTAAGGAAATGATCTTTCAAGAAGGATATTGGGCATTGTTGTATGACTGAAGGTTTAAGGACTTCAAAGGAAAACTGATGACAAGATGGTTGGGACCCGTCACCCTACAAACTATACAATTTTTATGATAATGGTGTAGTTTAGATCATAACCATAGATGAGGAATGAATTCCCCTAATTGTCAATGGTTACAGACTCAAGGGTTACAAGAAGCCTCTCCCTAGGGAAAAACTTATAAATTCCATAAGCATAGAGGTGTATGCCATGGGAAACTCCATAGTTTCCAATGCCTCCTTAAAAAAAAAAAGAAAAAAAAAAGAGAGAAAAATAAAATAAAATAAAGAGGTATGGGTGAAGCCCTCTCTGAGGTGCCCTAGGCCAACCCTAGGGTTTAAAACCTCCATGAGGCAGTCGTGGAGCAAGAAAACAAAAATAGATAATTAAAGATCCTTGGGTGAAAACCTCTCAGGGGCACCCAAGGAATGTATCTGGGTTGAAGAACTTTGTGGAGGCAACCCACTTTCCTTCAAGAAAAAAGAAAAAAAGAAAAGAAAGAAAAATAAAAAGAAAACTACCTATGAATTTATGTTTTTTTTGTTTTGCAGGTTAATAATTGAAGATGTTTTTTTGGAACCAGAGGAGCGGTTTCTCTTCGTTTTTTTTTATTCTCTTCTCACACACACCACATGCCACTCCATCATCCATCCCTTCATCCATTTGACCCACTAGATAATAAAAAATATGATTTTCTTTCGTAATCCGGACTTGCTAAAAGCAAATCAGTCGGCTACATGCTTCTTGTAGCACTATAGGAAACTCCTGTAAATACTACAAGAATCTCGTTTGTGAATAAAAAAAGGTTGCCTTCGGGTTTCTAAACTTTAGTTAGGGCATGATAATGTATGTTTTTCCTATGCCTATAATTTCAAACACCCTATTTTATTCAATGTGCAAGGTTTCCCTATCTAAATCCTATGTTGCACCTTGGACAGCTAAATCATTGAAAACTTGGCATAGCGACCATTTTATCTCTTCTATCCTGTGCTATGTTCATCCCATGACTTATTCCATAGCCTCAATAAGCCATATCCCTCCATTCTTGAACAAACTTAAGCAACAAGACACAAGGAACAGGATACTACGTGTACAGGAGATTTTCTTGTAGAAAGCCTATATGTGACACAACAAGGCCAAAAGATGAAGGAAATATGATGTAGATGACTCCAGGAAACCACCAAGAGACTCTAGAGGGACAAGCACACCAGCCATGGCATCTGAAGAACTCCATGCAATATCTGCAAAATAAAGAAAAGAAAAAAGGGTAAGAATATCACTCAGAATAGATAAGAAACTCACTTAGAAAAACATGCTATCTAAAATAATAAAATAAAAAATAAAAAATGAAGACATGCCAAGTAAACGACTCAGGCTGGCACCACCAGCTCCATATCCTTGCACCAACTCCTCCACCACCTCACCAACACGAGGTAATTAAAAAAAAAAAAAGTGGAAGACACAACAAATAAAAGACTCATGCTGCAACCAACAACTCCATCTCCTTGCACCACCTCACCAACACTAGGTAATCTCAGGTATGGCCTCTCACCCCTCGCTGTGCATCCATAATGGCCAAAATATTTCAATGTCAAGATTTAGAATTTTAAAAGGAAAAAAGGTGGCCAATTAAGTTGGCCACTTTCGTAAAGTAAAACTGAAGGAAAAGTGAAAGTGCATGCCACCTCCGAAAGTCAAATCATGTCAAGTATGTGTGGATTAGTACGAATGGAAGTGATCACAAGGTCAACAATGATTAACTAAACTGGTGGCCAACGGTCTCTAAGATGAAACTGGAGTTAAGTACGAGTCACCACATGACTCCAAATTTTGTTAAAAATCCAATAAAGGAAAGATCTGTCTCATTTCCACCATTTCAATGAGAATTTCGAAGAGAAGAAAGTGCAGGAGAGAATTATGAGACATCAGAAGAGCATCACTGAAGTTTCGGCTTGCATGCATCATCGTGCTGTAGAAAACAATGTTTTTCTACAGGAAACTTCAGTAGTACACCAACAGAGTCTTAGAGGGTTGCACAAAGTTTCATGTGGGTGGATTGGCTTCCCAAAGCCTCCATACATCAAACCAATATAGCAAAGGACCAAGGTAAGCGGATTTTCATCCCCCAACACTCAAATTTCTCCATGTAATTCACAATTAGAAAAAGTATGTTTGACAGTTAAAGGGTAAAAGAATTTTCTTATGTTTTTCTTCAAGGCCTCCATCTCTAAGACTTGCCTCTAAAACCCTCTCATCGCTTTCATATCATAACATTAAAATGGAAGGGGGATTCAACAGAACAGAGCCTACATAATTTGAGAGAATTAGGAAACACCCTTAGGTTATGGAAATCTTCTAAAAGCACCAATGTATATAGTTCTTTTAGCTATTTAAAGGTTATGATGATGAGAAAAGTAAATAATTTTCAGTGGCTCTACAATCACATTCAGAAGAAACAACCACCACTATGATTAAAGGACTAGCCACAACTTTATCTCCTGAAATCAGAAGCAAAGTTACCAGATTTCCCTTAGGGGTAAAATGGATCAAGGAAAGAATGCCTAACACTCACTCAAAAATATTTTCTTCATACGAGGAGAGAAGTATATTGAAGATAAAAATGGTGTAAGAAGAGAGAGCCTTCTGTACCCCTAGGATGAAGTGGCCTTCCACATCATGAAATTCATCTCTTGTGAAGTTAGATTGTGTGTGGTCTATGGTATCATTCCGGGTTGCTAAATGAGCTTAGCTTCTAGGTAGAGCTTCCACTTGAACAAATATTAAGTGTCCCTCACTTCCTCCTAAACTCCATCATTGATATGAACCATAAATTGAGATAGAGGAAATAACAACACTTGGCCCATCATGGCTTGATAAAATTAATTGTCAATGACGCTTTGAGAAGGCTAAACCTACCTATATCATGGTCCTATTTTATAGGCATGAATAGGTAAGCCTTTATAGCTACACAAATAGGGCATACCTATGCTTCTAGCCCTAGAGAAGAATAAGTAGAAGAAGAAGTAGAAGAGGAGGAAGAAGACAAGGAAGAAGATTCAAAAAACAAAGAGGAAAAGGAAGAAATTGAAATTTATATATAAAACATAGAGATAACAGAAAGAGAGAAAGAAGAATCTCAGGGGAAAGAGGAAGAAAATATTGAAGAAAAAGAAGATATGAACCCTATATTAAGCCATGAAACCTGCCCTCAAGACACAATCATGTCACCTGACATTAGAGACCAAGAGGTAGTTGCCACTCTAATTACTTTGAGCACACCTGTTAAAACAAAAATAAAGAGGCAGACATATATGTACTTCGAACTAGGAAGAGTCAAAGGGTGAGACATGGAAAACCACAAAATCCCACCAAGAAGCCTATGACCATTGAAGAATCACCATAGAGGGAGGAGGAAATCAGATTAGAGGAGGGAACGGTACAATAAGTCACTTCACCCATACGGACCCCTGTAACATGTATCAGAAGACATTAAGCCATATTGGCAACCCACAAACCTCATTCAACGTCCACAGACGCACGAACGAGTAAAAAGAGTGAAAATCAAGAAGAAGAGAGTATTCAAAAATAAAAATAGAGTTTGCTACCAGCAAATCTATTTTTTCTACACGAAACTCCATCAAGAAATGATTTTGAGAAAAATGCCTTGGTTGAGGAGGAAAAGAAAACCACAGGAGTGCAAGAAGTCAAGGAAGCTAAGGGCAAGACACAAGAAGAAATACATGATGAAAAATAAGGAGGAAAAGATAATAAAGAAGAGGCCACCTCACCAAAATCAAATCCCAAAGATTTTGCAATGGTGCAAAACCCTATCCCTCAACCTAATCTCATATCTTACTACACCTACATTGAGGGGGGCAGATTAATTCCTTAAAAAATCACAATTCCTTTCTTTTATCAATTCTAAGAAGATAGGGCATGCAATCATCATTGGATGAAGCTTGCCACATATAAACTAGTGTATGATATAGGGGTGATGGCAAGAAAATTAGCTGAGTTGGGAAAATATTTATCTGATGTGAGGCTCATAGAGTCAGTTTTGAAGGATCTGCCTTAGAAAGCACAGGCAAAGAATGTAGCACTACAAGAGCAGCTTCAACAAAAAGGTAAACAAGTGACCACCATGGCAGATTTGTGCATGGAGGCCATTAAACACAAGTATTCCTCATATTCATATGCATTTTACCTTAAGGACCATTAGCTCTTCTTTCAAATTAAAAATTTAGCCTCTCATGGATCCTTACCTTTCCAAAGTTTTAGACAATTCAATGATTTCTGCAATCAAGCTAGCATGGATGACAAGGTGAAAATCAAACAGTTTTATATGCATAACCTTGTGTTAACAAATTTAATTATTTGGGACCCTAATTCTAGAATGAGGGATATGAAATTAATGGCTTTAGCATCATTGATGGAAAATGAGGAGACAAGAGCACAAGAGATGAGGAGGGTTATCAGAAGAGAAAACAGAGAACCCTTACACATTAGGGTAGAATTGTCCAGCCCTAGAGGAGTCGTCAATAACCATCTCAATATTGAAAGGAATCCTAGACTAGCTGAAAGATACCTCCATACACAAGCTCAATAAATAGCCCACTTTGATGATGTTTCTAGGTTTTTGGGAGATGATTGCATTATAAGTAGACAAAAAATATGGAACAACCTCCCTCACAACCTTAGAAACATGGAGTACCATACAACAAAAAGATTAAGAGGTTCCTTGGAAAGTGAACCATTGTACAAGAGGTCCATGCAGGTGAAAAAGGTTCAGTAGCTTGTTCTAAGGCTCAGTCCACCCTTATTGTTGGGGCTAAATGATGGGAAGGACCAAGATGAACATAATAGAGAATGGGAGGAAGCAGAAAAGAATGATGGTTTTTACCCTCCTGAGAGGATTCCCACACTTCTTCCTTGCGATGTCAGAGGGTCCATCAAGGATTTAAAGGAAATGCAGAAGGAGGATTATTTGCTCAGAGGATGAGAAACCATTTAGTATGGGGCTTATGATGAGCTCAATCATTAGGTATATTTTGAGGGTTTAATTGTCACCTTTTTGTCTTATTAAGTCTATTTTTTTTTTTCATTTTAATTATATTATGATTTTTATGATGTCACTGTAGGTGGTGATTGAAGCTTAAGATACTTCAAGTCCCTAACATAACATTAAATGCAATAAAGTCATGAAGATATGACATTTTTATAGAGATTTTGTCATAAAGACTCAGACTAGACAACAAGGAGATATTCTATGGTGTTTTCCATCCTCCTTAACTCCCAAATGTAGACAAGGGATCCTCGAGATTCCCTCCAACATCTAGAAATCAAAGGCAACCAAGCAATCTCAAGACCAAGTGCACTCAAGCCATATGTCACTTGGAATCAAGTGGACTCATCACTTATTTTCTAGGGAGATGTTGGTAGCTACCCTTTAGGTTAAATAGAGCTCAGCAAGAGCTAATTAGGATCGAATTTTGGAGATATCCATTAGGATCTTTGCTCTTGTAATAAATTTTTCAAGATTTTTATTTATGTAATGATACTATCTTTTAAAATTAAATGATTATTTAGAATTTTCCTTGTTGATCTAGTTCCAAATAACTAGGCTTTTGAGTTAGGTCCCAATCCATGTGCCTCGGCCTCTATTGTGTAATAATTATTTCAATTCATGTCATTTTTATAGCTTTGCTTATGAATAGTTAGCTATTTTGTTGGTATTTTCATTTACTGTTTTAGTTTTCTTCCATTTTTATTTTGCTATAGATTTAGTTTGCATACATGAGTGGTAGAATAGGTGATAACTCCATAAATATCTTAGTCAAGCCTCCCCCTCTCACCTCTCTCAATAGAGTTTGAGGAGGGTAGACCTTCCCCATAGACCAAAAATTATTTTTATTTTATGATTTCCTCGAATGGATGAGATTAGTTGTTGTAATTCTATGAACATATTAAGTATGTTGTGGTAGATCTCTATTTATCTATTAGAATAGATTTTATTTACAAATCCAAGTCATGTTTTCCAGTGTCTTTATCATGAATTTGTCCATTTTTACTGCATGAATAAGTATTTTTATTGCAGGTACATGTAGCACAATGAAGGAGAATTTCACCAACACCTCAAGCTTCATCTCTCATCTTCCATCAACTCTTTGTTCATCAAAATCACCATTAGCCCTGTTTTCATATTTTTAATCGCTACACAATGAGAAAAACCTAGGGGTGTAAGAAAAGCCTCCCAATAGGCTTTGAGCTTGGAAAAGGGGTGGGCCATGTCCAACTCATCCTCATGCACCTTCACGCCACCTTACCTACCCCTTTTCCACCTCTTTTTGGTCTCATAATTCCCTCGGCCTATTTCTTGTAGTAATTCAAGACTTGCTTGTAGCACTACAGGAAACTTGTAACAACACTTGAAATAGCACTTTTGGGTCCCTCCATAAGCCCAGAAACAACAATTACCATCTTCTAAACTTGCAAAAACCACTCATACACCTCCAGTGTTTCCCCCATGTGTTCAAGCCTTCCATCAGCCACCTTAACACTTTCTTCTCCTAGTTGCAAAACAACACATTTTCAAGCAGAATTAGGTCATGAATAGTTGCATGAATAAAAGCATGCTAGATAGAGAATAGGGTAAGTAGAGTGTTTTTAGCCATTTGGCCCAACTAAGTGTGATTATATTAGTTTCCTTTATACCATTTCAATTGAGGAATTTACTTCATGCAAGGTGCCTAGGTTGCTTTACAATTCTTATCATAGTCTAACAAATAGATTTCTTTCATCGCAAAATAGTTAGATGTACTTGGTTACTATGGTATAATTATGTACTTACTAATAGTTCCATGGATTTGGATAATTTATAGCCTTAGTCCGAGTTCTATAAGCGTCATATAATTCACCTAGAAACTATAGAAGTAGCACCCTTTCTAGAGCTCAGAAGAGGCCGACATGAGTAGAATGCATCTAATTTTTATATAGCACTCTCACCTCCAATTTTGTATGAACCCCAGGTTGATAAAATAAATTAGAGAAGCCGATGGGAATTGTAGAATTCTTGGTGCAATATCAGGGCTCACCAGTTATAAACATTTGGTTCTTCTCGTTCTTGAGTTTCACCCTACTACCATGCAAAGGTGGGCGTTTCATTATCTATCCTTGGCTTCTTGCGACGAGTCTACTCTCCTGGAAATGTCCTTATTTATGATTCTTGACCACTCCCTCTAGGACATTGCTTCTTTTACCTCTCCAAATTATTTCTCATTCATGGATTTTCTCACTGAAGAGTTACTATATCCTTTTAATACCCAAGGAATGGAAAATGCATGATAATATAAGCTACTTATTCATTAGGGTTTTTCGAGCCACAACATCGATAATCAATTGTGAGTGAAACCAAGGAAGAAGGTAACATTCCTATTAGAATTTTAGGGGAAAACAATGACGCATGGTGGCCATTCATTTGGAGGTAGTGTTAGAAACAGTTTCCTTATCTCTCTTAGTATTAACATTTGTAATTTCTTTATTCTGGAGAATTCTTAAATAGACCCTGAAAAAATTATCATTTAAATATATATTTATATATATTCTCAATTTAAGATTAATATTAATAAAAAGAATCACTACATCATTCTCTATTTAATTTTTTTAAATCATAAATTTCGTTCTGGTTCTTTTTCTTGAATTTATTATCCAGTCTCCTTTCCCAATGTTCCCATTTGTTTATAAACATGTGTTGGAATTTGAGTAAAATTCAATGGGATAATATTCCTCACTCACTTGATATCTATTTGATCTTTATATGATCATAATCTTGTTTTTCGTTTTTAAATTACAAAAAGGTAAGTTCATAAGTTAGCATTTGATTTATTTGTTAGCATGGTTATATTTAAAAAAAATTATAGATGGATTTTTTTGTCGGTACGTTTTTAGTTAATTTTATTTTAAATTTAATAGGGATTTGTAGAATCCAAGTGTAATCTTTTACATTTTAAAAATTCTCATACATAATAAAAGGCTATTAATTTTCCAAAATACATATTGATTAATTTCAAATAAGAAAACCAAAATATGAAAGGGTAAAATAATACCAATTCAATATTTGAAAAAATTACAAATCTCTATAAAATTTTGAATTTTTTTTTCTCTTTCATGGAATAAATTACAAATAATGTAATATAAAAAATATTTTCTTTATATATTATTTGGAAAATTCATGTTAAGTATGGAAGGAATTACATATTTCCTTCATATTAAAAAATAAATTAAAACTCGTTTACATTCTATTGCTTTATCTCTATATAAAGTTTGATGTAAAATTAAGGTAGAAGTTGAGGTATTTTGTTTATAGTATATATTATTTTATTATTTTTATGTGTAATCTTGTGTGACATTTCCCATAGTGAACTATACTACACCTCTTGGCATAACAAGAACTTCTATATTATATTAAATGATTTTTTTTAATTTTTTTTTTATATTTAAATTATGAAATGTTAATTTTTGTTTTATATATATATATATATACTCACTAGTCTCTTTTGAAAATTAACAATATTATTATTTTATGTTTTCTTTATTTAAAAATTGGAAAATATAATAACTGTTGCAAAGAAATATCAATTTGACCTATTGTAGGTAGGTAGTTGGAAGGAATGCTTGTTATCCTAGAAATCTTGATTCATTTAAAATATCTAATAAAATCAAACCTATATTCAAATAAAATATCTAATAAACTCTCTAGTTTTGCTCTAATGCCTTCAAGATTATATATAGATATATATAACCTCTTACTTTATATTAATATATAATATTCTGGAAATTAAATATGACTATTTGGAAGAATAAATTTATAAATAATTTATAATATCATTTTTATAATTGGTAGGAAAAATTGTTCACTTACTAATGGGGTTTTGGTCATATAAAAAATAATCTAGTAAATATATGTGAATTCTTGTAGGGATTTTTTTTTCAAACAAAACATTACACGGCACACTCAAAACTAATGAAAAATTCTCTTCAAATCCTACTCTAGAAGCCCCAAGAAAAGATAATTCTATGGAAACAATAAAAAAAAATTCATTAAATTTAAAAATAATATCCCATAGAAAGCATATCTCCAAATCCTAGAATATTTGAACAAAAAAGCACAAAATTATAACAACTATGATGTACATTTAAAATAGGTGAATTTAAAATTAATGGAAAATGAAGTTTATTAAAAATATATTAGTTAAATTGATTCATATAAGAAGATATAAGAATGAAAAAATTAGGGATTAAAGTGACTTCCTTTGTAATATTTACGAAACCTGTGTAAACAAGATATCTTGAAAGATTCCATTAATCAGTTGCATTATGTCTTGTAAATTTTGTGTTTGGTTTGGATAATAAAGTATTCATTTACAAAACACATGTTTTTTTATTAGTAAGATATGTTTTCTCTAATAATTTTTTTTTTAAATTATGATAAATCACTTCTATAACACCTAATATACTTGTTACAAATTAGATGCAAAATATATGAACCCATAATTCTGTTGGAGGAATTGAAGTGTCATGCTCATGTAATATACTCCATGTGTAAAACTATGAATTAAATTGGTGAATTGTAAATACTTTTAATGACAAGTGATGCGTTAAATGTTATAATAAAGTGATTACATTTTCATGACGGGTACTCGTTTTTCCGATCTATATGGGAAGTACGTTGATGTGATCCATCCAGCATTGGAATCTAGGTGGAGCAAAGGATGGGCAGCACAAAATTCCTTCTATGAGAGATTTCCAGTCATGGTATACATGGATAATCTCCATAGATGTCTCGATGGAAAACTAGAGAAACTACCATAAATCCAAATAATTTTCCCTGAAATTTGTGCGTGATGCATCATGAAAATGTACATTATAGTGTGCTTTATTATTGATTCTAATCCAAGCCTCGCATCCACATTGAACAGTGGATGCGACACCGTCAAACAAACCTGCCAGCCGCATAACTTGTGCAGGCATATAATGGGATGAGAGGTCCTTCGTGTCTGAGGAGCAAGGTTCGTGTGTCTCCAACCAGGTGTGTATTTTAGAACAAATACAGTGAGTAAAAATCGGCAAATCTTCAAATATATTAGAATTTTGTGCCCTCAATATTTCCCAAATGACAAACAAAGGAATGGTTTTATGATGTCTATTTCTGGATGTCCACCATTATAGAGAGAGTTTGACCGAAGTTAAATACCTGTAAGGAAACCTGTAATAATAGAGTATTTGTGACCAAATCTGAAAATAGATTTTACAATTGAGAAATAGGCGTAAATCGGTCTCTTCTGCAGAAGAGCACAGGGGGCAACATCTTGGACCTTGGTATCCCCGATTTCTAATATTTTTCCATATTAAAATATTATTTTTCCTGACCATCCAAATGAATAAATTTATTTTCATGGGGAATTTCCACTTGCATATTTTAAGAAAGCATGTGTGATTGGTAGAATTATATATAGAGCTCATGATGTACCTGTAAATTTTTGCTACATAATGGTGTAAATTTTTGCTACATAATGGTGCCATGATGAAGTATCCTAGCCCATATGAGCGTGTCTCCCGTTAAGCTTCAGCATAAACCTACATGCTTGAGATATTGTATGTAACCTTTCCATTCCAGTGCTTGTGTCCATGTAAGCCAATCTCCTCAGCCGCTTTCCAGATCATATATTGTACACTACATTTGCTTATGACCTGCTCCATGAAAAATAGAGGCCTTTGATGTAGAGCCTGAATAGTGTCCCGAGTGAAGCGCGTCAAATTACAGGCACTGATGATATGATCTAGAACAATTAAAATATTTTTCCCCTCCCAAACGACCATTTTACCATTTTATTCTTTGAAGGAATCGGGAATTTATTTGTTAAAACTCAACAAAATATATGAACCCGCTTTTAAACCAATATTACCTAATCCGAACGAGTCTATGGAGCTTTTATTCTTTGATTTTATTCCTTTATTATCTTACCCCATATTCCATATCCCAAAAAAACAATTTTTTTCTAGTAATCCCTAGCTGTCAAGTTCCTTTCGTCTGGAGATATTGTCACACTTTACCCAATGAAATTTTTTTACACTTCCAATGCCCAACCATATGAATCAAGATATAATTGAACGAAGTTGTTAATGATATGGATTGGGAGCCCAAACAATTATTGTAAGATGACCTAGACAAGAGTGTATCTATGGTCCATACTAAGCCAATTGTGTGATCAACATTTAAGTTTATTTTCGAATTTTGTGATAAGTCATGTAAAAAGTCCCCAATTTTATAAATTTTTAGCTTTAGTATAAATCCCACATAAGTCAATCTCTACATGGTCGCTTCTTGAGAACGTAAGTATGGATTTTTGAACATTTGATATTAATCCCAAGGCCTCACCATATCGATGAAAAATAGGCCTCACCATATTGATGAAAAATGAATTGTAAAAAAATCCACTGTCTGGATACGATCAAAATTATGAGAATGTTATGAGAATGTCATCCACAGAAAATAAATGGGAAATTCACATATCCTTCATAATTTTTAAGTCGTAGAAAATACCTAAGTTTCTATCCACATTTATCATCCGACTTATGGGAAATAGCAGGGTCGAGTGTGACCACCCCTGTCTCAATCCTCTACCTCCTTGAAAAATGTTTCTATGGTATGGATTAATATGGAAAACAACCAATGCCTTCGACATGCAAGCTGTTATCCACTCCACATTATATGTTTCCAGAAAAACCTTTTCAAGCTTGTATGGTATGGATTAATAAGGAAAATAAACCATGCCTTGGACACGTAGGCCATTATCCACTCCACATTATGTGTTTCCAAAAAAATCTTCATAAGGATTATCCCGAAGAGATATCAGTCCACACATTCTTATGCCTTCTGCATATCTACCTTCATAACTAGCACATCCAATTTGTTGGTATGTATCGAGTGTATACACTCCTTTGCTATGGATATAGCATCATTTATCGACCTATTGTGAAGAAACACAAATTTCTCCCTAGATATGTGGACTGATAGAATCTTGTTGATGTGCTCCACAATAATTTTTAACATGATATTATATGTAATATTGCAAAGAGATATCGGTCTAAAGTCCAAGAAAGAGGATGGATTTGATACCTTTGGGATAACGATAATGAAAGTTGAATTTTTAGCATCTGAAATGTGCCTATAGGTCCTTGAATCTTCTACCATCTCCTACATCTTTTGTTCCATAAGGTCAAATAAGTGTACAAATATTTTCATCATCCATCCATTGAGACCTCGAATTTATCTTTTGAAAATGACCTCAACAACAAATGGATTTCTTCAATTTATGTCGGTAAAATAAGTGCTTCATTTTAATTAGCGTTGAACATCATAGGATATTCCAGTGCTTCCCATAGTTGATCTTAATTATTCAATTATTTCCTAGCTCTAAAGAGGTCGTGAAAGAAAAGTAAAACCTCACATTGGATATCCTCTCTAGAGTAAACAAACTTCCCTCCAACCCCTCTGATATGCCAAATAGTGTTTATGTTCTCTCTGTTAGCATTTCTCTAAAAACATTTTGTATTTTGTCCTCTTCCTTTAGACATGAAACCCTAAATTTTAATCTCGAGGTTGACTCCTATATTGAAAGAATATATACTTTTCTCCCTTCCAAATCCTTCAGAATTTCCAATTCCTACTGAGTAGGTGTTGCTCATTCCATATTATGATCCTTAGGGGTAAAATTCATAGGTGGTAGCTGGAGTAAGATCCTTTACGGGCCTTCCCGAGATCCAAAGGAGACAGTCATATTAGCTGCAACATTGACAAAGATAATATATGCATTTTCACAGAAGTATTCAATTGACAATATGAAATAGATAAGTATTACCTCGGTGTGGGATGTTGATCCATTGTATATGTCCAGGTAGTGTGGTATAAGCCCACCTGAGTAGTTCCAAGTCTGAATCCTGCAAGAAATTAATGAAACTAGTAATATTCACAGTGTTATCACAATAAAAAATCAAATAGAAACATATAATAAAACATATAATCAAAGATGAAATCATATAAATCTAGGCCACTTATCACATATATCTTCAAAAACTAATTCAATAGATGCAATTACAAGATATCAAGTGGAAAAAATAGAGGTTGTTATGTTATATTGAATGAAGGAGAGTTACAATAATTGGCTTGGTCAAGCCTCCTTGAGTCCTTTGACTCCAAGCTCTCTCTCTAATATTTTAGTGTGTCAACCCTTAGGCAAATAACTCTGAATGAATTATGCCAATCAATGAGTCCTTACACTAAACGAAGTTCGTTAATTACACAATCAAACTTTCGACCTTTGACAATGAGGCCTTTCCTCCAATTTATAAGAGTTGGGAGGGTAAAATTTTATTTTGATTAGGGAAAAATCCATGATGTTTCCATGATTTTCTAGATTTTTCCTTCTTTGGGTGCTTAGTTAGGTTTATCAATGTCCAATCATAGGTTTGCACCACAGGTTTCCAAATTTTTGGATAGAATCCTTGACAAAAAGTGATAAATGTCATTCATTTTACTGAGAATTTTCCCCTCATTATTCATGGAATACAGGTAACGTGACCCTTCAGGAAAAATAAGGTGTTAACCTAGGCCTTAACACTCCCGACAGGAAGGAGGAAATAATTATAACTCAGCCTGGAAGTTTCTGGAATGCGTTACCATGGCGAAGTAGGTCTCTGTCTTCATCAATTTCCTCCATCCATGTATCCTTCTCCTTTGAGTGGATGAAGAGGCCATTTATAATATAACATATGCCCCCTAAAGTGTTATATCAAATATGAAGATGATGACTAAAATACTTTATATATGTGTAGTGGAGAGAGAGAGAGGAGTTGCAATATTATGGGTAACCTAAAACAATCAACATATGTAAAAAATATGTATAAATTTGTCCTGAGTCGGCCATTCCCATGCTTAGTAGCTGTATCAGAGTGATTTATATAGGAATGTATATGACTAGTATTTCCATCCATAAGAATAATGTGGAAGCTTGTGTCATGACAAGATCAGTTAGATAAGTTATCTTAGAAAATAGTACATGTAGACTGGGAGAGGAAATAAAGCTGAGTGATGTAAGCCTCTACCCAAGGTCTTGGACATCGCATCTCTGAACTACATATTTCTAGACATGTGAATAAAGGATTTGTAGTTGAACATGTGAGAAATCATTTTATTATGAGTCAATGATGAAAATTGTTAACAGACATGAGGATGACCACCGATAAGGATGATGGTCTCCAAGATGCCATGTACAATCTAGCGAGTGTGGAAAATTTTGTTGATGTCGAATATTCATAGAATTTTTTGACCGGGAGCCAATGATGAAAACTACAAATCAAACACAAGTAAACCTTCCACCAAGGTCTGCAAGTTCTAGGGTACTGATATGTTTTTGGATTGCCTTCCTTGATAAGATGATGAAGTCGATAGGATGATATATTTCAAAAGGTAGGTAATTAGGTGTCCTACATTATTTGACATGAACCAAGAAAAGGATGATTTTGATTTGAAGATAGTAGAGAGAAATGGTGCAAAAATGGGGTGAACAAATGATTCTTGGCATATGATGTTTGGGTTGATATAAGAAGTAGTAGATAGTGTGATCTCTTGAATAATAGAAGGCACGAGAAACATGGTACCCGACAGGTTAGACTCGGGAACACCAAAGAGTGCTAGTATTCAAAGATGAAGGAATACTAGAGTATGAAGGCTAAAATTATGAAATTGTAATGTATGATAAGAAGCTAGTGAAAAGAAGTTTTCTGACGGGTGCCATGTTGAAAGTGGTGTTTCCAAATCATCCTTCAAAGTATAAAGAGTGAGTCTCTACTTTGTCCAAAACTTTTCCCCATCTCACTAGGTTTAATTAGTCCAGAAGGGTAAACTCGGTGATCTTTTCATATTTAGGGAGGTTGAAGGAGATCGTAAAAGATAATTCTAAGGGGGCACCTTTTTCATGGTTGATGAATGGGTGGGAAAAAGGGTTAGTACTATGACTGACACAGTTCCTTTTCAGTAAGTTAGTCCACTCAGTCTTGATAAAGTGATAAGTCTATGTTCAATGGAAATCTACCTCATTTTGTTATGAGTATGAGGATACGAAGTACACTAAATGTTCTTCATGAAATTTTAACCAGTAAGACGAAGAAAAACTCGATGCTCCTCCTAAAATTTTAACGAGTACAACGAAGAAAAAATCAGTGCCTTTTTTAGTTTCTTAAGAACTAGAAAAAAATGGCTCATAATGTTCTTTGTGGGAGTTTAAGGAGCCCCAAGAAAAAAATGGCTCATAATGTTCTTTGTGGGAGTTTAAGGAGCCCCAAGAAGGAAAGTCAGAGGTTTTTTCATTTTTACGAGCTAGAAAAATTCCCTAAAAAGAAGGCTCAAAGATTCTTCATGTAATTTTAATGAGAATGGAGAATTAAAATCAAGGTTTTTAGGATTAAGGAGCAAGAAAAATACCATAAAAATTTCTCTTTCCTCTTCGTGGTAGTTTAACAAGCTTGAAGAAGAGAACTCGAGTTTTTTTGGTTTAACGAGCGAGAAAAATACCACAAATAGAATGTTAAAAACTTATTGATCTCATGCCCCTAAATAGAAGGTTCTATGTTAGGAATTTCCTCATAAGGACAAGTGATAACATCGTAGAATTCCTTAAAAAGGGATTTGAAGCGTGCAATTTCCTCAGGATTGCAATCTGCTGCAATCTGTATATTTTCCACATTACCTGTTTTGATAGAGATGTATATGAGCATAGTCTTGGAAATATTTCCAAATTTACCTTCCACTTTGATAGTTTGAACAATCATGTAAGAGGATGGAATGATCTCAGGTCGGTCAGAAGGAAATATTTGCATAGTGGTCGTGTCTGAATAATACATCAAAATGTGGTGGTGAAAAACATGCCAAGGTCACTCTTGTATAGACATGATCTCTCAAATAGCTTCATTCGAATGTAGGGCTTCATCGAGGAGATATTTAGAAGCAGTTGTGATGGGTGAGAGTATGGTGCCATTGGTTGAAACCAAAGTGGTGGAGGGTTGAGATGCATATTGGATGGCTTGATAAGGCAACTCAGACAGTGACAGTGGCATCTGTTCTCTATAGGAATCCATTTCTGAAGGTGTCGGTAGGATCCAGGTATCGATAGAGCCATATGAGCTAGTGGATATCATTGAAACCATTTGTGTAACCTCAGGTGACGAGAGAGGAAAAAAACCCATAAGGAAATACTCCTTCAGAAGAGAGGCACCGATACTGATGTAAGAGTCAGGGACTCCCCTTACTAGAGGTAAGGTTTTGCTACAAAGCGTGGAATAATCCAATGTGAAGAAGGATATTTAGTCCACTATAACTATATTCCCATCCATAGGAAAGAGGATGAGGATGAGCTAGCATAGAATCTTTAGGGTCATATCCACCAATGGCTGAAACCAAATCTTTCCTTTGCGCTCGATAGGTTTACAACACTTCAAGAGAATACATAGATGATGATTCTTGCGCCAAGTCCTCTAAAATTTTGTAGCTATGGGTAGCATGTGAATAGGTTTTATGACTTGTGCGGCGAAGGGTCCCTTTGGGGAGACGAACGATACTATCAACAACAAGCCTTTCGATATGAAGATCATTGGGGAGCAGTGGATTTGAACTCGAGGTAGCCTATTAAGCATCAGTGACTAGAGTTCCATATGTTTTGTCTCGGATTTGGGTTTCAACTATCTCCATGCCATAAATGCTAGACGGTCCTTCACCAGAAGGATGAGAACCATCATTTCCCCCTTGTTGCCGTTGATTAGGGAAAGGGTTGTGTAGGACAGGAGGGGTTCTCCCAGTATCGTTTTGCGTAATATAGTCTATGCATTATTGAAGGCGAGGAAATTTATATGTCAAGTGGTCCTCAACACATTTTTCAAGGGAATATGATAGTCTTGTATTGCACTCTCTTATTTTTAGTAGCATTTCTATGATTTATACTATTCTGGGTATTAGGCTACTCATCAGAAGGAGAGGAATTTTTATTGTTATTATTGTTCTTACTATCATATTTTTGTGTAGACTGCACAGAGTTTATCTCATCAATTGGAAGATCAGGTGATTGGGTAGTAGTGGTGGAAACCGAATATGGCTAGGAAGCATGCCCACTAAGTTGTTTTACAGAAACCCTAGAGGTTGTGTGGACAATAATGTCCTCATGTGCTACAGGTTGCTGAGTAGCAGAAGCATTTATGTTTTGAGTGGCATGGGGGAGTAAGTCATACATCATGTCAGATTGTGAATAGATCAAATCTATATTCTTTGCATGATGGATGTATTGGTCTTACGTGACTGCACCAGCTAAGGAAACATCCTTAGTAATGGGAGGAAGGAGTGACTTGCATAACCAATATGCTAATAGATGATCTAGAATTGGAGTTGTTGTAATTGGGTGGTGTTTCCTTGGCACAACGTGGTGAGAAGTTTTGTTTTGGTTTTTTAGCGGATAGGGAGTTGAAAGTGTATGAGAAATTCCATTGCTAATGCACCGAATGTGTTAACTACAACCCATGGTAACTTGATGTACCACTAGACAACGTTTCTAGTGAGGCTGTGGTGAAAGAGCCTAATCTTGATACTATCATCAACCATGGAATTAGAAACAAAATATAGATGATAGCTGGTGACATGTGTGGCCAGGTCATCCCCTTATTTTCCATCGAACGTAGAGATATCTTTAGGAATCTTATGCGACACAGGAGACCAAAGCAGGTTGTAATTTATGGGATCATTGGTGAATTTATTCAGATTGGGGATGTTTAAAGTTTCCAAAAAAGGAAATTGTGTGGTTTCTCCCGAGTGTGACGAAGGAGGTGTAGGTTGACTAATAAGATTGTAGGGTGCCCCCATCCAAGTGTTCCCAATGGGATATGTAGGACTCGTCGGATAATAGTTTCCAAGTAGAGGTGATGTACCGATGTAAGGTGGTTTTCCATAAGGATATTAAACTATGCGGCAAAATTTCGGTCTCCCCAGGGTAATAATTTCCCCCTTGCACCAATTGAGTTTGGGAAAGGGTTGCGAGATAGATGCAATAATTCTTTCTTGTGGCATACTGTTGGTCACATAATTTACATCTAGGATATACCCTACAACAAAGGGTTGACTAGTAAGAGGTATTCAATTAATAATGGACAGATCTACTTGTCCTATATATTGTACGGGTATTGAAGTGCCCCCTGACACATATGTGTTGGTAGCACTACCCCCTGGCATCGAGACCAGAGGGTTTGAACTCAACAAAGGATTCCAATCCAAAGTGTTATTGAAAGGAACGGTGGTAACCACGCTAGTGGAAGTAGTAGCCGAAAGTCCACTAGCATAAAATAAAGGACTAGAGTTCACAAGGTTCCAAAATCCACTCACCGGCACTGTAGCCAAGTTCTTGCGATCAAGAATATTCTAGCTGGTAAGGCTTCTAGAATACACTAGATGGCTAGAATGGGATGTGAGTAGAACGTGAAGTGATAGAAAAAGAGAACCAATTTTTCGAAAAAAAAAATTGGAACTAAGGATTAGTCCCCAACGGAGTCGCCGATTCTACTTAGAGGTAAAATGCACAGCTGGTAGCTAGAGTAAGATCTGTCTCGTGCCTTCCTAGGACCCATGGCACACAATCATATTAGCTGCAACATTTACAAAGATAGTGTATGCATGTTCATGCAAGTATTAAATTGACAATATGAAATCAAGAAGGATTACCTCGATGCGTGATACCAATTTGTTGGAGATCTCAATATAGCATGGTGGAAGTCTGCCTCACTAAATCCATGTCTAAATCTTGCAAAAAATCAATGACGCTATTAATATTCACAGTGTTATCACAATGAACAGTCAAAGACAAGCATATAATCAAACATGAACTCATATAAATCTAGGCAACTTGTAACATATATCTTCAACAACTAACTCAATAGATGCAAAATGACAAGATATGAAATGGAGAAAATAGAGGTTGTTCTATTATATTGAATGACAGAGGGTTGCAACCATCACCTTGGTCAAGCCTCCCTCAGTCCTTCAACTCTAAGCTCTCTCTCTCCAATATCCTATTGTTATAATGCTTAGGCAAATAACTCTCAATGAAGTATACCAACCAATGAGTCATCACACTAACGAAATTTCATTCCTTACACATCAACCATTCGACCTTTCACAATGAGGCATTGCCTCCAATTTTTAAGAGTTTGGGAGGACAAACCTTGCCATTCTTCTCCATTAGTGTGATCAACGAAAAATCCATGATGTTTCAGTGATTTTATAGCTTTTTCCATATTTGGATGCTTATTTAGGTTTCGCAATGTCCAATAAGAGGTATGCACCGTAGGTTGCCAACTTTTTGGACTAACCCCTTGAGAAAAGTCAGATTTGTCAGTAATTTTACTCGGAATTTTCCCCTAATTATTCATGGAACATGAGTAATGCAACCCTTTTGGGAAAAAATGACGTTAAATAAGGCTCTAAATCTGTCTATAGGAAGAAGGAAAGTGTTATAACTCAGTCTGTAACTTTTTTTGGTTCATTACCATGGAAAAATAATCCTCTATCTTGGTTAATTTCTTCCATCCATGTATCCTTCTCCTCTGAGATGATGAGGAGGTCATTTGCAGTATAACACACACCCAATTATCTTAATTTTCCCCATTAAAACTTCCAATTCCTTGTACATTTAATATTCTCCATACATCGTTGACGACGAGGATAGTAACACATACAGAATCCAAGTGGTTAAAACTAAACTTTTGAAGCCTTCATCTTCAAGCCATAGGTTATTAAATTTAAAAGGTATTCATTTAAAAACTAACTCCATACATTTTTGTAACAAAAATTAGAAATGGTATGCGATGTAGGTATTATCCATCCATGACTTCATATTTCCAAATGTTTCAAGCTAATTCTCATATACCATAAACATTTATAATCTCTTTCCATTATGTTCCTCTCCATTTCTTCCATTTTTATACATAGGAGTGATGAGAACATGGAATATATTAATTAAGTGGTTTTCATCAAAGAGGGCTTGTAATCAATTAGCGAGCAGGTCTCCTTTGTAATGAACCCCATACCATTCCTCCTGGGAAAGGGTGGCATTATAATCCCTTAGAATTATAAGCGACCGTATCTTTAATATGTGTGAAGCTTCCATGCAGTCCCAAAAGGAATATCTCCTATTATATGGAGAATATAAGTTCCAAATGTGAACAACCCTTTGTATTTTCCAATTTTGGGTCCCATAGGGAGACAATACCTCTATAAATCCTAAAATAATTTACAACAACCATGTACCAATCTAGATAGATAGAATGGAAATAATATATAGTTCTATCAAATTTTTCCATAGATTCTTGAATGAATATGATGAAGGGTTGAATGGAAAATAAAATTTGTCAAAGGGAAATTTATTCAGTGGAATTCCCCATACCAAACATGTTAAGTGATAAAATTTGGATCATGACCTTAAATTTCAAAGTGTTTGAAAGTGTGCCAAACCTAAGTGACTAGATAGATCTCGTCTTCTTGATTCTGGCGCCATAAACGGTTCGAAAAACTGACACTATATAATGAAGTTATCATGATTTGAAAAGTCCAATAAATTACAAATTTTGATAGTTGATGAGGGTTGACTAGGCAAAGGTAAAGTCAGCAAAAAAAAAATCTAGGGAATATTCCTCGAATATTTCTCATAATTTTCCATGGATTATTCCTTCTAGGCTAATCATAGGTTGACAAGTGTCGAAATGTTATTGGACATTTGGTTACGTTATTGTTTTAGGCCAATTGGAAGGTTCGACATGGCTACCCCTGAGGCCGACACGTGGCCCTTGAATTGTGTTGTAAAATTTTGGTGGAGCAGACAGGAGTCAATCATGAGACCTCTCGCCGGCTAGTGTGCACACGTGCCAACATGCCACATGATGGTTCTTACAATGTATAGGGCCAAAGGCATATTTGAATGTGGGAAAGTGGAGGGGTCGGCCCCTCCCCCATAGGACAATGCCCATGACCGAAGGGCTAAATCCAATAATGAAGTTTTAACCACCAACAATTTACGCCTTGTCACATGGAAATGGCCAGCTTTATTTCTCCACGTGATTATGTTAACAATGATCAAACTGGAGTTGTCCAACCAACCAACCATGGTTATATCCGGAGTTTCCTCCAATAGTTCCGATAACATCTATGAAGATTTCATTTTGGGGGTCATGTGCCCAAAAAAAAATTCAAATGCCACAGTGAAATATGCTGATAGTTTTGGAGCACGTTAATTTTGGGCAGAATTTTCCAATTTGACTCTAGCTAATAGGAGTTCTCCACAATTAGTGGAGCTTTTCTAGGTGTTATTGTGAAAATGAGTTGGAGACTCATTTTTCGACCATTCAGAGAGTTTGAATATTCATTTATTACTATCTTAGAAATCTTTAAGCCATTGGTGAGGGTTTTAGAGCCATCAAATGACTTATGAGCATTATGTTTCTTTAGAGAAGTTCTAAGGGCCACGAGGGCCACTAGGCGTTAGCAGGAGAATGAGGCCTAGCCAGGGAAGTCAGAGGGAACTATCAGCAACCCAATAGTCATTTTTAGATTTTTCAGACATTATGGAGCCATTGGTAAGGTTTTAAGAGTCATAAGAGGACTTTTGAACATGATTTTGCTTCAGATAATTTCAAAGGGCCACCAAGGCGACTAGGGGCTAGCAGGAGAATGAGGCATAGACAGAGCAGCCAGAGACCATTCTCAGCAAACCAATAGTCTATAATGACTATTTTCAACCTTATGAATCAAACGGAAGGATTTGAAGAAGCTTTTGGAGACTTCTGGAGGCCAATATTCTTTAGGTAATTTTACATTAAGCCTAGAGCCACAAGGTGCCACCAGATGTTGGGGGCATAACCAGAGCAGCTAGAGGCCAATTCCCACAAGTGAATAGTATATTATAACTATTTTGGACATTGTGAATCCATTGGATGGATTTTTAGAGCCATTTGGAGATTTCTAGAGCTGAATATCCCATAGGGAAGTTTCAAGGTACCCATGTCCAACAGGAGTTGGAGGCCTAGATTTGGGAGCCAGAGCTCATTTGGAGAAAATGACCAGTTTATTTTGAATGTATGATATATGTTCGAGACAATAGAAAATATTTCAGGTACATAGAATGATTTCTAATGGATTTAGTGCAACAGAGAAGCTCAGGAAGCGTAAGGGAACCGACAAAAGTGTTCAAGTCAAAATGAGCCTAGGTCCATTTTCAGAGAGATAGCAGCCATTTCAGTGGTATGATGGTATTCTAAACCCATTTATACATTTGAAAAAAACATTGGAGCTAAGTAAAAACTAGTAAAATAAAATTTCCATCATAATCCCAAAGAGCCAAGTAAATTGACAAAGGCTCAAGGAGACGTAGCCCAAGACATACGGGTGAAATCCTTTATTAAATTTGTTGTTATGTGTTGATGAGTAATTTTTTGCAATTTATTCTTGTTGTACATGCTTTTAATCAGAAAAAAAAATTGTTTTAATTTCTCACAAAAAGACTTAAAATAGTTAAAACACATACACCTGGTTAAAGTACTCAATTTCGCACTATCAACTATAAGAAAGATATTAATTTTCTTTAACCGAGTGGGAGGTGTTTGCATAGCATAAAAATTCAGCCATCCATATTCGTATCATTAAGAGACAATACATTCATTTGGGAAAGTTATTTAAGGGCTAAAATTCTGTAAGGGGCATTTTATCAAAGGAGCCAATGATAAGAACATCATGAAAGTGAGAAAAAACGTTGAATTGTAATGTTTTCTAACCAATTTACCTCAGAAAATGACAAATAACCTTAACCCCCACTTGTGCCACCTATAGACTGTGTTGTTTCTGGTGAATTTAGGGTTGACGATAGGTGAAGAAATAAAACCATTTCCTTTTTCAATGGTAAGGGAGGAGAGGTCCATCACAGGATTCAACAACAAGAAGTCGAGGTCATTGTTGACTGAATTATCAGGGGACAGTGGCTGAAGAGTATCTTTCATGGGGGTAGGGGAGAGATTCATGATTGATGAAATTAAATTTCCACATCTAGAGGTAACATGGGGAGACTCCTCATGGGAACTAATCACTAGGATATTAGGGAAAACCATGTTTGGGGGGAGAGTATCTGAGGTTCCAGTAGAGGTCGAGTGGGAGGGTACCTCAATAGGTGATAAAGGAATATCTCCCATATCCCTAATAGATGGAGGATTATGGTTACTATGGACACAAAAATGGACCATCACTAAATAGTCTTTAGGAAAGGAAAGAGGAGAGGATGGAGGGTAAATAGTGTGCCCATAATGTAATGTGAAAAGAAGCAAAGAAGGATCCTCAGAAGAAATTGTAGTGCATTTTTTAGAGTCAGGATGTAATTTTTTAGGATAATATATTCCACAAATTCCACATCTAGAACTGCTTCTATAAGCACCATTTTGGTCTAAAAGGGACGCCCTTGCAATCTAGTCTTTTTTTAGCCTAAATGGTATCCCATGGTAAGTCGAAGTTATAATGGATACCCCCCGCAAAATTTACTTCAACCATAATATAGGAAATCTACTTGTCCATAGCTATCAAAGTTATAGGATACATATAAATGAAGTGGCCAATGACATTCATGATCTCAAATCATTTCTTGGCATGTCCAAAATTGTAGAGGAAAACTAGGGAGTTTTACCAATATCATATTTTTAATCGACATGTCCAACAAGTCATTGAAACCCACATATGATTTTCATAATTGTAGAAAGCTATGTCCTTCGACCCATAAGGACTTCAATATGTGGATGGAGTCATCCCTATGTAGAAACTTAAAGCTATACCATGAATTTATGAGTTTCCTCACCTTTGGGGTATATCCTAAAATAGGTGACCATTGTGAAGAAACCCAATCATGCATGTCTATATCTAAGGGACCATCAAACATTGACTGTCTGATCAGAGCCCAATTCTGTAAACATACTACTTGGTCCCATAAAATGTCGTGGCAAAAATTACGAGTTTTATCTCACATGTAGTTTTGAAATTCCTATTCTTGTTCCATCTCCTACCAAAATGTAGTGTGGAAATATGTTTTGTCCAAGTATCATCATCAATCAATGGGGGAGAACATGGTCTCTGATCGGTATGAAACATAGGATTTTGTTGTAAGGGTAGAGTCAAATCACTGTTGGAGTAGGTGTGATGGGATAAATCTCATTCATAGTCTTGGGTGGCTTGAATAAAATCTTCTCGGAGCGATGTGTCTGTCTCAAATATGTCAAATTATTGCTCCATGTTCCCAACACCAATAAGTGATTCGAGGTATAAGTAGGAAAAAAAGGGCATTATGCCTTTACAACACCATATTAGAAATAAGTGCAGTTACAAGGGAATGTCAGGGAACCCATTCTAGTAAATAAAAATTTCAGTCTGACTCAACTAACATAGAGATCCCACATAACCATATAAACTCTAGGGATCCATAAATTAACCCTTCTAACATATCATAAAGGAGGGTACGCAAGAATCCTACTACCCATTCCCTATGAGAGTGGCCAGAACACTAGAATAATTGTAAATAAAACACCTCAAGAGATAAATATACAGAGAAGTATGCCAACAGATTGTAAAGGAAAAGTACCAGATATTTATAAACTCCCCCCACCCAATACATTCACCTAACATAGTGTAATATTCCAAAATGCAAAAGACAAGAATATAGAACATCTATAGCATTCCAAATAAGAAAAACGGGAACATAACACTAAAATTTGGAAAATGCCAGAAATATGTTGCAACATCAAGACATTATAACCATGAGTAGAAATAGTTGAGTTGTATCATTATAAACAACAACAAATATAAAGTACACAATACTCTAAAGACGATGCACTCAAGGCAACAAGAAGTGTCTGAAATACACTAATGAAAACTAACACGAAAAATGTTGTGATGCTACTACTTCCGTTGTTGGAAACTACTGCTACTAGGAAGAAGAACCATGTGCGGGAGGCTACCGGAGTGCTAAAAATGATTTGGGATTTTAACCGCGGATTATACTCAAAAAACCCAAAAATGTTTTGGCCATATTTTATCTTTCGATTTTCAACCCTTTTTGGGTTTCCAACTACACCCCTGTTGGCTGACTTACGAAATCCTCATGGGTAACTGATGTGATGGGACCGAACTTATGATATATATGTTTTAATAGCACCCAATCAGCTCAATACATGAATATTTGGTCCCTTATCTTAATCGTCAAGCTAGAAGCTTGAGTTCTAGCTCCTCCTTCCTCTGCTCAAGTTGCAGCTGCACACTGCACAACTGCTGGATTGAACTACACTGTCAAGCGGGCTGAAGCTGTAGCATAATACTATGTGATAGAATATATCTCACAGTTGATGGAAATAATCTATCCAAAGTGAGGGATAATCCCTCACAAGATTTCAAGCTGAAATACTTTGAACTTCCTTCCTCCACTAGATCTACCTGGCTGGATTGCCGAAATCCTAGAGTAAATGCTACTGCATGGATGTATAAACTGATGGCCTGGTTCTGGATATCACAATGCTGCTACTAGAAGACTAAAATGGAAGCACAATATGAAAGGATGAACCCTCCACCAGTTTCTTAGCTGAATGCTAAGAAATACCTTCCTCCTCTGAAACCCTAAGACAAGAATCTGTAATTCCCGAAGCTGTATATGCAGAAGAGAGGGTATGAATGTCACACCAATGCTATATGATGAATAACTACTCAAAATAACCTTCCCATAGTAGGCACTCAAAGTCCCTCATGGGTAAGGGTGGGCTTCTCGCTCAAGAACACTCGTGTGCTAAACATCACAACAGACTTAGCTAAACAAGTGAACCATACAAACAATGTCAAACAAAAATACAATATCAATTTGTAGACTACTTTTCTTTGTTTCCCTCATCTTCCTTATATGGATGTGAACCTGCCCTATCCTTGGCCCACCTCATAACTGCGCTACACATGTGGCCACTAGTCTCCTCAAAGACTATGTTTTCTCTACATGATCTCAATGATCTCTGCAATTAATCTCCACCCCCTCCATCATGTGCGCATTTTATGATCCACTTCCTCTATCACTACATCATTAATGCTATATGATCTTACTTTTCTTCCTCCACTATGTCCATCATCTTCCTCATTATCTCACCATAATCTCCACTCTTCTCTCATTAATAAGTTGCTCTACCACTCCATGACGTTGATCTACTATCGACTAACCAAAATGCACACAACAGAGTGGATATGATTCATCTATGGGGTTTATGGGTCCCTCCACCATTTTATTTACTCAATTAACTGAGAAGAGTAATAAATCTAATATTCCAATTAACTAATGGAAAATTGTGAATATTACACATATTATTTTTCCAAAAAAAAAAAAAAAAAAATTAAGTCTCACCTACCAAAAAAGAAAGCAGTATGAAGAATTTGTCATCATCAGGGAATTTAAAAATTTACGGCCATATTCTTCATCACCTTTATCAATGATACAACCAACATAATCAAGCCTTATAGAATTGACACTAGGGAAATACCACCTTTGATGAATGTGATTGACGTATGAACCACCAACATCAGCAATAACAACAACACCAAAATCCTATACACTTCCACCATCTATGGCGACATATGATACTTAAATACTTGAAAGGCCTCGTGAAAATAATATAAGTAAAATACTACTTAGTTGCCTCAATTTTTTGAGATTATAGATATTTTTAATAACTTTAATGATGAAAAATGACGAAATATCCCATCGGGGTTTCGGCTCGTGGATACTAGATGCTTGCTAAGGCATTCATGCTGCTATGCAAGTCACAAGTTCAAGTCTCATATATAATGAGGGCCATTGTGGCGGGCATGGAGATTCCTCCTATGCTTATAGGGGTAGCCAGCGAGATTCCACCCCATGTTACATGAGTAAGATACTATTGCAGTTGCTAATTATCCTAGTTAGAAAAAATAAATCATGAAATAAAAATTTTGAATGCAAATTTACAGCGTAATAGTGTTGAATGATAGAATATGTGAATAATAAGAATGTATTAAATTACAATAATATTCATTGTAATCAATTTAAAACTGTTTCCTTGTACTATTCTTATTTTTTCACTTGTTAGTTTTTTCATATTTTCATATCGATTATATGAAAAGGACAGTTGAAATCATAAACCATTTAAATATTTACCTCGAGTTGTTATAGTAAAAATCATACATTGTATCTCTTTCTCTCCAATATTAATAGGCTGAATTACTCTAACACAAAAATCAATGTACATTGTCAATAATGTTTTGTTCTTACATTGAAATAAATGCACACCCTTAATCCAATCACTTTAAAACTAATGTACCATCAGACATCTAATTACATCAAATCAGAAATTAACATCTACACTGAAATCAATGCATCTATTGAAAGAAATCAAATAACATTAGAAAAAAATATATACACTAAAATAAATTCATCGAATGCAAGTAATCAAATAGGATTAAAAATTAAAATCTACACAGAAATAAATGCATTTCGTGAAAGTAAGAAAATAGGATTAGAAACCAGCATCTACACTGAAATCAATTCATCTAGTGCAAGAAATAAAAAAGGATTAGAAATCACCATCTACACTCAAGTCAAGGCATTCGGTGCAAGAAATAAAATAGGATTAGAAATCGTCTACATTGAAATCAATGCATTTAGTGACAGAAATGAAATATAATTATAAATCAACATCCAAATTGAAATTAATGCATCCAGTGAAAGTAATCAAATAGTATTATAAATCACCATCTATAGTGAAATAAATGCATTTAGTGCACACAACCAAATAGGACCATAAATCATCTACATTGAAATCAATGAATGCAGTGAAAGTAATCAAATATAATTCCAAATAAACATCTACAATAAAATTAATGCACCTAGTGAAAATATCTATGCAGGATGTCCCGAGCCTAGCCACAACTCGTCCTTATATAATTCAAAGATTTGGGAGAAGGAGGAAGAAATAACCATCTCTCCAACTCACTTCTGAGGCCATGTTGTGGCCCCTAGCACCTTGGAGTCCATCGTTGACCAACTTCAAAATATACATATTAACATGGATATCTAAAGAGACCATCAGTATGACTATCGGATTGAGGTTGTGGTTTATGTCAATGACATTCAATACAGTTAAGATGAAATTCTTGAGAAACTATAAAACCTTTGCCACAACCACCGTATTATCAATGACCACTTTCTCATGTTGGAAGCGAGGGTATAACACATAGATTTTCATATGCATGAGCATGTCGGTTTCTTTTCATCTCCCTCTGAAATTCTCCCCAATATCCCTCTATGATATTGTGCCACTACCTATGGTTTTCCTTTTGTTTGATGTTGGTATGTTAAGGCTAAAATTCCTATATAAATAATGTTTATTAACTATTTCCTATGGTTTCCTATAGGCCTTGGTCTCACCAAGTCTTGTCGAAATGAGAGAAAGGGGTTTGTTGAGTTGATTTCTGTAAAAATTGTTTTCCTGAAATTCTAATGAAATTACTTTGAATGACAAAAAATATAAAATTTCATCTAATGCAAGCAATCAAATAGGATTATAAATCACCATTTACACTAAAATCAATACATATAATGTAACAAATATTCTTCCCTCTCTCCCCCTTCCATCTATATCTATATCCCCCTCCATCTCTCTTTCTTTGTCTCTCTATCTCAGCCCCCGAAACACACACACTCTCTCACTCCATATCTATAGATCTCTCTCTCCCTCCCAACTTGCCTCCATATCTATCTTCTACCCTCTCTTAACCTTCCATATATATATCTATCTCCCTCTATCTCTCCATATCACCCCCAAAAGATAAAATCTATTTCTCCAATATATCCATATATCACTCCCTCCTCATCTCCCTCCCTCTCTCTCTCTCTCTCCATTTTCCATATCAGTCCCTCTCTCTCTATCCACCTTTCTCTCTCTATGTATTTATTATTCCCTCCCTCCCTCTCCCCCTCCATCTCTATCTCTCTTTACCTACCTATCTCTAGTATCTCTTGTCTTATCTCCGTTAGCTCTTCGTAATTTGCTAGATTAATTGAGATACAAATTGACAAGGGTAACATCAAACCAAGATTTGGAATCCAAGGACCTAGCCTTCTTGGATTTGTAGAGGGATCTCCCTATTAGGTGCAAAGATGTGAACCTATTTACTAATTAGGGTTTATTTTAGGCTCGATGTTAAGTGTAAGGTATTTTGATTGTTTTTTGTTGAGTATGATACTTTGATATATTTTAGATAGGAAACATGGAAGATTGTTAAGTCATTAGGCAATGGAGTCTAACAAGGTCCAGATAAGTTTTTCAATGGTGTTAAGAGAGTTTGCAGGGAAATTTTACTTGGTTGGTGGATCTCTTAAGGTTATGAAAGATTTATGAAATGGACATAAAGATTGAGAACAACAAACTAATAAAGGGCTAAAACCGAATCCTTTATATGCTTGTAAACTGAGGAAATTAGAAAATTGATAAGAACAACAAGAGAATCAAAGGCATAAGCAGAACCTAGTCCATTTGATTTCAAACTGAAAAAATATAATTAACCAAGACAAACATTCAGATAAGAACATAGAAAGGTAAGAAACTTATCCAACTTTCAGAGCTTCTATCATCTAGAGCATAAAAACATTTAAGATACACAAGTAACTATAACCATAGAAGGAGAGAAAACTCTAACATCCAAAGTTACAGCTATAAAGTTACCTTAAAACAAATTTAGCTAAGTAAAGGCAAAAAGCATGATTTTAAACAGAATTCTTTGACCAACCTAGACAAATCTTCTTAAAAGAGATGATTCCAAGAACAGAATATTTCAGTGGAAAAAATATGTGGGGCTAACCATAAATCATAATTAATGATAATTGATCTAATTTATTCAAGAAATGGACTAGCTAAGAACTTGTTAGAGAGAAATAAATGATTTCTCTAATGTATCTTAGTAGAAGAAAACATTAAGGCAGTGAAGGACAAACATATTTAAGGTACCATTAGAAAACATTTCTTAATCTAAATTCTTTGTCCTACTGCAACATAGCAAGATGGAAAACATAATGGAAAAATAGAAAACATAAAAAAAAGAAAACTTCACCATCAACCAAGCCTATGGATCCTAAAAACAATCCTTCTCCATCAACAAGCAAATCAAATCATGCATGAGTTCCAAGACATCAATTTCTCTTCAACAGCTTCAAAGGACTATGTATTATTCCAGCATCAGTTGTTAAAATCCAACAATTCAATAAGTTCAAACGCAGTATTTATGCTACAAATGAGGATGTGGAGTTGATCTAGGGTTCAAATTTTATTACTTACAGAGTAAATGAATTTCTAGCCTTGAAAACCATCCAATGCATAAGGCAGAAATAGGTGCAACCACTTCTCTGTTTTAATAACTCTCTCTTAACTTCTGAGAGGCAGATAGGAGAAAACATTGACTTTTAAGGCTTTATCTTATATTTACAATAACTTTTCTGAGAGTTTAAATGTATTTCCAACTGGGTAATAACTGCTGATTTGATTTATGGATAGATAGTAGGCCCAATGTGTGAGTTAGATATTTCAAAGGGAATAATTGCTCTTTGCTGATGTATTCGAGGCCTTTTATCCTAATTTTCCTTCATTTCATCACTAAACTATATTTAAGGCATGATCTTCTTTTACCCTTCATAAATCATCATGCTTCCTTTTTAATACTTTATTGTTTTCTTTAAACCTCTGTTCATTTGTCTTTTAACTGTGTTTTATCCTTTAATCTTTGTTTAAGCTTTAATCTTTTGTTCTTCAGTCTTCATTTTTTTCTTCTCTACTTCTGTGTGCAGGAGAATTTTGGTGCGCTGGAGGGTTTTATTACTTCGACCAATGTTCATGAGACATTGATCCAATCACAAAATTAAACTCTTTGATCTCCCTTTCTGTGTGATTTTTCCTCGAGGATCGTCATCCTGAGGTTTTATGCCACATAGATGAATGTGGGAGGGCCTGTAATGTTTCGGACACCATTAAACCTACAAAAATAAACAAAAACATTTAGTTTAAAACCTACAAGATGTGGTTAAAACTGCTTTGAGAGGCCATGTGGAGGGCTTGAGTGATTTGCAAAGGGAGGAACATATGCAGAGAAGGGTTCTGTGAACAAAACCAGGAAGAATCAAAGGAAATACTTGAATTTGGGCGCGAGTAGAGGAAAAGGTTGTTTTGGGTGAAACCGGCGGTGGGTTTTGCGTGGCCAGAAGGTGGTAAGTATTTTAGGCGCATACGAATGCAATTCCACTCAGAGATCACCATGCGTCCCAAGAAAAAATATTTTTTTTTCATGAAAAAGGCTTGTTAAACAGCGACAATGAAATGAACGTGATTTGTGATTTCCACCGTCAGATCTCATGGAGTGAGATCAACGGTGTGGGAGGAGTCCGATGGGGGGCGCAGGTTGGTAGTGAAGAGAGGTGGCAGGTAAGGATTGGGTGATGTTTTCTTGGGTGGAAGGTGGGTCCGACGATGACGTGTATAGTTCTTTCGGGTAGTGGAAAGGCTGGGGGAAGGGCGTGAAACCTCGAGATTAACGTGGGCCGTTAGATCTAGAGGATCTATGGTGTAGATTTATTTGTGGGGATGTATGGATAAAAAAATGATTGGGATAAAAGGTAGGAGAGAGTAAGCAATCACCGTTAGATTTATAAGATCTACAGTTGATATTACTTCGGAAAAAAAAGTGGATGAGGGAAAGGTTGGGCGAGTCGATGATGTGTGGGTGTGCGTTCACTATTAGATCTGTATGATCAACGGCTATGATTTATTTGGAGGAAAAACAATGGCGTGGGATAAAATAAGGAGCGAAGAGGGCTTGAGGTAGAGTGCAGGGGGAATGTGACCGAGTTTAAGGAAAAAGGGGTCGAGTTTTAGGGAGTGGTCGAGCCCCTAGGTCATATGAAGGAAAACGGCGGAAGTTATTTAAGAAAAATGCGCTTAAGGCCTTATGTCCAAAATGGGCGGATAATAGGCCTAAAAGAGGGTTTTTGGCTTTTTAGGAAGTTTTCGGTAAGGTGAAAAAGAGTGATTTAAAAAGGGATTTTTTAGGGAAAATGGAGGATAATGAAGAGGAAAGAGGAATTTTTAGAGGAAAAAGTACTGATATAAAATAGGGGCAAGAGTGATAAGATGAGGGAATGGAATGGAGATGAAAATGGTGGAAATAGCCTAAAAAAAATTTCTTTTTTAGATGGCAGGATAACTTGGAGGATTTGAGTGAATATTTTCAGTGAATTGATAGACTTAGGATAATGAAGGTCATGAGATTTCTAGAACTCACAATGTTTCTGCAAATATTGTTTCTAGAAATCTGATATTTTAAACTTAGTCATCTTTGGATAAGATCAAAATTATTGATGGCTAACAGTGGTTCCACATGGGGAGGGAAGCTTTCCTTTCAAGGTGTCTAGAACCTCAGAAAATAAATATTTGAGTTTTAACAGACCAGTGCCTTATCTATTAGGCAGATTCTTCCTTTTTCTTGCTAATATTTCTCTAGAAAAAGATAATTTTTATCAATCTGCAACATCTAATTTCTTCAAATAGCACCTCTTCCTACCCAATCCTACTTGTCCTAGAATTTTGTTTTTGCAAACCTTTTCAACATCAACATTTTGTTCTTTTAAAAAACATGAAAGACTAATCTATTTCTACCCTTATTTCTTCCATGAGCTTGGATTAAACAATTGAACTCATTGGTTCTCTACCTAAATATCTATCTGTCGAGATTAGATTGTTTGATAGATCTGCATTCTCTATATTCTAAAACAGAAATTTAAATCATAGACAAATAAGGATTAAGCACTATGATTTGCTACGGTGTCTATGGATGTATGTACAAGCTACACATAGACTTTATTTGCAGAAAATTTAAACAAAATTATGAAGGCTTAATATCTGAAAGTTAAAAGAATCCTTCATTCTTTCTTCAGCTCTAGTTTTGATATTTTTAGAGTTGTCCTCTTCTTCTTTCTTGGTTTAGGTTTTGAGCTTATTTGAACCATTCTATCTATCCTAATCTATTCTACTAATAAGCCATGATTTCATTGTTTAGAAAATCTTCTTCACTAATCTATCAGTAGTAAATTGAAATCTATCTATTCACAATTAGGATATATGACTAAATATCAGTGCTCTTTCAAGTAGTGGCATTTAGGCTTGCAGACTTCCATACTCTCTTTCTTTTTTGGTATGGGGTTGTACCTTTATTCTTTTTCTAATCTTTCCTCTTTTTCATTTTTCATTGTTTTTTACTTTTGTCATTTTTTCCAAACAATATATAAATAAAAATATGCTCACAAGGCTGAGCTTATTTTCCATATATATCTATCCTAATCTAACCTATACATAATATACATTCATTTGGTGAAATCTCTTTTCCATCATAGCTAATAAAGCAGATGGTTCCATGAGGGATTTTGTTTTAGCTCTCTAAGAGTGTTGAAGAAATAAAAATTCCACTTCCACCTTACTTTTTTTCGAACAGTAATGCCTAAAATGTTCTTGAAATTATGCATAAAATTTCTCTTGACACTTTTTACTCCTTCTTCAAGTGCCTCTAACAAATCATCAAAGGGATCTTGAAACAATACCTGGCTTAAAGTATTTGGCAGATAAGATTGATCCAGGACTACTTCTTCCTTCACTTGGCTGAGCTTAGGACTCCTTTGGGAAAGAAACTCATCCTCTTCCTCATGATCATGTGAACCGGTAGAATCATCATAGATTGCACTATTGTCTTCAAGAAGTCTTGGTATGCTTTGATTTAGTGGATTGAATTCTATGTGAAGACCATCACGTTGATGAGTAGGAGCATTCTCAAGTGATAAATATTCTTGAGAAAGAGGTGCAACAACTCTTATGTGATTGTAAATTTCCAAGCCTTCATATACAATATGAATTTCAATGGGACTTGGTGGCTGCAAATCTAAATTTGAAGAATATTCCATGTCCCAAATGATTTCATCAACCATTTCAGGAAAAGGTTTTTCACTTACAACTTTCTCAAGAAGTTCTTTCTCTTCTCCAATTTCAACATCAAAACTAAAAGACTGTTGATTCCCAATCACATGAAAGTTATTGCTAATGGGATGATATGAAGTGGAACAAAGGGTTAGAGATCCTTCACATACTTCTGAACTTTTAAGGCTTCCCTCATTAGTGGCATAGGCGGCATGAATGGGTTTATTACCTTTTTGAAGTTGACGAAAATGATCTTCCTCCCAAAAATCAATTACTGATTGCTCTGCAAAGTTAGTTTCTATTTGGAGGATATCGTCATCAGATTGATCAAACTTTGGAAACTCATCAAAATAAGTAGTGTCACCGATCAAACATATTGGATTATCAATTTTTTCTTCTTTGAATTGATCTACAAGTTCAATTTCTGATCTATGGTAGATGGATTTAGTAGGAAAAAGAAGAGGAATAATTTTTTTACATGAAGGTTTAGAGGGTGGTTGCATGTTTAATATCTGATTTATTTCCTTTTCAGTCAAAAGAGGAGGCATTTTTCTCTTTCTTTGGATAGAATTACAACAGTTCTCTTTTTCTTGTGAAGGTTGATTTTGAGATTGAATGTTTTCTTGAGCCTCACCTAGAAGAGATGGCGAATCATCACTTGTGCCTTCTAAGAGATCTTGTGGGTCTTCTTCTATACCTTGATTGATTTCTTCCTCAACTAACTCATCTAGGTTGTCATGATAGTTATCTTGAGAATGAAATTCATGAATGGATGTTAAGAGGTCTTCAGGATACAAATTTTCCAAATCTTCATCACTATCTATAAGGTACTATATGATATCCTGAGATTGATCACAACAATTTTCAGCTAATGATAGAGATGGGCAATACCCTATATAGTGTTTATATAATACCTTCTGGAAATCCTTCAAAGAAAACAAGATGCCAGGTTCTAGCCATTCATGCCAATTTCTTACCTTACCTTCTAATGTTTCCATAAAGATTTTCATGAGGTATTCCTCATGCCATTCGACCTTTAACCTCCATACATGTATCTGAAAATTGATGAGATGTAAGAAGGGATCATCAAATTTTTCATCTTGAAAGATAGGTAGGTTTTTTAACCAATTTATTTCAGGCATTTTGTGTGGGAATCTTGGGATATTATCCCTACTCGTTGGGGCATATATTTGTTGTATTCTTAGATCCATGTTTGTAAATCAGAAATGGTCACTAAATCTTTTCAACCAGTCTAGAGTTCTCTACCAGTGGAGTCTTTAGGTCTATTGAGAGTTGTGGAGTCGCCAGGTGGAGGGTTTCAACTATGTTATCCACCATCAGCATGATTGGGATTGCTTAATGCATTCCCAAGGGAGTCTATGAGAGCTTGTGGGGTCAACAGGGCTATTGAAGACACGTGGAGTCACGAAGTGGATGATGTTTACTGTTTTAACGATTTTCTTGTTTTCCACCATCAACAACTAAAAACCAATCTATAGATGTTTGTGAGTGTTTTTGAGATCTAAGGAATACTTAGTTTGTCACTAACTCAGAAGGTCCCACCGTGATCGCCAATATGTTAGCTCCCCGTAATTTTCTAGATTGATTGAGATGAAAATTGACAAGGGTAACATCAAACCAAGCTTTGGAATCCAAGGACCTAGCCTTCCTGGATTCGATGAGGGATTTCTCTAGTAGGTGCAAAGAAGTGAACTTGTTTACTGATTAGGGTTGATTTTAGGCTAGATGTTAAGTGCAAGGTATTTTGATTGTTTTTTGGTTGGGTATGATACTTTGATATATTTTATATTGGAAACATGGAAGATTGTTAAGTCATTGGGAAATGGAGTCTAACAAGGTCCAGATAATTTCGTCAATGGTGTTAAGAGAATTTGTAGGGAAATTTTACTTGGTTGGTGGATCTTTCAAGGTTATGAAAGATTTATGAAATGGGCATAAAGATTTAGAACAACAAACTAATAAAGGGATGAAACTGAATCCTTTATATACTTGTAAACTGAGGGAGTTACAAAATTAATAAGAACAACAAGAGAATCAAAGGCATAAGTAGAACCTAATCCATTTGATTTTGGAATAAAAAAAGATAATTAACCAAGACAAACATTCAGATAAAAACATAGAAAGGTAAGAAACTTATCCAACTTTCAGATATTTTATCATCTAGAGCAGAAAAAAATTTAAGATACACAAGTAACTATAACCATAGAAGGAGAGAAAACTCTAACATCCAAAGTTACAACTATAAAGTTTCCTTAAAACAAATTTAGCTAAGTAAAGGCAAAGAGCATGATTTTAAACAGACTTCTTTGACAAACCTAGACAAACCTGCTTAAAAGAGATGATTCCAAGAAAGGAATATTTCAGTGGCAAAAATTTGCAGGGCTACCCATAAATCATAATTGATGTTAACTGATCTAATTTATTCAAGAAATGGATGAGCTAAGAACTTGTTAGAGAGCAATAAATGATTTCTCTAATGTATATTAGCAGAAGAAAACATTAAGGCAATGAAGGACAAACAGATTTAAGGTGTCATTATAAAACATTTCTTAATCTAAATTCTTTGTCCTACTGCAACATAGCAAGATGGAAAACATAATGGAAAACTAGAAAACATAAAAAAAAGAAAACTTCACCGTCAACCAAGCCTATGGATCCTGCAAACAATCCTTCTCCATCAACAAGCAAATCAGATCATGCATGAGTTCCAAGACATCAATTTCTCTTCAAGAGCTTCAAAGGACTATCTAGTATTCCCGCATAAGTCATCAAAATCCAACAATTCAATAAGTTCAAATGCAGTATTTATGCTGCAAATGAGGAGGTGAAGTTGATCTAGGGTTCACATGTTATTAATTACAGAGTAAACACATTAATAGCCTTGAAAAAAATGCAAGGCATAAGGCATAAATACGTGAAACCACTTCTCTGTTTTAATAACTCTGTCTTAACTTCTCAGAGGAAAATAGGAGAAAAGATTTACTTTTAAGGCTCTATCCTATCTTTGCAATAACTGTGTTGACTATTTAAATGTATTTCCAGCTGGGTAATAACTTCTGATTTTCTTTATGGATAGAAAGTATGCCCAATGTGTCAGTTAGACATTTCTAAGGGAATAACTACTCTTTGTTGATGTATTCGAGGCCTTTTAGCCTAATTTTCCTTCATTTCATCACTAAATTGTATTTAAGGCCTGATCTTCTTTTAGCCTTCATAACTCATCATGCTACCCTTTTAATACTTTATTGTTTTCTTTAAAACTTTGTTCATCTGTCTTTTAACTTTGTTTTATCCTTTAATATTTTTTTAAGCTTTAATCTTCTATTCTTCAGTCTTCATTGTTTTCTTGTCTACTTCTATGTCCAGGAGACTTTTGGTGCACTGGAGGGTTTTATTACTTCGACCAATGTTCATGAGACATCGATCTAATCACGAAATTAAACTCTTTGATCTCCCTTTCTGTGTGATTTTTCCTTGAGGGTCATCATCCTGAGCCTTTATGCCAATTAGGTGACTGTGGGAGGGCCTGTAATGTTTCAGACGCCATTAAACCTGCAAAAAATAAACAAAAAAATTTAATTGAAAATCTGCTAGTTTTGGTTAAAAATTCTTTAAGAGGCCATGTGGAGGGCTCGAGAAATTTTTCGAGGGAGGAATATATGTAGATGAGGGTTCTTTGAACAAAACCAGGAAGAATCAGAGGAAATACTTGAATTTGGGTGCAAGTAGAGGCAAAGGAAGTTTTGCGTGAAACCGATGGTGGTTTTCATGTGGCCAGAAGGTGGTAAGTGGTTTAGGCCCATACGAACACGATTACACTTAGATATCGCCATGCGTCCCGAGAAAAAACACCTTTTTCACATGAAAAAGGCTTGCTAAATAGTGACAATGAAATGAACACAATTTGTGATTTCCACCGTTAGCTCTCATGGAGTGAGATCGACGGTGTGGGAGGAGTTCAATGGGTGGAAAAGGTTCGTAGTGGAAGGCAGGTGGCGAGTAAGGATTGGGCGATGTTTTTGTGGGTGGAAGGTGGGTCCGGCGATGACGTGTATAGTTCTGTCGGGTAGCGGAAAGGCTGGGGGAAGGGCATGAAACATCAGGATTAATGTGGGCTGTTATATCTAGAGGATCTATAGTCCAGATTTAATTTTGGGGATGTATGGATGAAAAAATGATCAGGAGCAAGGGTAGGAGAGGGGAAGCGATCATTGTTAGATCTATAAGATCTACGGTTGAGATTAATTTGGAAAAAAAAGTGGATGAGGGAAAGGTTGGGCGAGCTGATGATGTGTGGCCGCACAATCACCATTGGATCTGTATGATCAATGACTGTGATTTATTTGCAGGAAAAAAATGGTGCGGGATATAATAAGGAGCGAAGGGGGCTTGAGGTAGAGTGCGGGGAGAATGTGACCGAGTTTAAGGAAAAAGGGGCCAAGGTTTAGCGAGTGGTTGGGTCCCTATGTCATATGAAGGAAAAGGGAAGAAGGCATTTACGCAAAAGGCGCTTAAGGCCTTATGTCAAAAATGGGTAGGTAATAGACCTAAAAGAGGGTTTTTGGCTTTTTAAGAAGTTTTCAGTAAGGTGAAAAAGGGTGATTTAAAAAGGGTTTTTCATGGAAAATGGAGAATAATGAAGAGGAAAAAGGACTTTTTAGAGGGAAAAAGACTGATATAAAATATGGGCAAGAGTGATAAGATGAGGGACTGGAATGGAGCTGAAAATGGTGGAAATAGCCTGAAACAGTTTTCCTTTTTAGATGGTAGGATAACTTGGAGGATTTGAGTGAATATTTTTAGTGAATTGATAGATTTAGGATACCGAAGGTCATGAGATTTATAGAACTAACAATTTTTCTGCAAATATTGTTTCTAGAAATATGATATTTTCAACTTAGTCATCTTTGGATAAGATCAAAATTATTGATGACTAACAGTCTCTTTTCCTTCCTCTCCCCCTTTATATTCCACCTCTCTCTCTCTCTCTCTCTCTCTCTCTCTCTCTTCATCCTCTATTACTATATGCCTCATTATTTCCTTCTCTCCTCCTTATGTTATGACACCAACTCACAAAATAGAAGAAAAGAGAGATCAACAGCTTTAAAAACATCCATTTTGAAGGGGAAACCTCCTTTAAATTACATAAATGAACATTTATTGGATGAAAAACGTTAGTGTGATATGTCAAGTAATGAAACATGTTCTTTCAATTTATTTTCTAGTAGTCTTATGTCAAATAAATTTTCTTTTCAAACAAGTTTTCAAAAAACATTTCGTGATTGCACATGGTCTAGATCAGAAATGTTGCTCCCCTCAATCCATCGATGGGAATCATAAGATCAGAGGTCATTTCAATAATTTTCATTTAGAGACATAGGTCAGTTATTCCATCTACATATAGGCATGTATCTTTGTGTCCTTGTTTTTCCACTAAAAAGTCCAAAAATGTCACCAAAGAGAGAAAACATGGTTTCATTTTCATCATATCAGTGTTTTAAATGGATTTAGCATAGTTAGGGGATTAAAGTAATACATTTTCTCTTATTTAAAAATTTCTTTCATTGTCAAATTATTCCCAAAAAGGGTTGAAAGGATAAAAGGCAGTCAATTTTATATGAAAGTCTTTATCTTAAAGTGTAGGCTTATTAGTGAAAGTTATCCAAAGTTTGAAAAAAATTATAAACATGTGCTAATAACCTAATGTTTGATGTTAATTATGTCTTTATATAAAGTTTGGAGGCTTTATGTATTATATCCAAATTTCCCTGCTCATGTAATAAAGGTGGAAAATGACAAAAAGTTTTTTCACTTGCGGTTAAGTCTCAAGATCCTCCCAGCTCCCAGATCGTTCCTTCGTTAGAATAAATGATCCATAAGCGTACCCCCCCCCCCTCGCCATCCTACCTTTACTGGCAGGGGCGTCGCAAAAGGTGGTTTCACTTACCCTTACCCCACCTTACGTGTCGGCACAACATCGTTTCACATCTCCCCCACTTTCCATACCACAAGCAATTTCTACCCCCCTTTGAAATCCACCAAACTTCACTCCTTTCCCACTCTCCTTCCTGCGCACTCCACTCCACTCTCATGCTGAGTTGTGTCTCATCTAGAGGCTTTGTTACACATATGGAACATTCTTTACCCATATTTAGGGAGTTTTTACAACACTGTTACCGATGAAATAGGTAACCTGACCTCAAAACGGGAACTCTAGCCCAAAAAGTCTCAAAAAACATGAAAAAACACCCCAAAAACAAAAAGTGTGTCTTCCAGAACGCACTTGGTTTTTTTTTAAGGTAAAATTTCAGCATTTTATAAAATTATGCTAAAAACAAAATTGTCTGTTGAAAAAAGGATTGAAAAAACACCCTCAAAACAAAACCAGTTGATGCTAAAATAACAAAAAAAAAATTGTGTCATAATTTTGACACTTGTAACAATGGAATTAAAGAAAAAATATTAGGACATTTTTTAAAATCGTAAATTTCTAACATTTTTGATAGATGATGTTAAAGATAAACAAATACATGTCTGAAGGGCTTATCATTTCGAACAATTTTCATCCATGTTGTTAAACATAAAATATCTTGACTTTAAACAACCCCAAAATTGTAATTATTATCAACCATAACCTTAAAGATAAAATTTGGTAGCGCATAAAAACCTTAATGACAAGTTGTAAATCTAAAGTTTTTCAATCTTAAGTGTTCAACATACTTGAACAATGAAATTATGGAGAAATTATAAGACTTAACAATTTAAAAAAATGAACAAGTAAATGAAAAAATAATCATTGAACAGAAACAAGTAAGAGTAATTTTAATTTTAAAGGATAAAAACTTATCTTTTTTCAAATCTTAGCATAAGACAAATTTAAATGTAATTTCAACCAAAACCTAAAAATCAAGCATCAAAACAAAGTGTTCCCTTTCAATGATGCATATAATTATTAAAATTTTTAAAAGTATCTTATACCAAATGGTAACAATACATAATATCATGGTAATATCACTGCATAATCTAAAAATTCAACATTAGTTTCTATTTTCTATTTTACTTATAATTAAAATATCAGCATTGGTATATTGAATATAACATAAATTGTTTTTGTAATTCATTGTTGCATTGTCGATATTCTAAAGATATGAGTTCTTCATAATTAAAAACATATAATCCAACAAACATAGAAATGTCTCATAACTTCATGAAAAATGAGATGGAAGTCAAAAATTTTATTTCAAGTTACCATGAAAACATCAATTACATAAAAGTGTCTTAGATAGTTATTCAAAATCAACCATAGGTTCTGACACACCATCATAATCTACATCTTCAGATGAATGGCTCAATGCAGATGAAGATGATCCATATTCTTCTCTTTCATCAACTAGTGCTCCATCTGAGTCAACATGCATGCCCACCATTTCAGAGTTCAAAAGTCTTGTAGATCTACATCTACATTCTGCAGAGTCCCATCTCAACAGTAATTGTTATGGTAGAAATTTCTTCAAAATATTTATGGTCTGCAACCGAAGAGTTCCTCTCTTTGTCAAATTGAAGTCATACACAAGTATGTCAACATCCTCCAATTTGAAGACATCTGTGTGGCGACGATTTATATTTGTGCCCTTTAGTTTTCTCTTTCTGCCAATTCCTTTTTCCACTACCATCTCTGGCTTGTACACACCATTGAAAGGGTGGGTAGTTGTGGCATACCAATGTACATCAACAGCTGTAATCTCTTCATTTTCATTAATGACCTTTATAACCTTGACAATCCAAAATGGATAGCCAAGTGGATCTTCGTCTGGTAACACTGCTATCATGCAACCCTCCATAAGATCCTACATAGAACCCCTGTAAAGGTCTTCCATGGCTTCATGTTGTGCACGTGATATTCTAGAACCAATATATATTTCTCTTTCTTCTACCTATCAGGAATAAATAATAGCTTGAGGCTGTTGTTGTTCAAAATTGTGTGTTCCCTGATGTTCATGTTCATTTCAAATATTTTGTGGCAAAAAAAAAGGAGTCTTCAAAAGCGTATCCCCATTTATTGATCTTGAAATCATATCACTTTGATTACTGAAAAAAGACTCCCACCAAACTGAATTAGCAACATCGAAGTACTCATATGTATCTTTAATACATATTTTAATTTCCTCTAGACATTTAGAATAATTTATGTCTCTCTTCTGCCTTCGTGCATTATGGAGTTCAGCAACTGACTGTAATAACAATATCTTTGATGAAAGTATTGGACGCTCTGGAATGAACTTCAAAAATGCTAAACCTGATGATGGTCCCCATTCTTCAATAGTTGAATATTTCTTGCCCCATATAATTTTTATCCCATCAATTTTTTTGATACGAAATTGATGTTGGAAGCTAATGTCGTTAAGTTTTTCAATGCATTTCTACTCACCATGCGATCCAAAAATAAACCTTCGCATGTCAATAGTTTCTTCCAACACAAGAAAAACATGCTCTGGAATGTAAAATTTCTTAATACATTCAATTAATGATGGCAGACTCGCAACACCTTTCCCCCTCAATTTTACAGAAAAACGCCTGAACATTTTATCAATATGATCATGAGTATGCCCAAAAAGAAGGAAACCAACCATTATCTTTTTAAAAATCCCCAATTCAACGAGCATTTTTAGATACCCAAAAATAACTTGATTTTTGTTCTCACGACTTGTGTTGTCTAATTGTAAATACAAAAATTTAGGAAGAATCCCAGACCAATGAGTAACCAAATCATGGATTATAGTTATGGTATGATTTTCATCATTGTGAATATTTGGAGTTGTGAAGAAAACTCTTGGAAACATCTTCTCATTAAATACCATACAACTAGCCAAGTGAAACTGAATGAAATTTTCCTCCTTTAATTTTTTTGGCCTGCGGACAAAATGTGGAAGAAGTGTTTTCTTTTGGTCCATACCATCAATTATCAATCCCAGATATTTATTTGGATGATCATAACAGCTCTTTCGATGTTTATACAACTTTTTCCTTTCACTTGTTTGTTGATTCCGATGGTATTAAATTATTTTAACAATGAAATCTGTACATAAAACATATGAAACATATGAATAAATATGTTTTCATAGTTGATAAGTATCAAATTTTAAAAAACAATGTTTTGAACACATACCCCTTTCCGCCCCTTGACATTTATCTCTTTTTGCTTTAAGAGAAGCACATGTGCTGCAAATCCCCATCCTTGTCTTCTTAGGAATATGAACATTGTTGAATTCAATTTTCCATATCCTTTTAAAATAAGAATATGTAATAAAATTACCAATTCCTTCAACAGCTTCTGCATAATCTTTGTAAAACATGAATATTTCTCATCTCGGGAAATTATCTGGAATATGTATTGTGTCTTTATTTGGCATACTCTCTCCATGATTTGAAAATAATTCTTTCATCCATGTCTTAGTAGTATTCGCAAACGGCCCCACCTCCCATTTATAACATGCTTCTGAATAATATGTGGGATCCCTTTCCAATCTATCCTGGATTCTTGACAAACAACAATTACCAAATTGAATACAACATTTTAAACGCCTTTCTACAAAACAATGCATTCCCAATATGATAATCATAACCTGCTACTATAGATTGCATGCAACCCACTAAATATGAATTTTGCATGCTTTTATTCATTGACATATATGTTTTCCTTTTCTCCAAAACAAAGTTGAAATCCATATTTTTCAAGCAATCCCTTCGAAAAAATTCACTTGAAATCAAATGAATGACAAAACTTCTTGTTGTGAGATATTTTTTCCTTTCCCTTGTATAACTGGAATGCTTTGGACTGATATGAAAAGGTCTACTCCTACTCCTAGTTGCAATATTTGCTTGCAACGGCTTCATCATTCCATCATCCTTTGTAAAAGTAGTTTCTTCACCATTAGGAGGAATATTATCCCCACTATCATCATCCTCAACATAGTTAAGAAATTCATCAACATCATTGCCTGGAAAATTTTCTTTACCATCATCAGTTGAAGAAAACATTTCACAAGAATCATCGGAACTTTTGTAACCCTGACTCAAAAGAAATTCTTCACCATCTTGACCCATGCTTTCAAATTCTTCCCTGGGAGGATTCAATTCTTCATCACCATGAGTGTCTTTGAAAATAGTCACTTGGAGAAGAAAATACCAATATTTGTCGTGTGTCTAGTGCTCATTTGCAGAAACTTTTATCTCCTTCATAATTGAATATCGCCATCCTTTGGATTAGGCTTGTAAGTGTGACTTTAGTTGTATTCACACAAATTTCTTCATCTACCTCCTTCCTCCAGGCTCTCCATAATCCTTGAGATTCTACGAACAAGTGGTACACTTGAATCTATGTTGTTAGAAGTGCTTCATCCCCATGTGATTGGTTCAGTATAATCGTTATGATTAGGATGAAGTAAAAATTTTAGCTTTGGAAGTTCATCCCCGTCTTCATCAGTGGTGCTGGCATAATCCTTAGGATTAGGAAGAAGTGGATATTTTGACGCTATAAATTCTTCATTCCCCTCTTCCTCAGTGGTGCTGAAATAATCCTTAGGATTAGGACGAAGTGCATATTTTGACTCTGCAAATTCTTCATTCCCCTCTTCATCTGTGGTGATGACACAATCCTTAGGATTAAGACGAAGTGGAAATTTTGACTCTGGAATTTTTTCATCCCACTCTTCATCAGTGGTTCTTGCATAATCCTTAGGATTAGGATGGAGTGGATATTTTGATGCTATAAATTTTTCATTTCCCTCTTCATCAATGGTGCTGGCATAATCCTTAAGATTTGGACGAAGTGGATGTTTTGACTCTGAAACATTATCATTCCCCTCTTCATCAGTGGTGCTCACATAATCCTTATGATTAGGATGAGTTTGATATTTTGACTCTGGAAATTTTACATCCCCCTTTTCATCAATGGTGCTGGCATACTCCTCAGGATTAGGACAGAGTGGATATTTTGACTCTGCAGATTCTTCATTCCCCTCTTCATTTGTTGTTCTTGCTTAATCCTTAGGATTAAGCTGAAGTGGATTATCTTCATCTCCCTCTTCATCAATGGTGTCCTCATAATCCTTAGAATTAGGACGAAGTGAAACTTTTGACTCTGGAAATTCTTCGTCATGCCCTTCATCACTGTTGCTTTCATAATCCTTAGGATTAAGAGTAAGTTGTATAACTAGCGCTTGATTTAAAAAAAATTCATTTTGTTGAGCCTCATCAATTTTGTTCTCAACAGCTTTACGATTACGACCAATTCGATTTTTTAACTCTCTATTCATGGTGAACAAACTCCCATTATATTCATCACTCTAAATAGAATTGTTGCGTGACGAAGATGTTGATGTTGTACAAAGAAAAACTTCGCTATCAAAAGAAACTGTGGCTTTCAACAAGAATAGGTTGAATGATACAAATTCCGCTCCAACTTACAACATATAGCTTAAAGACTGAAAATTCCCCCCCAAAAAATTTCGCGAAAAACTTTCCCTCCAAAATTTTCATTTCAAATATTTGATACAAATATTAGTCAAAAAATGTATTTAACATTTTTTTAATAAACTGTTTGTGTTGAAATATTTTACCGATATTTATATTCAAAATATCCACAAAATATTTTTATCATGGATGCCTTCCAAACTAAAATAATGTTTTTATTTCAATGATTTAACATTGACTAGATGTAAGTATTAACTATAATATTACTATAATATCTACATGCAAATATTAACTATTTTAACTATAATGACTACATGTAAATATTTTAAATTTTAAATTTTAAACTTACGTTATATTCATCTAAAATATATTTCAAAATTTATTAATAAACCGTTGGTCTTCAAATATTTCACCATACTTTCTATTCAAAATATCCACAAAATATTCCTTTCATGCATGCCTTCGAAACTAAAATAATTTTCTTATTTGAATGGTTTAAGATTGACTACATGTAAATATTTACAAAAATAACATGTAAATATTAACTATTTAAACTATAATTAACTACATGTAAATATTTTAGATTTTAAAATTTAATCCCATGATTTTAAACATTGAGTACATGTAAATATTAACTATGATAACTAAATGCAAATATTAACTATTTTATCTATAATATTAATTATAGTTAACTACATGTAAGTATATCATATTTTAATTTTTAATTTGAGATTATATTTGAATTATTCAACATTTAGTACATGTAAATATTAAATAAAATATTAACTATGATAACTACATGCAAATATTAAGTATTTTAACTATATTATGAACTATAATAAACTAAATGTAAATATTTTAAATTTGAAATTTTAATCCCACATTCGTTAAACAGTAAATCAATCAGACAATATTCGCTATATAATAAAAATGATTGTTTCTATTCATCACATCACATCAAGTTTTCTGGTATTTGTTAGAGCAAATTTCTGGAGGTGTTGCGTTGGCATTGGTAACTTCGTGGAGGCATTGCATTGACATTGGAGGCGTTGTGTTGCTATTGGTAATTTTGTGGAGGTGATGCATTGGTATTGGTAACTTCGTGAAGGCATTGCATTGGCATTGGAGGCGTTGTGTTGCTATTCGTAATTTTGTGGAGGCGTTGTGTTGGCATTGGTGACAACAATTTTCTGCATTTCAAAGGTTAGTTTTTCTTCTATTCTGTCAATTTAAAGACGATTTTGGGGAAAATATGTTTTTCTATAGTTTTTTGTGTCCAAAAACTAATTTTTTAAGGTTTTTAGGTTCAAAAACCATAATTTTTTTAATATTTTTTTAGTGAAGAAAATGCAAAAAGAACTAAATTTTTTAGGGTTTTAAGGACAAAAATTTAGAATTTTTTTTCTTTTTTAAGACTTATAAGTTCATCTAGACAGAAAAATCCATAAAACAACCATGCACATAAAAAAAAAAGTAATATTATAACATTTTTTATTTGTTTTTTTTTTATCATAAATATATCAGTGGTTTCATTATTTAAAATGTTTTTTTTTGTTTTTATTTGAGAATTTTTTGATTTTATATTCTATTTATTTTTTGATTTTTTTTTTTAAATTTTAAATCTTAGTTTTATTCTTTTTAATTTTAAATCTTCAATTTTTTTTTCTTTATTGTTTTGTTATATATCATATTTTTTTATTTTTTTAATTGTATTGTTATATAGTTGTTTTTTTTTTTTTAAATTTATTACATTGTATTTTTTTTCTTTTAATTATCTAATATTAAGACAACAAAACATAATTGTTATTTAATAAATTGTTTTTAAAAAAAAATATATATATTTGTTATATTTTGATATTTTTAACAATTATTTTTTTTAATTAAATAATGTTTTAATAATTATTTATTAATTATGTTATATATTAAAAAAAAAAAAGCATTGGGCTCGCCCGCCCAGCGGGGGCCCTGGGGTCGGCTGGGCCGCCCTCGTGGTGCCGGCCACCGGCCTCCGATGCCCCGCGGGCGGCGCCAAGGGTGCCGCCCAACCGGCCCTAGGCATGGCACCGCCCAGTCGGACCCAGGGCCCCCACTGGGTGGGGGGGCTGATTCCCCCGCGGGTGCGACGTTGGGCCGATTCCGGGCACGAGCCATAGAGCCACATTTTTGTTTTAATTTTTTTTTTTTTAAATTTTTTAAATTTTTTTTTTTTAAATTTTTATTTTTATTTTTATTTTTAATTTGTTTTAATAAAAAAATAAAAAATTAATAAAAAAATTGTTATATAATATAATAAAACCATTGTTATATAATAATTGTTAAAAATATCAAAATATAACAAATATAATTAATTTTTTTTATATTATTAAATAACAATTATGTTTTGTTTTTAAACATTATATAATTAAAGAAAAAAACAATACAATATAATAAATTAAAAAAAAAAAAACATTTGTTTTAATATAACAATACAATAAATTAAAAAAAAAAACTATATAACAATACAATTAAAAAAATAAAAAAAAATATAATTTTTTTAATTATAACTCTTCCAGGACATCACATAAGAATTTTAGGGACCGACGCGTTTCGAACTACCAACCACAGTTGGTAGTTCGAAACGCGTCGGTCCCTAAAATTCTTATGTGATTTCCTGGAAGAGTTATAATTAAAATGTTATGGATCACAGAAGCTTGCACTCTAAAAAATATAATATTATAACATTTGTTTTTAACATTTAAATATTTAAATTTATTTTTATTTTTATTTATTTATTTTTTAAATTTAAGTATTAAAACAACATTATAAAAAATTTAATTTTTTCTTTTATTTTGTTTAATTGCTTTTATTTTATTTTGTTTATTTTTATTTAATTACTATGTAATGTGAAATAGAAATTTGTAATTTTCAAATATATTAAAAGATTATATAAATTTATAAAATTTTATATTAATTTTTTATAATTTTAAGTTTATAATTTTTTATTTAATTGCTATGTAAAGTAAAATAATTTTTTTTTTTTTTTTTGTTTATTTTTATTCAATTTCTATGTAATGTAAAATTAAATTTTAAAATTTTAAAATATATTAAAAGATTATAAGTTTTTTTAATAAAATCATTGCCTTAAAAAAAAGAAAATTTAATTTTAACATTTGTTATAAATAGTTAGTAATTTTTTTGTTTTTTGTTTTTAAATATTAAACAAACACTGAAGTTTGAAAATAATAGTTTATTTTTTAAAAATTGTTTTATACAATTTAAACACATTTTTAAATTTTTTATAAAATGTATTCAAAACATATTATATAGATATATGTACATATGATTTATAATATTTTGTTTTTAAATGAAAATTTTTATAGTTAATTTTACTACTTTAATTTCAAGCTATTTAGTTTTAGAAATAAATTTTGTTTATTAAATTTATTTTATCCGCATTATTTTTCCATTAACTAATATATATATATATATATATTATTAGGAAAATGGCATCAAAAAAGATTTATGTGAATGTTTTTGCACCTATGGCAGCAGCTCCCAAATCTACAGCTGCAGCTCGACGCACTATGGATACAACTCCCAAATCTAAAGTTGCAGCTGGACGCACTATGGACACTGTTGGACGCAATAAGGAAATTGTTGCACACACTAATAAAAGTCAAGCAAGTGGGGCACCAGGTTCATTAAAGCTTATTTCTGATTGGAAGAATGCCGAGGAAATAGATAAAACCGATTTCTCATGGTATCTTGAAGACAGTGAAATGGAGACTGATATACACATCTATCTGATTTGTGGTATGATTGACTTAAATGAGCCATATGATGTGATGGGCAGAGTACGAGACATATGTATGGTCCCGAATACAAACACTATTTATGTTCTTGCAAGGAAGGCTCAGAAACGTGAGAAGGTTAGATATCGTCTATCAATCGTCAAGTATTACACAGATGAAATATCTTCAAAATTTTCTGATAAAATATCAAGAAACATTGCAAATAAAATTCTAAGTATGCTTATTTTTATTTCCTCTATGCATTATTGTAAGGATGATTCAATTTTTTATAAATTATTGATCATTGACATGTTTTGTTTTGGTTCATACGATTCTGTTCCGAGTCTTTCAAACATGTTTGAAGGTATTTATATGTTCGTTCCAAATGTTATGGATGTGATCAACACTTTCAAGAAAGACAAAGCAGAGGAAAGGAGATTGAAGCAAAGAGCAATAGCTCATGACACTGCAAAAGTACAAAGAGGGGATCAACCAAGAGTCACTGAGGTGGGTCAATATAGTAAACTCAAACATGTTTCTTTTGAAGGTGTCGAACATGAAACATAAAATTATGATAGAATTAGCAAGGAGGAGATTAGAACTATTGTGCAAAAGGAGAAAACCGATCAAACACCAAAAAGAAAAATTTCCAAAGATGTCTCTCTTTTACCTCATGAAGGAGAGCTTGTTTATAAAAAAATTGATATGTTATCCAATAAGACTAGGAAATCAAATATTGGTGAACCTGTAAAGGTCGTGAGCAGCAGTGAAGAACAAATTGAAAGCTCTCACGGAAGCGGAGAAATCATAACATCAAGTGCTGAGTTAGAGGATGGAATTATTAAAACAAAACAAAATGCTATTCAACAAGAGTTGAGGAAGAATAAATTAATTCTTGGAGGCCAAACATTTGAGCTTAATGTTAACCAATTTTATGGCCCAGATGAAGGACAATCTCAATATCAAATTAGAAAGGCCCATCACCTACATGTACATAATTTGAAAACATTGTTCAGGTTCAATCCATATGCGCATGTGGTGGATTATGTGGTTCTTGTCGATCCATGTCAGGTTCCCAACAAACAAGCATTTGACAATACAAAATGTTTTGATTATAAATATTATGTAATTGGAGGGAACCATTCAATAGAGGCTAAGAGACAATTGATTGCAGAATATCCCAATAACTATCTTTTTCAAACAATGAAATGCATCATTTACGCTGGCTTAACAGAAATAGAATCAAAGTTATTGGCATGGGATCATAATGCAGATAATGAGTACAGAATGAAAATGACTTTCATCCAAAGGGTCATATTTATTCATAATGAATTCATAGAAAAATGTGGTGGGGATAAGACACAAGTTAGTGTAGCATTTCGAAAGGAATGTTTAATGGAAACAGGTTATCAAATTGATGAAAAAAAGAAAAAGATGGAAAATTGAATACAAATCTCTTCAGAGGCACAGATAACATTTTTCAGTTGGCATTTAGAATTGGGGAGGTATGGGATTTGATTGATGAGATTTTTGATCGGTGGGAGAATATTTCCATAAAAAATCAGAAGGTTAGAAAGAGTAAACCCATAATATGTACCAAAAGTAAGGGGGGTCCTGAAATGAAGCAGCTTCCAGAGGATATGACTATTACACCTTGGAGAACAATGCAAGGTGTGAAGGATGATAAATTAGTCAAATTAGTATTAGCCTGTGTGAAGTTGGGTGAATTATCAATGGAAGAAATGTGTGCAGAATTTCAAAAGTAAGTTTCTTGAATTATTTCTTTCATTATAATTTTCTTTTAAATAAAACATAATGATGTTGGTAGAATTTGTTATACATGTCAATATATTAACGCTTTAACTTGATTTATTCAGTCAGAAAATTTTTATGAAAATACAAGAACACATGGTTAAAATGTTGAATGAAGACAGTTGGGATGATGTTGTATGCAACTACCCAGAAGCAAGTTCTACATCAACACTAAAAGAGTTTTATATTGCATTCAATAAGGTATGTTGATTTATAAATTCATTTTATTCATATTTAAACTATTTTTATTTTATTACTTATACATACATACATACATACATACATACATACATACATACATACATATATATATATATATATATATATAGAGAGAGAGAGAGAGAGAGAGAGAGAGAGAGAGATGTCATTAAAGATGTCAAAGAAGGATGGAAATGGAGTACTAGATATTTTCAAAAGCTTTATTGAAAAAATTAAGATGGAGAACATGAGAAGGAAGCGTCTTATGAATGTTGAACTTGATCCTACTCTTAATCATTACATTTGGAATGGGCTCGACAGTGTCCAATATCAAATAATACAAGGTGACTGTGAAGACATTGCATCACTAATACCTAAAAGGGAATATGGCCTAGTTATTGCAAATATTCCTCATGGTTTCAATTTCCCAGACATTGAATATGATAGAGAACCATATACTTATCAAGCTTTTAGTAAAGTGGTTACGGGTTTTCAAGAAGGGACAACATCACCACTTTGGCGATTTGTGACATTTCATTCAGACACACAGTTTCCAATGTTATTAACAAGCTTCAAGGGTAAAGCAAACTCAAGGATGCAACTTACATGGTAATATTTTGAAATTGTATGTTTGATTCCTCCTAAATTTTTTTATTCATGTAAAATTTAATTGAAATTTTACTATGTTATGTTACAAGAAAAAGTCAAATATTGTTTCTTCCGAAGATCAGCCTATTATAAATGATTGTGAGTTCATCCATGTTGAATGTTGGACAAAAGACGATAGCTATAAGCATATTATTATGAATCGAGTAGATGGGAAGAGTCATAGTCAAGTATTGGTTTATGATGCAGTTGTAAGAAAACCAACATATGAGGATAAAGATGCAAAAGGAGATATAGTTAACATTTATCAAAAACCACAAGCATTGATTAACTATCTTATAGATCTATGTTCAAATGAAGGAGAATGGGTTTTGGATTTATTCTCAGGTTCAGGTAAGTTTTAGTATAAAAATTTAAATTTAAATATTGTCTTTTTTACTTTTTATGTCTCCATACTAAATTTTTTACTTATTTTTTTTGTGCTTGATGATTAGGTACAACACTAGCATGTTTCCTACTAAAAGGAAGAAATTGCATTGCCATTGAGAAAGACCCAGTTCAATGCAAATTTATTCAACAAATAATTAATGATCTTAAATTCCTTCCAGATGCGAAGCAAGAAGTTGGTTTGAGGAAAGGAGATTTTAATGAATCACCTGTGGAAAAAAAAGCAAAGGAACCTCAACCACCACTATATGGAATGATTGGAAAGGGACACTTTGGAAGATTTGCTAACATGAAAGATCCATTAGAAGATGACAATGATCAAAATGAAGAAGAAAATGCTGCGGAAGAAGCCATCAATGCTGTTCTAGATGATTTTGAAGATGTATTAGTTGATATTGTTGATGATGTTTAAGCTATGCTTGCAAACAAAGCTTATTTTTGAGAACTGTTAATCAATTTTACTTGTAATGTTTAGACTTTGATATTTTATAAGAACAACCCTTTTTTTTGGCAAAAAACATGTGATTGCTATTATTTTTTGACATAAAATTCAATAAAAATGTTATTTTCTTAAGTTTTTTTGTTAATATTCTCCCAAAAAATTAGTTTATTTAACATGTTTTTTCCAACAAAAAGTCTGTAAAAGTGTATTTTTTGCATTGTATTTATATTGAAAAATTGTATTTTTTTGCCATATGGTTCAAAATATTGGTTCTTTAGCGACAATTTTTTTATGTGCATTGAAAAATTATTTAACAATACATAAACATGTAGAAAATATAAAATTTAGAATATTGAGCCTTTTTCAATCTTTTATCTATGTGAAAAAGGGAAGATATCATTACAAGTTTTTATTTTAATTTTTTTTTTTTTTTTTAAACACAAGTACATAAATGCACTTAAAAATAAACATCTCACAGAAGAAGAAGACATTAGAAAATATATAGTGTCAAAATCAATCCTATAAAAAAGCATTGGTGATGATACACCACCACTATTCAAAATCGACATAAAAAACATCACATAAAAAAAAAAAAAATTAATTGAAAAAAAACAAAGTGAAAAAAACTCAAAGTGCCAAAAACATGCTCAAATTTTTTTTTCTTGATTCTGCATCGCCACTTTTTCAAAATTAGGTGTTTTTCTTGATACTTCAAAAATTAGGTAACAATGAGGTTACCTATTTCATCGGTAACATTGTTACATCGGAATATATGTCAAGAATACCATTGAAGACTTTGTAACCAATTCATTAAAGCTTATTTGAATTATCTTGGAGGCCATTTGTGGCATGCCTAGAAAAAATTGTTGAAATAAATCTTAGAGTGGTATGTGATGCATTGTTGGAGCAGTATTGGATACATTCTTTAAGAATTGGTAAATTAGTATTGAAGAGATAGTTCAAATACTATTGGTAAATGACTTTTTGGAGTTGAATGATAGCATTATGATCCAACCTCCATACACAAGCACTAGATACATGAACTTGGTTTCAAGTTGGCTCTCAAAGACTCTGGATTGACACAAATCACCACATCTTGTAGCAAAACAAGATTTGAAACTTACGTCATTAACAGAGCATCGCATATTTCAATGCTCAATCTCAAGAGATACATTCACCTATTCAAGACTTGGGAAGCTCCATTTCCAATTTTTTCTACTACCCTAATGAAAGAGAAATAGATCCATAAATTCATGACTTTGGATGCTCCCTTTCCGTATTTTCTACAACACTGAAAAATGATGCCTTTCTCTCCTGATAAGGGAAGTATTCAGACACAAAAATAAATGTGTACTTGTATCAACCTAACCGCATTCCCTCAAGAGGATCACTTCATACTGCTTAGTTGTTGCATCTATTTGGGGCAGTAAGAAACAATCAAAGGTTTATCATTCTTTGAATTCTACCGTAAAAAGAAGCCCTAAAGAGAAAGACCTCATACTTCGATATTGTCCCACAGAGAGTTGCCCTGAGTTGTTGTAGGAAGTCTTTTAAATAGTGACATGTTTGCACCTAGGTCGTTGTGGGTGGTTCTTGAATCCTTCTTGGTTGCATAATAGAAACATGGTTGAGATGAATTTATTAAAAAAATTAAAATTATTGGGTTTTATAAAAGACTCTGGATTGACACAAATCACCACATCCTATAGCAGAACAAGATTTGCCACTTAGGTAATTGACAGAGCATCCCATCTTTCAATGCCAAATCTCAAGAGATAGATTCACCTATTCATGACTTAGAAAGCTCCCTTTCCATTTTTTTCTACTACCCTAATGAAAGAGAAATAGATTCACATATTCATGACTTCGGATGCTCCCTTTCCACCTTTTCTACAACACTGACAAATGATGCCTTTCTCTCCTCATAAGGGAAGTATTCAGACACAAAAATCAATGTGTACTTGTATCAACCTAACCACATGTCCTCAAGAGGATCACTTCATACTTCTCAGTTGTTGAATCTATTTGGGGCATCAAGCAACAGTCAAAGATCTATGATTCTTAAAATTCTTCCCTAAACAAAAGCCCTAAATAGCAACACCTCATACTTCCAGATTGTCCCACAAAGAGTTTCCTTGTGTCATTGTAGGAGGTATTTTAAATAGTGACAAGTTTGCACCTGGGTCGTTGTGGGTGGTTCTTGGATCCTTCTTGGTTGCATAATAGAAATGTGGTTGAGATGAATTTATTAAAAAAATAAAATTATTGGGTTTTATAAAAGACTCTGGATTGACACAAATCACCACATCCTGAAGCAACACAAGATTTTCCACTTAGTTCATTGACAAAGCATCCCATCTTTTAATGCCCAATCTCAAGATATAGATTCACTTATTCATGAATTCGCAAGCTCCCTTTCCAATTTTTTCTACTACCCTGATGAAAGAGAAATAGATTCAAACATTCATGACTTGGGATGCTCCCTTTCCACCTTTTATACAGCACTGACAAATGATGCCTTTCGCTCCTCATAAAGGAAGTATTCAAACACAAAAATTAATGTGTACTTGTGTCAACCTAACCACCTGCCCTCAAGAGGATCACTTCATACGTCTCAATTGTTGAATCTATTTGGGGCAGCAAGCAACAATCAAATATCTATGATTCTTCAAATTCTATCCTAAACAGAAGCCCTAAAGAGCAACACCTCGTACTTCCAAATTGTCCCACAGAGAGTTTCCATGGGTCGTTGTAGGAGGTCTTTTAAATAGTGACAGGTTTTCACCCGTGTCATTGTGGGTGGTTCTTGGATCCTTCTTGGTTGCATAATAGAAACGTGGTTGAGATGAATTTATTAAAAAACTAAAATTATTGGGTTTTATAAAAGACTGAAGTTTAATACTAAGCATAACATTTGATACTCCACTATAAAGGCAAAGGAGAATATAAATGTGATCTAAAACTATGATTCAAGTGACATTTAAAAGATAAAACTATATACCAGTATAAGAACTCAACCATATGATGATTTCTATTTTATGTTAGAATCTGTTATGAAACAATACAAATATGAAGTTCATGTGTTTGAAAACACAACATGCCCATAGATATCCTTGCCGCGTCTTTGATTTTTAAAGAATTCAAGTGGTGGAACCTAAATGAATTAGAAATCGATATTGTAAGATACCGATGGTAGACAACCCCATTCAAAATACTAGAAAACTCAAACTTTTTATGAAGAGAGTAATGCTTACAGTAAAGGAACAAATACACTAAAAAGAGGGAAATCAACCTCTTGCAAATCAAATACACAATAATTAATATGAATACATACAAGAACTTCATACTTTTCAAATTAGTTCCAAACAATGACACAATTATGATAGTTGATAATATATGTACTTTGGAAACTTTTTCAAACCATAATAATAAGCACTGCCAATATCGGCTACACAGAGCTACCTCCTTTTACAAACCAATATAAGTTAAACTACAAGACCTTATACCACAATGTCCCTCACTTAGGGCTTGGAAAATACAATTTTGGTCGATCAGGTCTCTTTTCCCCAACAAACTAGCATATCGTGTAAAATATTCAACATACAAACAAAAATTGTAATGAAGTAACTGGATCACAATAAAATTATATCTCAGGGATTGCACTTGCTACCTCATGGATTGCAGCTACTCGTTTCATAGAAGAAGTCTTAATGACATGATTGTAACATCCATTTTCCTTGAAAATGTGGTAAAAATGATGCTTGCAATACAACATGCCTTCTTCTGCAGCATAATTAGAAGGGCTCATTGAACAACCGCCATGATAACACCTAAAACAAGACTTGTGGTAGGATACGTTTTCCACAGTGACCTGACAAGGGGAAAAAAATCATTAGCATAATTTCTTAAGTTTTACAATAATAACCAAAATACAAAGATGAAATAAGCCCCCAAGCTTGTACTATTCTATTGAAAATATAGAAGGTCAATATATTCTCTCTCAACTTTGGATTGAAATAAAAAACTAGTGAGATACAAGTGCCTTTTTGGATTTAGGAAACTCTCAAATTTTTAATGATTTTCTATTTTGAGATTATGATGTTTCAGGGCTCAGATTTAACTCTCCACATTTTAGTTCCCCAAATTCTCACCTTGGCTCAGGAGCTCCACATTGACAGTGTATAATTTGTTTGGGTCCCAATAACAATGGACCCAGGCTTACTCAAAATCACTTTCTCTAAGAATAGGGAAAAAAGAAACGCCTACTCCATTCGCCTAAAGAGCGGCCAAGCTATGCCACTATGATGCCATCTAAAGTACTAGAATTTCCTCAGCCATTTCTCTAGTAAATATGTTATGTTGTCCATTTCCTTTACCAGGGGCATAAATTCAATCATAAAAGAAAATAAATAACATGCAACAGTCCTATATGGTATATATCCTTTATAGATATCAATGGCATTGAAAACTAATCAGTACCAAAACCTTAAGCTTATATAGTATATACAGTCAAAAATAGCCCTATATAGTATATATCCTTTATAGATATCAATGGCATTGAAAACTAAATAGTACCAAAACCTTCGACTTATCCTTGCCTTCTATTGAAAGAAGTTTTCTGCTCCAAGTGAGGTACATTACAAATAAATATACGAGGAAAATGCAAACAGAAATACCAATTCAAATAGCTTACCTTCTCAACAGGGTATGCCTTCTTTCCACAGGTAGCACATTTTTCTTGAGTTCCAGAGAACATCATCGACACTTTACTAGGATATCTTGTCTGTAAAAGAGCATTCCAATGTATTATAAATAAGCTCTAGAGCTCCCAAATTTTGAATTGATCATGACATTTACCCTCTTCCTTTCATAGAAATAAACCACTTTTTATTTTTACTTGTGTAAGTTAACATTTCTTCTACAACGTTTTCCTCAACATTTGGGATTCTTCAACTAGAATTTTTTCAGATTTAGTATATGTCAATAATTCGTAATTATTTTCTATTTAGAAGAAATGCAATGAAATTATTTGATGGCACACATGTAAACGGAAATAATTTTCTCAAAGAAAGATTAAAAAACTATACCATTTTAGGTTGAAGACCGTCAATTTCTTTGCTTGATCTTTCTATAAAAACAAAAGGGAAAGGAAAACCTTAATGAGAGCGATTTTGTTTCAAACAAAAATAAAGCTATAGTAATTTATTTGGATGGTTATCAATGAAGAGAAAAATCAAGCACATTGTCCATTGCAACTCCTAAAATTTTGAAGATAGATCTCTTACAGGACTGAAAGTTCTTGTTAAAGTCACCGCTCCCTAAAAAGCTGGTCAAAGTGAGGCTTGAGATATAGCACTCCATTCATTGACGAGTAATTACACAGCTGCAAAAAAGGGCTCACTGTCAAAGAAAAGAAACAAGCAAAGTTAAAACCAAATATCGTCTAAAAAGATAATATTTTGTTGTGAAACCAGATCCAAAAAGAGAAGAAAAGAGATATCAACACCTTATAAATAAACCACTTCGAGGGGGAAACCTGCAATAAATTACATGAATGAAAAATTATTGGACGATACAAATGACCAAAACCTCCTTCTATATGTAGGAGTCCATGGAGCCACAATATAATCCTAGTGGGGCCATAATGTAATCCTAGCCGACCTAACAATAATAATGTAAGGGAAAAATAATAACATTATGTGGGTTACAGGGGTACAACAATAAAATTAAGGGGGTATACACTCACATAATAATGGACCACACTATTAATATAGGGACTTAACATGCCCCTCTCCTTCAAACAAGTATTTTCCTGAATGCTTGATTATTTCTTGATGCTTCTGTATAAAATTATCATCCTCCCATGTGGAATCTTCTACAAGAAAGTTCTTCCACTTGCTGAGATAATATAAAATTGATCTTACTTGTCGAGTTCTTGTTTCTGTGATTTCTTTATAAATTATTTCGATGTGATGTTGATCTTCATGTTGTTTCATTAGATTCTGTACCATAGTTAGGTTATCCTTTGAGAGTTAGAGAACTTGTTGTTGATGCTCGATGTGATATTCCACTAATTTATCATCAATATTAGCTATTATTTGATCCTTCAAACCATCCAAATTAGCCTTCATTTCTTCTTTTAAACCATCTATTTCATCTTCAGTTGCTCTTCATAAGATTGAAATTTGTTGCACTTGGTACTGTAATTTTGATTTCTCATGCTACAATTCTTCCTCTTCATGCGTCATAGTATAGATTTTTGAGGGATTTATGGGTATGGAATTATTTTTTGGAGGAATTATAGAACCCAATACTGATAAAAATTCTAAAATATTCCCTTGGAATCACTTCAAACTGTTTTTTTCAAACAAACGTTATGCAATTTTAAAAACCAAATACACACCTTTTACTTGCTTTTGAGGAACTCGATATTGAAATTTCATTATCTCTATAATTTCAGATCCTCAATATCTTAAATTTAGCACTCTAGTAGCCCTCTGAAGCTTCTTTCAAATGCCACAGGTCTGATCTGATTTGGATTCTTCCAGGGAAAGTTATGTCAAATCTCCCACAATGACCCAATTTTGGATTGGTTCAGTAGAGTGAAATTGTACGACTTGCCATGTGTCACTGTTTCCTCCTTTGGCTCTAAAATTGGTAGAACGAAAACTAAATTTTGTGTCATTACAACCACTTTTCACAACATTCCAATCCAATGCTCAGAGAGAGAGCTATGAATATTTTCCCACGATCACCTCTTTGAGATGAAATTCAGAAGCTGCAAAAAGCCTTAACTTCCACAGACCATATCTCCGAAAATATTGCGAACCAATATCTGCAATTTTGTGACGATGTTCCTTAGGATTGTAGCTTCAAACTCTAAAAATTGAGATTTTGAACCTTCGTAGAAAATTTTTTATTACAAAATTACCACAATGACCTGTTTAGTTTAAATTCAGGAGCCTGAAAAATGACCTAACTTGCACAGATCATATATTCAAAAATTTTGCGAACCAAGCTCTGAAAATTTGTGAGGATTTTCATTAGAATTTTGGCTTCGCACTCTAAAAATTTCAGATTCTAAACCTTCGTAGAAAAAATTTTATAGAGAAAATTCCACGATGACATGTTTGGAGTAGCGAAACCCTAGAATCTCAAGGCTCTGATACCAAATGTTGTGAAACCAGCTCCAAAAAGAGAATAAAGGAGATATAAATGCCTTAGAAATAAGCCAATTCGAGGGGGAAACCTCCAATACATTACATGAATGAACAATTCTTGGATGATACAAATGATCAAAACCTCCTTCTATATATAGGATTCCATGGGGCCACAATATAATCCTAGTGGGGCCACAATGTAATCCTAGCCAACCTAACAATAATAATGTAAGGGAACAATAATAAGAATATGGAGGTTACAGGAGTACAACAATAACAATAAGGGGGGATACACTAACATAATAAGGGACTACACTACTAATATAGGGACTTAAAATATTTTTCTTGAATCATCAAGAGGCCAAAAAATTGGGCTCAATTGAGGTCTCGCGAGTGGTTACCATATTATTAAGACAAATTTTCATTTTACCTATAGCCTATTTCCTTTGGGACGGACATATGTATTTAAATACCTATAGCCTATTTCTTCTAGGATGGACATATTTGTGTGACTTTACAAGTGAAGCTTAATTGGAATTATAGTAAATTAGTGTTGTGTAAAATTTTTCTTTGTTGTTAGCTTCTTAGCAGTTGCCACAGAGAGTTGATCACAATATAACAGTTCTATAGCTTATCATTGAACTGTAGCAAATACCAATAGAAAATCATCAAGCCATGATTGGAGAATAGTTACTGACCTATTGGGAGGAATACTTGACATCACGTTGTAGTCACACAAAAACTACCCACTTGGGAAAACGTTACACATCATATTTGTCCCTACAGAGAGTTGTTCCTACATATTTGGAGCCCAAACATTTGAGATCCATATATCTAATACAATCGGACTATGACGCAACCTAGTTAATTTACATATCAATGCTCATCTTGTGAGGATGGACTCTTTCCATCAAGCTTCCGAGGTCTAGATCAATAGATATGGGATCATTACGTTCTTCACAAATTGGCTTGTTGGGGGTAGTTTCGCAGGCATCAATAAGGCGACTAAAAAATTTTCAAGAAATGTATTTGGATGATTATCAAAATCAAGGTTGGAAAAATTAGTAGACACACTCTAGAAATCCATTAAAAACATAATATCTATTCGTCAAATACTAATGGTGCCAATTTTAGACTAGAGTATTAGCCCAACAAGGATCCCCTCCTTTCCAAAACATCAAAACATTCATTGATTTTTTCCGTTGATGTAACGTTCAAGATAGGGATAAGATGGCATACTTTTATATGGATAATTTAATACTTCTTGCTATGAATGTGTGGGACCCCAACTCTCAGCTAGGTGATGTGAAATTTATTTCTTTATCCTCCGGGATGATAGTGACTAACTATCAGAGGGAAAATATAGTAGAGATCGTTGTACAATGCAGAGGGAAAAGACCCAATAGCCTCTCTAAATATAGAGTCCTCCATCCAACATTGAGATAGAGAATAGATTTACAAATTCCACAATGAATCTATATTGGTAAGTGGACTACAAGTCCATTTATGGATCATAACGTATAGGCTCAGCTGCAACCTTGACTATGAATCAACTGCTAAAACTATGAAGAGAACATTCCAGGCATAAACATGGGCAAAGCAAGCAAAGAAATATTGGCAGATTTAAGAGACAACGATGTTGAGACTCGAGAAGAGAAAAAACACTTGAAATAGAAGGTCTAAATGTTCAACCGGAGGATGGAAAATATGGAGAAGCACTTTGACACCTCTACCAAACTATTTCCATTACTAAAGAAGAAGTTTTTATGAATGTCAAGATTATCTAATTACAGTCATTATCGATTGGGATAAGCACAAAGCGAAGCTTGTATGCCTTGGTGAGGTGGTCATATAGATGGATAATTGGCAAGAAAGTGGGTTCACTCAAATGATGGTACAACTGCAACAAAATTTAGTGGAAAAGGAGGTGGCCTTGGAAAGGCTCCAAGCAGTTGTCTAAGACTACAATGAAATAATACCACCTTCCTTGACATTTCTAAAGCTAACACCATGACTAAAACCACCTTTTTAAGCTCACTTTCCATAGAAATTTCTCTAGTGCATATTGGTGACTTTGAGAAAGCATACCATAGGCATTAGTTCCAAGATCCTAAATCAAATCGGCTATGATGAATAAGGATTAGGAAATTCAAGGAATTATAAACTCCATTATAGCTACACAGAGGCCAAGCATAAAGGACTAGATTTTGATGGAAAAATGGAAAGGCCCATCACCATCAAGACCATTCTATAAAACCAAAGACATGTTGGTTTTGGCCTATTCATTAGGAGAAGTAGCAACAACAAATTAAGGTAGTAGTCCACTATCATCTTAGCCTTCTTGTCCAAGAATCTTACCATATCAAGAATGAAATGTATTTGTACTAGTGCTTAGCATGGTTATGCACTCAAGTGATGGAAATATATCATATAAATAACAACTATATTTGATAATTACACAAATTATATCAATTAGTCTTATGCTACCATTGCAATGTAAAAGACTCCATGACTCAGCTATCTTTTGCAAAATTTTAAAGGAAAAGTGCACAACTAATTTTATTTGGTTAACACAAACACCAAAGTTGGATAACTCCACTATTTTGGTGGTCGATGGACAATAATTTAGTGATGGTAATAGTGTTGAGCCACTAGATGTGAAGTTTAGCCCTTGTCTGTAGTGACTATGTTAAGCCCTATTCAAAGGTTCAATGTTAAGATGGATCTACTTCAAAAGTTAACAAATGGAATAAGAAGTCTTACAGATTATATCTCTAAGAGGGCTTCAAATATCTAAAAAAATAGGCTCCAACCTTTTGATTTGAGAGAAGGAAATTTTGAAGCTAATAGGTTGAAACATTGTAGCGACATCTAAATTCATATTCAAAATAAGCTACAGTTAGTCACCTTGAGAATATCTCTTGAATCATTCTACACTTGAAGCATTCTTGGGAACCTCTCTCCTTCATCATATCAAGAAGAAGAGATGAGGACTAATTTTTTGGGGTGTAATTCCTCTCATTCAAGAAGAATCTAGGGTATCCACCAAAGATTTATGTCCATTAAAAAATGCACCGTGTCTAATTTTAAATTTAGAATAATACTTGACATTGTGCCCAAGCATGATTACACCATTCCAACACCTTGACATCATGCCCAAGTGGGATAGCCTATGACCTAACAGAATAGACTTGTACTCGGATAGTTTATGAACTAACAGAGTAGATTTCCAGAAAATGGTGGTGGGGAGAAATTGTGGCTGTAAATACTCTAGGTCCACTCCTAGGCTAATATAGCAGGTATACAATTACCAGAACAGGGGCACTCATTCTACTAGAAAAGGGGTCATTGGGCTAGGGAACCCACATATATTAAATTTATGTTGTTGGCCAAGAGGAATGTGAGGGAATTGGAACAGGTTGGAGTTCCTTTGAACCTAACTACAACCCAAGGGAAAGCGATAATATGGATATTATACAATGGTGGTTATATAACCATAACTAGAACAAGTAAGTATAAAAATAGTATAAAAAAAAAAATTCAATGTTTAAAATCCTTTTCAAACTTACAATCAAATAGATGGAAAAAAACATAAAAAAACCAGATAATAATCATGAACAAGCTTCATATTTAATTATGAACTGTAAAGGAACTTACAAAATGTGACACTACGAACCTGGTCAAGTGCACAAGAAAAAATATCCTGGACATGACCCTGGTTGACAAGTTGTATTGCTCATGATGCAAAAAGATTTGTACCTGCACTACCAAGTCATTCAAAATCAATAATTATCTATAAAATAAATACAAGTAATTGATGTAGTATTTTTTACTCTAAGATGAATTCTTATGATAATGTTAGAACATATGTTGATAATGTCAAAACATACTTGAATAAGCTCCTCCTCATTTCAAAAAGAATTTATTGGAGTCACCTGAACTTGGAACAAGCCTCCCACAATCTGAAAGAGTAGCAACTAAGTCAACAATGACTTTTTTGTTGCTACGTTGGATTGAGGGAGGTTTTATCTAAGATTAAATCATTCCAATAAATTATTCTCTACTAAAGAGGGCAACCCACATGAAGCTGGCAGCTCTTATGGCCCCTCCCCTCCCCCCCCCCCCTCTTACATCACTCTCAATTCCCCAATACCCAATATATATTTTATTTTTTACTTTCATCAGAAGAAAAAAAAATATATTCAATAACTAATTAAAAATAAACGAAAAAAAAATTATGCAAGAAAACATTGAAAGTGCTTGACATAGAAATAGTATGATAAATGAGTTTTTAATATAATACAAAAAATGTTCCAAGTATGGTAACATTTGTCTTATAATAATACAATATTTTACATTATCAAAATTTCTTTTTCTTCTTCCTACTTCTAAAGCTCCTAAATATATCATCAACATCATCGTGCTCTACTAATGTTTCATGCCTTTCCCACAGAGATGACCTAGTTGCGTAGTCACGATGTCTGGTCTCATGCAGTGACGAGGCATTGCCTTCAAAAACAGATAATATTAAATTTTAATTGTTAGTTTTTAAATATCATTGAACGAGTTCGGTAATATTAATAATAAAAAAATTGCAATGAGATTATTTACCTAGTGCATCAGTTGTCACTGTTGGAACCGTTTCCCTGTGTTCCTCTCTGGTGGTGGGATGCTCAAGTAAAACATTCTCTGTCATTTAAACAAAAAATGTTATAAGGACAAAACCATCAAGGTATAGTTATAAAAAAATTTAAGTGGAAATTAGTTATCGTCATGGCCCTCACTGATAGTAGCATTGCCAACCTAGATCCCATTATAATGATCAGGTTGCACGTGAAGATCATGTACTTCTAGAAATATTTCACTCTCAACACACTGCTCGACAACTAGGTTATTTGGCTCGTTTAAAGTGTTACTCCACTAATTTAAACAAAGTTTTTGGACATTAAATTTATGAACGAAGAAAAATATATTGAAAGGTTAATGTTTTAGCTCATCATGCATTCTGGATCTTGGGACCTATCCCAAGCTTCTACGATGGTCAACTATTGCTTGATAGCCGAAACGGAAAGTGATCTCTCTGTCTTCCTCTGTGGTTTTTGTTCCAAAATCATCACCCTACATTACATATGATTGTTTACTTTTAATGTTATTTGATGGGATTACAAAAATGTTGGAAGACGATACAATTAATTATAAAATGTTTATTTAGTTACAATTATTGCGACTAATTACAAGTAGCCTCCCTGGCCTAGCTTGTGATGGCCTTGTTTTTCAATCCTACCTTTTTTTTCCTTTGAGGTGTCAAGCAACCTATCATTAAAATCTTGAAGTCAGATATCACGTAGCACACTTTTATTTTATACATAGAGAGAATTAAATTTATTGAATTAAATTTTTAATTTACCTTGTGGGTCTAGTTAGCATTTTTCCTTCTTTCTTGGCCCTTTTTCTCTTTTTCGTCATCGATGAGTGCTCTCCACTCCCTCTCTAGAACTATGAGAGGATGCTTGTATCTAGAGTTAATTTTCAATTGTGTCCTATAGGTGTTCTTGGTATATTTCAGATATTTTCCAACTACCCGAGCCACCTCTATTCTATCAAATGTGCCCACCCGAAAAAGGGCTTTTAGATCATTTAGAAGTTATTTTTTCAGGCTGGAATTCTGGGAATTCCACCTTGTGCATATGGTTGGGTCAAAAATTATCAATGCCTTGCTCTCCAAAAACCTGTAGAACTCATTGTTTCCTACACAGAAAATAGATATTATCATTAATTTAAAAATAAAAATCATGATAAAATATGTTTTAGATAGAGTACATGAAATAATTAAAATATTAGAAGGTACATTGGAATTGTACATGCTTTATAGGAACACCATCAATGTTCACCAAAAAACATGCCATCAATGGTCCTCATGCAGGTGACACGTGTAGCTCTAGGAAAGGAAATAATATAGTTGTCCATACCAGCCTCATCACTACCAACACATTCAACGGTTGGCTGGGTGTCTTCTTGGGCAGGGTGTGTTTCTTGGCTGCCACCTAAAGGCATAGAATGTGTACGAGAGGGTCGCTTGGTAATATCTTTCCTTTGTGTCCCACTACCACCAACACCCAGGGTAGCAGGTGTCAGATAACGCTACATACAAAAGAATTCTTTTGTTAGTTTAGTTAATGTAAAAATTAAAAATCAAACTATCAAAATTGATCTCATACAGAACAAAAAAAATATCCTTTTGTTTTTTTATTATTACCTTAAATGTTTCAAGTTGGGTCATAAGTTGTGTTATCCTCATTGCTAATTCAGGTGTTTGAGGCGTAATGTATACCAAATTCTCGAGTTCAAAATTTTCTTTTCATGCCTTTCTTTGTAGCAACAATAATGGAAATGGGGATGAAGAAAAATCTTCCTCATTGAGGAAAGAATCAAGTGCACCATGGCCAGGCGTCTTTATATTTGAACAAAATTAACATTATTTTAATTATGTAAATAACTAAAATATCTGAAGATAAAGCAATGTTGGCACTTTACATGTTCTTTGGTTGGCCCCTTTACACGATCATCCTGTCTCGGGGTTGTTCCTGTACTGCCACGATCATTCTGCCACAATGAAATTAAATTAGAAATGTGAAAACTTGAAAACAATATCTAACTCGAAAACACAAAATGAAAACTGAAATAATTTCTCAATTTACGGTGAAGTGCTTGAATTCAATTAAAAAAATTTTGATTGAATTTTTATCCTTAGATGCTTTTAGTGCATGTTTGGATGATTTGTTTCTTGCTCGTTGTGATTCTCAAAGAAATATATTTATGAATGAGCTAGGATATCATAGTGGAAATGAAAGATTTGCTAAGAAAGTGGTTCAACAGCTTGCCTTCTTAGGGCTTGAAATGTTTCAAGGGATGAAAAATTTTCCTAGAGATTAGCTTAAATAGATTTGCATGATAAGGATTTTTTTTTGGTTAATGGTCCTCCAAGTGTCCACAAACATTCATTACATGGATTATAATCATACATACATGTGGGCTCTACAATGATTATTAAACTCTAATATGGTGGCCACTTGATGCAGATTTTTATGGGGATTCCATTCATGTTTTTTATCCCCAATATTTAGGATCTCAAGTTGATCTTTCTCATATTCTAAGTGTGGATGAACAAATGTTTAGTTCCCATTTTTTAGAGGCAAGAATAACACTAAGTGTTGATACTTGATACATTGTTGTATGCCAATATTTTATCCATTCACATGATGTAGAATGATACCATCGGGGTTGGAATGAAGAGCTTGGGCTTTTGGAATTTCAATCAGTAGAAAATATCTATAAATACACAAGGTGAAGTATTATTTTTTCCCAGTGGTTAGTAGGATTTTAATTGGTAATAAATTAATATGCAATATTTCAGTTATCCATGTGGCATATTGATAACACCCAAGGTGGATCAATGTAGTAACCAATTCATATTCTCCTATCACTTCTGTTATGTGCTTGTTATAATGTTTTAGACCAAGTTTGGTATGTGGATTGGTCCTAGTGATCAAGTTGAATTGGTCTATGTACACTTGTTCATAAAAACATTGTATGAATTGACCTTGCAGAGTTTAAACACTATAGCAGTTAAGCGAATGATGATAGGTCTTTATGATAGTTGTGGCAGATGGCTTGTATTGGCATGTGTAACTGTTGAATTTGTAATTTTTCCTCAATTGGTCAAAATTATGACACTTTAGTTTCAAGGGAGGAAAAATTTACCCTCGACAATCTCTTGTCGGAATTCAAATGTTTTAAGGGAGGAAATTTTTTCCTAGAGATTAGCTTAAACAGATTTGCATGAGAAGGATTTTGTTTTGACTAATGGTCCTCCAGGTGTCCACTCTATTAGCTTAAACTAATATTTTGCTTTTATTGCTCTACTCTTTTAGGATATTTCTGCAGTATCATCAACATCAACTCGTACTCCTATCTACAAAGCATTTGAAATCAGAGAAAACATTGGGGACATTATAGCTAAAGGAGAATGCACTAGTAACATAGCAGATTTGGTAAATTTACATGTTATATGTCTTTTGGAACTTTTAGTTTCTCTTTCTTCCTTTTCCCAGATATCCTCAAATTGTTTCACAACACATAGATGTTTTTATGTCTTAAATGATTGAGATGCTCAAGAAAATAATTGCATTCTTCGTATTGCTTTATTCCAGATATCTTGGTGGCATGTTGCTTGATCTTTGTGCTCTAGGTAGGAACAGTTCTTGGCATTGCCATTTCTAGTGGAAATAAACATATATTGCCGATTTTTCTCTTACTCTCCAGTGGATATGTTTTCTCTTCATATTGGGAGGTATGGACTGGACTTATGCATGTAGGTAAAATATTTCAAGTGTAGTGAAAGTTGTGAAGTTGGCATTATGATCTAAGATCAACTACTTATGGAATTAGTGTCATGAATTTTTCTTTAACTAAAAATGGATGGCGCATTTTGTTCCTAGGTAAAATCTGTGACACTGCCAACCTTGATCCAAGCAATATTTGCAGTGGTATTTTAGCATTTTCTCAAGATAGGTTTGTTTGGTTTGTCTCTTGTCAGGTACAAGATTCATGCTAATTTTCATAAGTCTCTAGTGAATGACCATCGGGGTTGGAACAAAGACCTTAGGCTTTTGAGGCACATCACTGATGCTACCCCTCCTAAGTTTTGATGGATTATATCACTATATTACAATTACTACATCTTCCCATTGGTATTAGTTGTCTTCTTGATGTATATTATGGCATATCCACATTGCATTTGCTCATGGATATGATCATTTTCATCACATGGACCCACTGTGTACTTTTATCATGGCCATGGTCTTGCATATTATTACATGGATTCACAGTGTATTATGTTGGCAGCCATCACATTAGGAGGGGTTCAACTGAGAAAAATCTAGTGATGGACATTTGGTTGCTTGATATGGGCACAACTCTGTACTAAAATCAGATACATTTTTGTGGCCTTGTGAATGTAGCTACATACCAATAGAATGGGAAAATGTGGATATATGTCTAGCCTAATATCATCTATGTTTGGGGCTTGGGCATATATATAGTGTTTAGCACCTCCAATTACCAAGATATACAACAAGGAGGAGATAAATTTGGTGAAACAATATCTACATAAATCTTGTAAGGTCAATTGTCTATTGTAATGCCTCACATATGTAGAAAGGAAAACAATTCTGATCTTAGGAGGTGGACTTAATTAAAACCTGTGTCACAAGTATCTTTGATTCTCAAAATATTTTCCAATCCACTGGGAACAATAGAAAGAAAGATGTAATCCTCTAAGGAAGCTCCAATTGAATGGAGAAAAGGGAAGAGAAGAAAATTAGAAAGGTAATACAAGATTATGTCTCGCTAATTAGAAATCCCAAAAACAATTTTCGTAAGCAAAGAGAAAATATGGAATTATTGACAATAAAACATCTCCGAGATGCCACTAGATATTTCTAGAAGGAAGGAAGACAAATCTGGCCCAAGTAGTTGGCAAGGGCATAGGTCATAGTGACTACTGAAGATCTTGTTAACCTCTCAATCTATCAAACTATTGCTACAAACTCATAAAACTAGTCACTTGACAATAGATTAGAATTTTGCTAGAGGATGGAAATATTAACCTCTCAAGCTTCCATCCAAACTGAACCATGCATATGTCCATGAAGCATGGAAAGGAGATAGGAGGCAGAGAGCTCTCATAGCAAGGTGAAAACACTTTTGGAGTAACCCCAAAGGCTAACAACCACATTCATTGTAAAAGTATTCTGAAACTCTGATGTATTCCCATATTTTTATCCATATCTACTAATAGATTAAAGTTTTTAGTCCAGTACTTGTTGTCTTCATGTATTTATCACATTTTTTTTGTAAATGAAATGCATATCAAAAGCGGTTACTTGTTTGCAACTAATATTTTTCTTTTATTTCTCTGCTCTGTTAGAATATTGAAACAGTATCATCAACATCAAATCGTACTTCTATCTACAAATCATTTGCAATTAGAGAAAACATTAGGGACATTACAACTGAAGGAGCATGTGCTAGTAACATAGCTGATTTGGTAAATCGACATCTTATATGTTTTTTGCAACTTTTACTTTCTCTTTTTTTCTTTTCCCAAGTATCCTCAAATTTTTGCACAACACAGAGATGTTTTTATGTCTTAAATTATTGAGATTCTCAAGGAAATAATTGCATTCTTTGTATTGCTTTATTCCGGATGTTTTGGTGACATGTTGCTTGATCTATGTGCTCTAGGTAGGAACAGGTCTTGGCATTGCCATTTCTAGGGGAAATAAACATATACTACCGATTTTTCTCTTATTCTCCTGTGGATATGTTTTCTCTTAATATTGGGAGGTATGGACTGGACTTATTCATGTATGTGAAATATTTCAAGTGTAGTGAAAGTTGTGAAGTTGGCATTATGATCTGAGATCAACTACTTAGGGAATTAGTGTCATGAAGTTTTCTTTAACTAAAAATGGATGGCACATTTTGTTCCTAGGTAAAATATATGACACTGCCCACCTTGAACCAAGCAAGATTTGCAGTGGACGTTCAACATTTTCTCAAGAGATGTTTGTTTGGTTTGTCTCTTTTCACGTACAAGATTCATGCTAATTTTCATTCTAGCACATAAGTATCTAGTGAATGGCCACCAGGGTTGGAACAAAGACCTTGGGCTTTGGAGGCACATCACTCACGCTACCCCTCCTAAGGTTTGATGGAGTATATCACTATCTTCCAATTACTACGTCTTCCCATTGGTATTAGTTTTCTTTAATTTCTACTTGAAATAACAGATGCCAAAAACACATTTGTTTACTTGGAAGAAAAAAGACACAGAAATGAGGAAAATACCATGTGGAAGAAGATATGAAAATTTCTATTGATTTGAAGATATAAATTGGTGTATCCTTACCATTTTGTTGGTTGACAAGCATATTTCACCTGATTTCCTAGTTGGTGGTCGAACCAACAGGTCCCCTGCTAAACCCCCGAACCAACGGGTCCCCTGCTAAACCCCTGAACCAACGGGTCCCCTGCTAAACCCCTGAACCAATGGGTCCCCTGATATTTGTCCCTCCATTTTGTCCAGTGTAGGTAGAACTCATTCACTCCTTGGCTGGGTAGTTGAAGGAGTCACAAATCATCCAGTTTAGTTGAATCGATCGGTTGAACGAACAATCCAACTCTCCTTTCTGAGGTCTACTCTCAGCTCACAAAGCATCCAGTGTAATTCAATCGAGCAGTTGAACATTGAACAATCAAACTCTCCTTTTTGGGATTTAGTCTTGGCCCACAAAGCATCCAGTGTAGCTGAATTGATTGGTTGAATGAACAATCGAACTCTCATCATACATGCATAGACTGTTGTAGAGATAATGAAATTGATTAGGTAAGAATTTTTTGAAAAAGGACGCACTGGTAAGGTAATTAGGCTAATTAGCTTTGTTGGAATTTTAAAAAAAGGCGGTATTTAGGGTAAGCTCAGGTCTTTAATCATGTATTAATGCTATCAATTGATTAATTATGATTAATCATGTATTAATGATATCAATTGATTAATTAGGGGTCTTTAATCATGTATCAATTAATTAATTATGAATTAGTAAATTTAATTAAAAAATAATAATTAGTCTGCAAACACATGGTAATAATGGCATTACCCACAAACACATGATACCCTCATAACCAATACCTATTTATCTAAAAATCAAATGTTTTCAATATGCTCAATTAGAGGTGAAGGATTCTCCTAGGAGGTCAATATGTTGGATTGGGGTTGGTGTTATTTTCAGGCTCAGATACTTAGTGGTTAAGGGTTTCAAGGGTAAAGGGTTAAGTTCCAAGGGATTTAGGGTCAGATGATTTAGTGGTTAAGGACTTAATATTTAGTGGATTTAGGTTCTTAAGGGATTAGAAGTTAATTAAGGTCTTTAAGGGTGAAGGATTAGGGGTTAAGGGTCACAGGTTAAGAGGATAAGGAGTTATGTCTTACAAGGTTCATGGCCAATATCTAGTTAGGGGTTATTTTCTTAATATTTAATGAGTGAAGCGGTTTATGGGTTATGAGTTATGAGTATAGGGGTTAAGGGATTATGGATTGGGGGTTAAGGGGACATGGAATTCAATGGCTATGGGTTAAGGGCTTATGGTTTGTGATCATTGGACTTCTAATCCCTGAATTATCACCACTATTGGGGGTTCCCATATGATCGATTTCTCTCGCTACCTTCCCTCTAGGTCCCCTAGCCCCTTTTTGAAATTAGGCCGTAAGGCCCCTTCTCATTCTCTAATGCTAGGATTACAGTTCATAGTAAACCATGCTTGCACCTCTAAATTATACCCATACATGGAACCCTAGTTGTGTCCCATTTACCCATTATTTCACATTCCCCAAGGCAGAAATAAAATATTTGGATGTATCTTGGATGACTTGTCACATTCCATGACTAGCTTCACGCATATTGAATAGGAATTCCCATCATTTAAGAATTTTTTGGAGGGTTTTCATGGCATAGTCAAGGGCCAAATTTACAAAAAAAATAATTTTATAAGTATATGTTAGATGTATTAAGGACTATAGGGTTGTTGACAGGGAAAAATTTCCACCATGCCAACAAGGATGAATTAACCACCCAAACGTAGGTCCCAACTAGACCTGCTCTCGTTTTTAATGGCCAATCCCAATGGGTTTTAAGGAATATTATGAGGGTTAGGGGAATAATGAGTTATTGGTTAGGGGATTAGGGATTTATAGGGGCTTAGTGGTTTGATGAATAAGAGATTAGGGGTTAGAGGTTTACAGTTTAGGGGTTAGTGGTTAGGACTAGAATAATGAGTTAGTGGTTAAGGGGTTACAAATTGGGGGCTTAGGGGTTAGGGGATTTAGGTACATTTAGGGGTTATGGGAGTAATGATTTAGTAGTGGTTAAGGGATTATGGATTTCGGTTAGGGATATCATAATGATTTATTCATTAAGGTTTTAGGGAGTGGGGGTTAGGGGTTAGGGGATTTAGGTGCATTTATGGGTTAGGGGTCGAATAATGAGTTAGCAGTTAATATGATTCTTTCCAAATGTGATTTTATAACCTTCTTCTAGCCTTAAAAGCTCTACATTAATAGTGAAAAAAATCCAAAAGAACCCCAAAATTCCCTTTTAGAACATGTTTCTAAAGTCTGCACAAATTCTGGTTCAAGTGGGTCACTTGGGTCATAGACACCCTCGGCACCCTGAACGCATTTTTTCAAGCGGGTCACTGGGGTCACTGTCTACACGTGGGTCACTGGTGTCACGGCCTGCATGTGTCTCCTGAACACGTGCGGGTCGTGTTCGACCTGGCCCGACCCTGATGAACGACCTTCGTGACTTCAAACATTGTTTCGCATGTCCTGAACACGGACGCGCTGCACGAACCCGATTCGACTTGAACGCACCCGCCCTGAACACTGTTCTGCATGCTTCCTATGAAAGGAACCTGATTCAACCCTATCATGAACACTATTCCACAGTACGCACCCTGCAGAAGGAACCCAACTCCACCTAAGGGTGAATGCTGAACGCATTTTTACCTATCTCGACCCAGACTCCATTTCCTTGTTGTGGCTTTGCCCTGACTCGAACGTGTTTGGGCGGCCGCCCTCACATGGCGCACCCGAACAAAAAAATTAGGCACAAGGGAGCAACCATAAAATGGGCTGCACAAACATGCACAGGGCACCCGTGCGGTCACAACTTAGAAAATTTTATATGGGTGCCCTCAACTGAAATGATCTAACCCGAATGGGTTTGGGTAGGCACCCTTAGATGAAATGACACGGCGCACCTAAACGAATGAAGGCACAAGGGAGAAAACAAAAAATGAGCCGCACGAATGTGCACAAGGAACCCGTGCAGTGACAACTTAACAAATTTGATACGGTTTCCCTCAAACGAAACGACCCGACCCGAATGTGTTTGCGCGAGCACCCTCACACGGGGCGACCTGGCGCGCACGAACGAACGAAGGCACAAGGGAGAAACTGGAAAAAGAGCCACATGTATGTGCATAGGGAACTCATGTGGTCATAACTTAGGAAATTTTATACGGGCTCCCTCAACCAAAACGACCTGACCCAAACGCGTTTGTGAGAGCGCCCTCAACCGAAACGACCTGACCTGAATGCATTTGGGTGATCGTCCTCAACCGAATTGACTTGACCTGAATGAGTTTGGGCAGGTGCCCTCAAATGAAATGACACGACGTTCCCAACCAAACGAAGGCACAAAGGAGAAAATGGCAAACAGGTCGCATGAACATGTATAAGGCACCTGTGTGGTCACAACTTAGAAAATTTGATACGGCTGCCCTAAAAAAAAATGACTTGACCCGAATGTGTTTGGGTGGGCACCCTCACACACACACGTGACATGGTGCGCACGACCAAATGAAGGAACAAGGGAGCAACCGGCAGATGGGTTGCACAAACCTGCATAGGGTACCTATGGGGTCACAACTTAGAAAATTTGATACGAGCACCCTCAACCGAAATGACCCACCCCAAATGCGTTTGGGCGGGTGCCCTGAATCGAAATGACCTGACCCAAATGCATTTTTGCAGGTGCCCTTAATCAAAATGACCCGACCCGAACGAGTTTGGGTGGGCCCCTCAAATGAAATGACAGGACGCGCCCGACCGAACGAAGGCATGAGGGATCAAACGACAAACGAGTCGCACGAACGTGCACAAGGAACCCATGCAGTCACAACTTACCAAATTTGATACGGCCACCCTCAAACAAAACCACCAGACCTGAAAGTGTTTGGGTAGGCACCCTCACACGCGTGGCGTCACATGGCATGCACGAGCGAACAAAGGCATAAGGGAGCAACCAGCAAACGGGCCGCCCAAATGTGCACAAGGAACCCATGCGGTCACAACTTAGCAAATTTGATACGGGAACCCTTAACTGAGACGACCCAACCCAAACACATTTGGGCGGGCACCCTCAACCAAAACGACCTGATAAAACATGTTTGGACGGGCGCCCTCAACCAAAATGACCCAACTTGAACGATTTTGGGTGGGCACCCTTAAATTAAATGGCATGACGCACCCGACCGAATCAAGGCACAAGGGAGAAAATGGAAAATAGGCCACACGAACGTGAACAAGGCACCCATGCAGTCACAACTTAGTAAATTTGATATGGCCGCCCTCGAGCGAAATGACCTGACCCAAACGCATTTGGGTGGGCACCCTCACATGCGCGATGCGACACAGCGTGCATGAATAAACGAAAGCACAAGGGAGAAACCAAAAAATGGGCCACATGAACATGCAAAGGGCACCCGTGCGGTCATAACTTAGCAAATTTTATGTGGGCACCCTCAATCGAAACGACCCGACCCAAATGCATTTGGGCGGGTGCCCTCAACCGAAACGACCCGACCTGAACACGTTTGGGCCGATGCCCTCAATCGAAACGACTCGTCCCGAACAGGTTTGGGTAGGCGCCCTCAAATAAAATGACACGGCGCACCCCACCGAACAAAGGAACAAGGGAGAAAATGGAAAATGGGCCGTAGAAACGTCCACAAGTCACTTGTGTGGTCACAACTTAGAAAATTTGATACGACCGCCCTCAAACAGAATGACAAGACCTAAACGCGTTTGGGCGGGCATCCTCACATGGCGCGACATGACACACATGACCGAACGAAGGCACAAAGGAGCAACCGGTAAATGGGTCACATGAACGTGCACAAGGCACCTGTGTGGTCACAACCTAGGTGCAAATTTGATTCAGGTGCCCTCAACCAAAAGGACTCGACCCAAACGCATTTGGGTGGGCACCCTCAACCAAAGTGAACTGACCTGAAAGCGTTTGGGTGGGCGCTCTCAACCGAAATGACCTGACCCGAATAGGTTTGGGTGGGTACCCTCAAACAAAATGACATGGCGTGCCTGACCGAATGAAGGCACAAGTGAGCAAAGGACAAATGAGCCACACGAACATGCACAAGGCACCCATGAAGTCATAACTTAGCAAATTTGATACGGTCGCCCTCAAATGAAATGTCTCGACTCGAACGCATTTGGGTGAGTGCCCTCACACGGCGTGACATGGTGTGCACGACCAAATGAAGGCACAAGGGAGAAACCGGAAAACGGGCCACACAAACGTGCACAACGCACCCATGCGGTCACAACTTAGCAAATTTGATACAGGCGCCCTTAACTGAAACGACCTGACCCAAACATGTTTCGGTGGGTGCCCCCAATCGAAATGACCCGACCCAAACGTGTTTGGGTAGGCGCCCTTAATGGAAACGACCCGACCCGAACGGGTTTGGGCGGGCACCATGAAACGAAACAACACGACAGGATACTGAACGAAGGCACAAGGGAGCAAACGAAAAACAGGTTGCACGAACGTGCACAAGGCACCCGTGCAGTCACAACCTAGAAAATTTGATACGGTTGCCCTCATGACACGACACACACGACCAAACAAAGGCACAAGGGAGCAACCAAAAAATGGGCTACACGAACGTGCACAGGGCACCCATGTAGTCACAAATTAGCAAATTTGTTACAGGCACCCTCAACTGAAATAACCTGACCCAAACATGTTTGGGCGGGTGCTCCCATTTGAAACAACCTGCCCCGAACGTGTTTGGGCGGGCGCCCTCAACCAAAACGGCTCGAAACCAATGGGTTCGAGAAGGTGCCCTCAAACGAAATGACACGGCGCGCCCGACCGAATGAAGGCACAAGGGAGCAAACGACAAATGGGTTGCACGTACGTGCACAAGGCACCCTTATGGTCACAACTTAGAAAATTTGATACGACCACCCTCAAATGAAACGTCTTGACACAAACGAAGGTGTTTGGTAGGGTGCCCTCACATGGCGTGCCTGATCGAACAAAGGCAGTAGGGAACAAATATCGAAAATGAAGACTACGAAACTCGGTTAACATTTCTTAAAACAAATTGGTTAATATCTAAGCGAAATTACAATGTTTACCATCATTACTCATATGAAATTTATTTAACACGTCGGGACACCAACTCTTATCCTTGAATCGTCGCAATACTGAAAATTATCCTTTGGTCGTCACAATACAAACGATTAATCCAAATACGTCACATTACCGACAATTGTTGTAAATGTCGAAATAACGAAGTTTTCCCCAAACCACCATCACACTACAGATGCAAGTCATAGAAACATCGCATGTCTGACATCGCGTCCATAAACGTCGAAAGACTGATGAAGTCCTTAACTGTCAGAAGACCGAGAATGACCCTAAATGTCGGTATAGTGACGGTTGTGGGTGGGATTTGAAAATTTGAGAAAAATTGGGGAAATTTCCGACAATATGTCAAAAGTGTTAGAACTAAAGTTTCAGAATTTTCACCAAGTGTACTAGTGAGCACACTGGAGGCGGTGCTCCAGAAAATATTTTTAGTGCACTGTTGAGTATGTTCAATTTCAGGAGGGCGGTGTGCTGACTACACTATATGCACCAGGGAATATAGCTAAGTCAGCGCACCGTCCTCTTGCCACCGTACATAGTTGTTGGTGCAGTATTTTAAAAGGCCACACTATTGACACAGGCCAAATATGGTAAGTCGTGCACTAACAAAAATAGTCATCTCAAGGAAATTATTTCCGTCAATGCACCGCATCACCACTATTCAACTTGGTCAACGGTGCAGCTAGGTAACCGGCCGCCCCACTCTTTTTAGAAAAAAATAAAATTACACGATGCGCCTTTGGTACTGCCCCAGAACAGGTGGGAATATCCTTAGCACCAGTTTACCAGGATGAACCATTGACAATGTCGAATTTTGGTATGCGATGCGCTGACAACATTATGCACCCTCGGGCAGATAATTCTATCAACGCACCGAGTTGCCACGATCCCACATTATCAATGGTGATGCCTGGTAAACGACCACACCACACTTTTATTTTATTTATTTTTAAATAACGCGGTGTGCCTATCGCTACCACCCTGGAACCGGTGCTGATACCATTAGCACCATTTTTGGTGCGTCATGTAAATTTACAGGAAGCACCGCAGATTAGTGCGAGCCGAACGGCTCGAGCGCATTGCGCGAATTTTTTTATTTTATTTAATGGTTAATTTTAACGTTTTTTGAAATTATAATCCACTAAAAGACTTGATTATGGAAAAACAAGAAAAATACATGTACATATACCTGTAGAGGAGGCATATTGGCTGTAGAATTTGTAAAAGAAAAATTGTCCACCGTTTTACAAAATTCAAGGTGGAGATTAGTGGCAAATTCCTAGTAGCAGTGCGTGCAATGAGTGCAATAGGAGCACCGATGTCAGGGCGGCTCAAGAAAGGATAACTTGCACTGGTGTTTGAGAGCTCTATAGCATTGACACAATTGAAAAATGCGGCTTTTTGGCTGTATTTTTTTTTTATTTAACCCTGTTCCAGTGCGCGCGGTTTTTATTGTTGTAACAGTGCATTTTCGCTATGCTGCCCCGTGTGAATTATGTTTTCACATGCTTTTATGATGCACCAATGCGGCATAATTGTAACGTACCAGTGCTCTACAGTAATACGATGCACTAGGCATAGTGTCGGGTGAGCCAATGTTCAGTGCGGTTTTTTGGACGTAATTTTTTTTTCATTAACCCTGTTCCGAGGTGCGGGGTTTATGGGCTCCCCGGTTCATTGCCGCTATTCCACCCCGAGAGGTTTCTATTTTAAAATGCTTTTTAAGAGGCACCTATGCTGACGATTTGTCATGCACTGGTGTGGTTCCTTAATAAAAGGCACCGGGCAGGTGTGTACGGAGCGCACGGTTTCTCGTGTGCCAATGTTTTGTGCAGTTTTTTGGCCGTAATTTTTTTATTTAACCCTGTATTGGTGCGCAGGGTTTATGGGTGCCCCGGTGCATTTGTTTTATTTCACACTAGGTGGTTTCTATTTTCGCACACGTTTCCTAAAGCACTAGTGCAAAAGAACTGTAAGGCACCAGTGCTCTATAGTAATATGACGCATTAGACGGGTGTGTTAGGAGCGCATGGTGTCCAGTGTGCCTATGTTTTGTGAAGTTTTTTGGCTGTAATTTTTTATTGATTTAACCATGTTCTGGTGGATAGGGAATTCAGGGTGACCCGGTGCATTGCTGACCTGGTGCATTTAAGGGAAACCTGGGTAGTTTTGCTGTTTGCATGATTTTTATGAGGCACTGGTGTGGAAATTATGTAAAGTATCGGTTTTCTATATAAATACAACACACCGGGTGGGTGTGTACAGAGCGCACAGTGTCCATTGTGCTAATGTTTTAACCGCACTAGTTCTTTCTCGTGTTGAACACACCGGTGTGTTTTATGGTGATAAGAGCACCAGATGAAATAAATCAGCAAAATCCTCCACCCACCAACCTCCTTTAGGAACCTCCGTTAGAAACGGATGTCTGGGGTATTTTTATAAGAGGTTCCTCAAAAACATCCACTAGAGGGTCTTTTCCTTGTAGTGAATGTAGGGGATTATAACACATGCCACATATTGCCAAGGCATTTAAGACATGTCAGGTGTTATTGCATTTCAAGATGTAAATTGTGTTGCTTAGTTTCTTTGTGACCACTATTGGATGTGATGAGCATTTCCTTGGTAACTTGTTAAGTGGAATGAGTTGAGATTGGACATGAGTAGCCTAAGATTAGTTACAGGTAGCTATGAAGTGAACACAACATATCTTGAATTTCCATGACACATGAGAATCTGGGTTTGGTCTTAGAATATTTTATGCGAACACACTCAAGTTCCACAACAAATCTACTTTTGACAACAAAATCTACACCCATCAATGAATCAACTAGTGCACATGACAATAATTAAAATTTTAAAACCATTCTTCACTAAATTACAAATTATAATAGAATAGGTTATAAGTCTCGTACTGGAGAGCATGGCACTTTACAATAACACTGATAAAAGGAATAAAACTAGGGCTCGGTGTTAGTCCTTTGAAAGAAAATATACATGGAACAAGACAACACTTAACCCACTTTTTTAGGGCGACCACACATAGCCTTTTTAGTGCACATGTCCTAAACACATCTGGAAGGTCCTCTTTCCTCCCAGTATGCAACTCCTCAATCTACCTCTATAAATGAACTCAATTAAAAAAAACATCCCCTCTATCTATCTCTTTTTTCCTTTAAGGTCCGCAACATTAAAGGTTTTCGATCAATTTTTCACAACTTCATTTGTAAACAACTCTTTGGTCTGCCCAATTTTTCCATACTCCTACTCTAACATGACAAGTCTAGGGCTATGGAGGTTTCCCTTCTTCTCACTAACTCAATCCTCTATAATATAATGATCTAGGGCTACTTGGCTAGCTAACTTGACTACTGCTTTAGTCCTTCAAAGTATGTACGTCCTTTGGCATAATACACCTACCCTTATACCAGTCTTTTTTTCCTTCGAAAGTACATGACTTAGGGATATTCTTTGGAATTCATCTAAAATCCCTCCAACTGTAGTTAGACTGCCATCAATTTTCCCTACCAAAATCACTATTCTTGTGTACTGGTTTCTTTGTTGTCCAATATTATATCAGAAAAATCTAAACTAATCCTCTTATTATCCTTGTAGCAGTTTGTAGATGAATGAACTAGGGTCATAAATCATCCACTAACATTCCATTGAATAATTATTTATAGGATGCTTCAGATCTATGTCCGTAACTCTACTTCATGTCTATCCATTCCACATATGGCACATTTCTTCTCCTCAATATTCTACTCATGTTCAACCTTCCTTTGGATTTTCTCTCTCCACATATGGTCCTGCAAACCATATTCCAAATATGTAGTATATATTTGAGAGATAAACCTCTCTCGAAGGGTAACAACCGCTCTTCTTCTATGCAAAATTTTCACAATCTTAAGGGCGTACCTTATGGACTGAACATGTTAGTAAGCCTCCCTAACTAGGGAAATACACTTCTATTCTAATTTTTTTAGAACAAACCGTATCCACCAAAAGCAAAAAAAACAACTCTTTCCTCCATAAGAGACTCAACCTAGCTCATATGGATCCATAGATTCTAGGTGTTTCGTTGAGAAAATATTTACTTGAAATTTAGATATATATGACCCTCAAACTATGGTTACCTTAGTCAATATTACACATGTGGATACATTTTCTCTTGCCCTAAATTCTCGTGCAGGCCCTCCCCCATTTGTGTTGGTATTATCACAAACCTTCCAACATACTAACCACACGAAGATAAGGTCTCAAACCTCTCTACTATTTCAAGATTTGATGTGGCCTTCTCACAGAAACAAGATTGAAATCACATGTCCAAATTCTTACGAGTCGCCTCTCGTGAGCTCGATTTTCCATAAGAGAACCAACAATATGCCATCCTTCTTCCTATCTCAAACCTATGAAATTATGTGGCATTCTTGTGAACCCTCACATGATGATCTTACTCTCGGTGGATGATCATGGCCTCCCTTTAGCAACCCTTCCCAACCATTTAACCCGACCTACTTTACGACTACGTTTCTCCCATCCTCCTTGATCAAATGAGATCCTCCTCACTTGATGTTCTTGCCTTCATAATAGGGCCTCCTACAAGTTACAGTCTGTATCCAATTAGACCTTAGGAAATATAACTTTTTCCTTTTTATTTTTCTGTTAGATTTTAAACTCCATCTTGAGTCCAAAACCTCTTCATTTGGGTTCTTTGGTGAGAAGTCCTTTTGTGACCAAAATCACAGAAGCCCATCTCACTAGGATTGTGGAGTACCTCCCAAGCTACACAATTCAACAACATAGTCTAGTTGTAGTAATTGTATCTTGGTCAAGCTCTTGTATTCAAGAGAGGAATTGGTTCGATTACCAAGTTGAAAATCAGGTAAGGCTAGTTTTGAGGGCATGATAGATAGGGAGGGTTAGGGATTTCCAAGGAATGAAAAGGCGTGCTAACACATGCTGAACAATGTCAATGCATGTTGAGTGTTAAGGAGTTTTGAGGGATCACAAAGTAGAACTAGGTCCAAATGCATGGAAATGAACAAATAAGAGTGTGAGTTATGGAGTGTTAGTGAATTCAAGTGTGCCAAGGATGAAATGTCTTATAATAAGTTCATAATATGATTTTCAAGAGGAAATCATACGAATGCGATAAGGGGCTCGAAAAAGAAATTTTAGACAAAGCTAGAATTTTTTATGGGCACAACACCATTTTTCCTTTATCTATTATTTTTATATGACATGTGGCACACTTTGGCTGAATACTCATGTTTTTAAATATTTTATATAATTTCATATTGTACATTGTTTCCTATAAGTTTTGGGGCACATGCTTTGTGCCAACTTATATCTTTTGTGTCTTGTGTATCTTGTGGTTCTTGCAAACTCTGAGTTAATGCTATAATGTTTAAATGAACTGGACATACATGTGAAATATTGTCTAAGTAAGATATGATGCTTAGTTGTTCTATGACCATGGCTAGATGTGATCCTTGTTTTGGTGAGCTTTTAAGTGGTATAAGTTCAACTTGGAAATGATTAGCCTAAGATGAGGTATATGTAGTTCTTAGGTGAACAAGGCACAATCTACTTGTAGTAGGTGAAATTTGTCAAGCACACCAATTTCACATGAACTACAGTAGTTATGGACTTGATTTGGTTTGCAAGTCATGAAAAAATGTAAGGCTAGTTGTGAGGCCGTTAGTTCCAAGGCATGGTAGGGAATTCTAACATGTGCTAGATGGTTTGAAGGCATGTCAAATATGCTAATATGTGTCAAGTGCTAATGCATCTGAAGATGTGCAAGGGCATGGCAATAGGTGCCAAGTGACAAGTGCCAAGTGTTAGTGCATTCTAAGTACCAAATCATTCTCTATTACTTCTCATCTACTTTCCAATAATTGATCTCAAATAAATTTAATAATAAACCATGCCAAAGTATAGCAAGGCATCTTAACTAATTCTAGATTCACTAATACTTGCCAAGCACCAACAGGGGCCAATTGCCAATGTGTATTAGGGAGTGATACACATGTTATGAAGTGAAAGGGCTTTTTGAAGTGTGATAAGAAGCGACAAAGATTGATAATGCATGTTGAGGAGTGTTATGTAGTACTAGGGCAACAGAAGGGAACACTAGGTCAAAATGCATGGAAGTGAATGAATATGAGGGTGTCACAAGTGTCAACGATTTCTAGATAACATGCCAAGGAGGGAGTGACAAGGTATGTTAAGCACTAGTAAGGCATGCTAGGGAATATCAAAGCATGTCAATAAGTGCCTAGGCATGCTAGGGACTACAAGGCATGCCAACACATGCTCGGAGAGTGATGCTATTATAGGGACTTCAAACATGTCACTCCTACATTTGGTGGAAATTCCGACACTTGGTTCTGATGCTTTTGACCAAATGTCAGAAATTTCCCCAAATTTTTTCCATCCCGCCCGAAACTGTCGCTATACCGACGTTTATAGAAAAGTGTCGCAATACCGACACTTGGAAAAACTGTCGCAATTGCGATGTTTGGAGGAAGACGTCGCAATTGTGACACTATGGCCCAAAGCGTCGCTATTGAGACGGCTACCTCCAAACGTCGCAAGTACGACACAACGTCTAAGTGTCGCAATTGCAACGTTTGGAGGCAGTCGTCCCAGTAGCGACACTTTTTCCGTGGTTGATATAACAACACTTATATGCGTGCTACATAAAAATACGAAGCTTATATGCGCGCTACATAAAAATACGAAACTTATATGCACGCTACATAAAAATACAAAAATTATATGTGCGCTACATAAAAATGATTTTATTGTTTCGTATCCGTCGCAATAGCTACATTAAAATTTGATATCACGCGCACATTCGCCCTCCGCCCTTGCAGAACAACATTCGCCCTCAGCTCTTGTAGAACATCATTCTCCCTCAGCTCTTGCAAAATGGTAAGTTCTTACTGCAGGCCCTTCCTCCTATAGTAGGGTTGACTCTATTTGGGTTTTTTTGGTCAATTCTATTGGATTGTGTTAGGTTGTAGGGTTCTCTCTAGATTTCAAGAATCAAGATTAAATACCCTCTATTATCTTCATCACCCAATACAAGATTTAGTTTTTTCCCAAAGAAACGCTTATTAATTTGGCAGTCATTATTTCTCCCTGCTTTAAAAACCCTACATTTAAATGAAAACAAGCATTGCATTTCAACTACAAAAATCTATTAGTGTTCAAATGTACATTTGTGCATCACTTGTGTAGGGTATTCCTTTTCCAATTTCACATTATCCAAGAATGTATGCAGTATAGTTCATATTTTTTGTGATTTAGATTATCTTGAAAAAGGAAAGGTAAATTATTTTCCATGGAAAAAGAAGGTTTTCCCTTTTTATAGGTTGTTTGGAATTACCTGGAAAAATTTGTGGTATGAATTTCATATTATGTAGTTTAAATTTGAATTAACAAATTATTCTACATGAAAATATAATTACCTATGTGATGCCCTTCATCACTAACTAAAATTATAGGGTTTCAATTTCCTAGACTCTAACTCATCTGATGCGAAATTCTAGGTTCTCATTGGTGGATCACTCTTCCATTGATTTCCTTTCCCTCTGGATCTTGTCATACTTTAAAAGTCATCAATGATACATATATTATTTCAGGTATCCCAAAAGGCTTTATAGTAGAACATAGTTTTTTTGACACTTGAGGATTCTTTTTAGAACTGCAACACGGTCTATGCTATCGAGTTATATACCAAGCAACTTGTCCTTAATAACCACACTATGAGGTAGGTTCAACCAGTTTGAACTTGTTGGGACATAGCATATGAAGTTGTGTGATGAGTCCATATCACAGGTCCATTATGGTGACAAAAGTGAAGAAACGTAATGATAGTTATTATGTTAACATTACTAGAAACATTTTCAAAATTATCCATGCTATCAAGATGTCAAAATTCCAGGCATTAGGTGTCAATACTCGTAGCTAATAGATAATAAAAATAATATACAAAAATCACAACTTTATTCTTGAAATATGATTGTTACACATTGGTAACCTAGTTCATGAGTTACTATCACCCAAAGATTGCAAAACAAACTTAAAATATAAATTAAACCAACATGAGAATCCAACTAAGGGTTTCTCGACAAGCTCATGCCATAACCTGGCATTTTGAAACCCAAATTTGAATCCATCATAAGTAATACAATGCAAAATTAGATGGATTTTCAATGCATGTTTGCATGCTACACTTATTCTCTGTCTAGATATCATTTTTTAAACGGAACCATTAGTCAAGCCCACAGTCCTTTTTATGTGAAAAATTTCAGCTCTATTTGAGCTCTTTTTTGCTCCACCACCTCCATAAACATATGTAAACATATATCATGATATTTGAATTCCATTACATATGTATGTGCCAATGTTCCATAATCATGCCCCATCATCAATTTAAGAAATTTCCATTTAATATCAAATTATGGAGGGGGGGGACTTTTTGCTGCAACATTTGGCTCAGATTCAGGGACCATCTCCGTATGAGGTCAATGAGAACTATAGATATTTGAAGAAGTATATTAGTTCCTTTTCCTCTGGCCATGGAGTCATATATAGTCATCCATCAAAAAAAAATTTCTTTGTTCATTCTCACCTTGAAAGTTGCAAAAATTCATGCCCTATTGAAACGACACTAAATTTGAAAGATATAATAAAAATGCAAGCCAGAAGTGCCCTATTAATACAAAGGGAAAACCTTCCTACCTACCCTAACTGAGATAAATTTTGACTGAATAGGAAACATGATATTGCCAATGGAGTTGATCTAACAACTTGTTAAATGTATGGGACTGAATCATGCATTTGATTTCCAGGGAAACATGCGCATGAAGAGAAAAAGTGCAGAATTAATGGAAAATCCATACATGCCACTTATGAAAATTACACCGAAAGGTTAAAAAATACTTAAGTCCTTAACTTAATTTGAATCCAAAAATGACAAAATAGGATTAGTGAAAACAGGAGAGTGGTGTGGGTGAACAACATAAATAAAAAGTGAAGATACCTTTCCCCAAGATGACTTTGTCACCGTTGTATGAAAACATGTTTTCCTTTCCCTTTATACATGCAAGTGAATGCATTATAGGTATGGTATTTTCCTATAATAGGAGAAGCCTACTTAAATATATCATTCGTGCAGTGAATGTTTCCTTGACCCAGAACCTCATAGAAACTTATCACTGAATTTGATGTTGGGATGGGATTGTAAAGATAACAACCTCCTCACTCCTACAAACTAGATTCCTTCCTGGAGTTAGGACACAGAGTATTCAAATCAAATTTATAGTTTCTAACTTCTTGTATTGGTTCATCAATCTTGAAATTTAGACGTTTCATGTCTTCATTTCTTCATGTTTGAATAATTTGCATCATATCGTACAATAGGAAATTAGGAATTATGATTATTATTACTTTATGGATCTATTAAGTTACTTTTAAGTTTGCATGGTTTAGTGTTAAATTATTCTAGTGTGCCCCTAGGCCTAGGTGAAGGAATGCCAAGGACTGAGAACCCTAGTTTTTAAATGGTATTGTTTCTTATACCCAAAAACCCCTCAACATCACTTCTTATTAGTTCTTAACAATAGTTTTGTAAACAATTTGAGAATTGATATAGCAAAATATCGCACTTCTCAAGATAAATTCCTAAAGTTAAAGTGTGATACCATGTGTAATTCGATAGCCCCATTGTCACCTCACCAACCTCTTTTCACTTCGAGCTAGCTCTCCTCCAACTCAAGGGGGGTTCTCCCTAGTAGACGTTAGGGATCTAATGGCCCAACAAAACCAATTCAACAACCCCCTAACTCTCTATGTTTAATACTATCAATCAAAATATTGAACAATAGGGTCAGACATGCATCCTGAAGATAAAATTGCCAGGGTATTTTTGGGTAATTTCAAAGGGAAAGTCCCCAAACACATATAATCAAGGAATTATAACGTGATTTCAAACATTAAATATAAAAAAAATCGTTTAAAGGATATTTAAAGGAAAAAGGTGATGGAATATAGAAAGTTCCTTACTTAAATGCTCTAAGGATTTTTCAATAGTTGCTCCAAAAGCTTCACTTCAAGGCCCTTCAAGATCATCTCCAACAATGCTATACCATCAGCTTCAAAAATGTTGCTCCAAAAATATCCTCAAGGTCTTCACAAAAAGTTTACTAGAAGTTGCTCCAACAATATATTCAATAAGGTCTTCATTGTCAACTCGTCTCTTGTTTGGGTGCCTTAATGTGCAATGACATGTTTCCAGGACTGAATTCAATGCAAGCCATATTTTAAACTCTAACTCTGTCTTCCGGTGTCTTATTAGAAATTATTTCAGTTTTCATTTTTTGTTTTCAAGTTGGATATTTTTTTCAAGTTTTTACATTTATAATTTTATTGCAATGTGGCAGACTGATCAGAGCAGTGCAGGAACCCCGATACGGGATGATCACGGAAAGAGGCCAGCGAAAGAACATGTAAAGTGCCAACATTGCTCTATCTTCAGGTATTTTAGTTATTTACATAATTGAAATAATATTAATTTTTTTCAAATATGCAGACACCTAGCCATGGTACGCCTGATGATTCCCTCTTTGAGGAAGAGATTTTTTCATCCCTATCTCCAGTGTTGTTGTTGCAAAAAAATGCACGAGATGCAAGGTCAGAATTTAATGCTTTTATAGATGCGCCTCAAACACCTGAAACAGAAGAGAGGATACAACATCTTATGAGGCAGCTAAATAGATATTAGGTAATAATAAAAATTCAAAAGGATATTTTTTTTGTTCTGCATGAGATGAATTGTGATAGTTTGATTTTTAATTTTTACATTGGCTAAACTAACAAAAATTTATTTTGTATGTAGCATTTTCTGGCACTTTCTTAGCCCGGTGTTGGTGGTAGTGGGACGCAAGGGAAAGAGATTTCCCAAAAACCCTCTCGTACACCTTCTACTCCTTTAGGTGCCAGCCAAGAAACACACCCTGCCCAAGCAGACACCCAGAAAACCGTTGAACGTGTTGGCAATGATGAGGCTGATATGGCCAACTACATTATTGCGTTTCCTGGAGCTACATGTGTCAGCTCCATAGGGACCATTAATGGCACGTTGTTGGTGAATGATGAAGGTGTCCCTATAAAGAATGTACAACTCCCAGGTAAATTTTAATATTTTAACTATTTCATGTAATTTATCTAAAACATATTTATCATGATTTTTATTTTTAAATTAATGATAATATCTTCTTTTTCTTTTGGTTTTATTCTGTGTAGGAAACAATGAGTTCTACAGGATTCTGGAGAGCCATGCGTTGGTAATTTTGGCCCAACCATACGTACAGGGTGGAATTCCCAGAATTCCAACCTGAAAAAAGAACTTCTAGATTATCTAGAAGCCCTTTTTGGGGTCGGCACATTTGATAGAAAAGCGGTGGCTCAGGTAGCCGGCAAATATTTGAAATATACCAGGGACACCTATAGGACGCAATTTCAATTTAACCCTAGATATGAGCGTCCTCTCGCAGTTTCAGAGAGTGAGTGGAGAGCACTCATCCATGACGGAAAAGAGAAAAGGGCAAAGAAAGAAGGAAAAATGCCAACTGGACCCGCAAGGTAAATTACAACTTTAATTCAATAGCTTTAATTTTCTCTATGTCTAAAATAAAAGTGTGCTACATCATATCTGACTTCAATTTTGTTGATGCTAGGTTGCCTGACACCTCAAAGGCAACCAAAGCTAGTATTGAGAAAAAGGGCCATCACAAGCTAGGCCAAGGCGGCTACTTGAAATTAGCTGTAATAATTGTAATTAAGTAGCTAAACATCTTATAATTAATTGTGTCGCCTTCCAACGTTTTTGTAATCCTATAAAATATGATTAAAAATACACAATCATATGTAATGTAGGGTGATGACTTCGGAACATAAACTATAGAGGAAGATAAAAATATTGCTTTCCATTTTGGCTATCAAGCTCTAGTTGAACATTGCAGAAGATTGGGGCAAGTCCCAAGATCCAAAATGCCTGATAAGGTAAAACATTAACCTTTCAATATGTTTGTTTTCGTCCATATATTTAATTTCTAACAACTTTGTTTAAATCAAGGGAGCAGCACTACCGACGAGGAAAATAACCTAGTTTTAGAGCTAGATGTAGATGATCCTCACGTGTAACCTGATCATTGTAGTGGGGACCAGGCCGACAATGCTACTATCAGTGAGGGCCGTGACGGTAATTAATTTCCACTTATAATTTTTTCTAATTATACCTTGATGGTTGTCCTTATAATGTTTTTTGTTTAAATGACAGAAAATTTTTCCCTTGAGGATCTTACCACCAGAGAGGAAGACAGGGCAACAGTCCCAACAATGACAACTGGTGCACGAGGTAAATAATATCATTGCAATTTTTTTTATTAATATTACCAAACTAGTTCAAAGATATTTAAAAACTGACAATAAAAATTTAATATTATCTATTTTTGTAGGCGATGCCCCGTCACTGGATGAGACCAGACATCGTGACTACACAACTAGGTCAGTGGCGACAACTGGTGCACCAGGTAAATAATCTCATTGCAATTTTTTTTATTAATATTACCAAACTAGTTCAATGATATTTAAAAACTGACAATTAAAATTTAATATTATTTTTTTTTGTAGGCAATGCCCCGTCACTGGATGAGACCAGACATCGTGACTACGCAACTAGGTCAGTGGCGACAACTGGTGCACCAGGTAAATAATCTCATTGAATTTTTTTTTATTAATATTACCGAACTAGTTCAATGACATTTAAAAACTGACAATTAAAATTTAATATTATCTGTTTTTGTAGGCGATGCCCCGTCACTGGATGAGACCAGACATCGTGACTACACAACTAGGTTGGCAGCGCGGGTCAAAAGGCACGAAACAGGAGCAGAGCATGATGATATTGATGATGTAATTAGGAGCTTTACAAATAGGAAGAAGAAAAAGAAAATTCGATAATGTAAAATATTGTATTATTATAAGACAAACGTTACCATACTTGGAACATTTTTTGCGTTCTATAAAAAACTCATTTATCATACTATTTTTATGTCAAGCATTAATTTCAGTGTTTCCTTGCGTAATTTTTGTTGAATTGTTTTTTTATTAGTTATTGAATATTTTTTTTTATGCTCATGAAAGTAAAAAATGAAATATAGATTGGGTATTGGGGAATTGAGAGTGATGTGAGGGGAGGGGGGGGGGGGCATAAGAGCTTCCACCTTCACGTGGTTGGCCCTGTTTAGTAGAGAATAATTTATTGGAGCGATTTAATCTTGGAGCGAACCTCCCTTGATCCAGCGTAGCAACAAAAAAGTCATTGTTGACTTAGTTGCTACTCTTTCAGATCATGGGAGACTTGTTCCAAGTTCATGCGACTCCAATAAATTGTTCTTGAAACAAAGAGGAGCTTATTCAGGTATGTTTTGACATTTTCAACATATGTTCTAACATTATCATAAGAATGCATCTTAGAGTAAAAAATACTACATCAATTACTTGTATTTATTGTATAGATAATGATGGATTTTGATTGACTTGGCAGTGCAGGTACAAATCCTCTTGCATCATGAGAAATACAACTTGTCAACCAAGGTCATGTCTAGGATATTTTTTCTTGTGCGCTTGACCAGGTTCGTAATGTCACATTTTGTAAGTTCCTTTTATTGTTCATAATTCAATATTAAGCTTGTTCATGATTATTATCTAGGTTTTTTGTATGTGTTATTTCATCTATTTGATTGTAAGAAACTCTGTATGTTTCCTGTTGTTCACTATGATTTCTCCCATTACCACTCCCAGGATGATTCTGACTTTATTTTTACATAGGTTACTTTATTGTTACTATGATTTCTCCATTTACGATTTCATAGGTTACATCATGTAAAGTTGTCAATCTCAGGTTGGCGATGAGCTTTAGTTCTCCAGATTTGGGGCTTTTTTGATATTTTCTCCCTCATGTCATTCCTGCATCACCTCGTTGTTTAAGAATGCCAATTGTCTACCACTTGTACCAATTGGCACATGTCAATCTCTGAGTGGTGCCACATTTCACCTATTTTCAGTGAGATTTTAGGGTTTCTCTAACATAGCTTCAGAAATCCGATTCAGTGCCTGCTTGAATATTGTCACATAATAATCATGGTTTGGATTGATGAGCATGTTCTGAATGGTTGGTTGATTCATAAGAACCACCCATATAGTCATCTTGAGATATTTTAGAAGGTTTCTCGGGTTTCCTTTTTCACCGTTTCTAGTGGGTGGGATGGTGTGGGGTGATCCATCAATACTGGTGCTCTTGTAGTAGGGAATTTGTTTTTTGGGATATAAAGGAGCATTTGATATAGATATCCCATTGGATGCATTCATAGATGGGCACGAGAGGTCAAGAATTTAAATTAAAAATATGCAACCTCTAGCATGGCAACCTGAAGGCCGCGAGAGACACTGGTTAAAGATTGTTTTGTGCTGGCCTTAATATAGTCGTGATTTCTTTCTATTATATTAATGCAAATATATAGTCCAGTCTTATTGAAATGAGGACTGTGGTTGTATTTCTCTTTGGTTGTTTCTCTCTTAATGCTCCAGAAGTTGCCAAAAGTTACGATAGTTGTTTAGTTTGCCTGTTACAACTTAAAAGTGGTTTTTAGCAATGGGAGTCATATTTTTTAAGGTTCATACTAATATGAAGATCTTGTAATTCTATATTCAGCGTAAGAGAAGATGGCCTCCGCTTTGGGCAGTATGACAACAATTGCCACATCTACCTCATTGGGTAATAATGGAAAGGGGAAGAAGTTGGGTGCAATGTTTGATAATTACGACAGACAATTGTGTTCTCTTTTAGCTTTTTCACCCATTTCCTTTAATCGCTCAAGCATAAGAGGAACTCTGAGATTACGCGACAGAGAGAAGGTAGTTAGTACAAGAGCTATGGAAAAGGATTTGTACTTCAACAAGGATGGCTCAATCACAAAAAAATTGTAGGTCAGAGAAAAAATTATGTTTAAAGGAAGGTCACCTGCACGTGAAACTTCACTGCGGTGGATCTTTCCTTGTCCACTTATATTCGATTTTAATGTGTTATTTTAATTTTTCATGGAGGGTTGTTTTGGCATATGGTCCGGCATTCAATTGCACACTTACTGAAAGCATTGTCAATTTGTCTTGCAGGCGGTGTGAACAAACTTGCTGATCTTGTTGGAGTCACCCTTGGGGCGAAGGGAAAATGTTGTCTTGGAGAGCAAGCATGGTTCTCCGAAAATCGTTAATGATGGTGTGACAGTAGCTAAGGAGGTAATTTGTAGATGTGTGCCCTGGTTTTCTTTTGAAAATTGTATTAGTTCCCTCTCTTAAATGTCTTAGATTTGGTAGGAATAATTTGAAAACTCAAAGGTGAAAGGAAACATATTTGTTACCCAGTGGTCTACTTGGCCTATGGACTAGCCACATTAGAGTAATGCATAAAGCTTTTCACAACAATAAAATGAAAGGGTTATGGCTGAGTCAAATTTTATTGTTATTGACAGTGTAATGAAATGTATCTCAATGCTATGGCTTTGGCCTTTTTATTGGTTGAATTAGAGGACCCAGTTGAAAATATTGGGGCCAAGTAGGCTGGTTTTCCTTTTTGCTGATGGTTTGGTGTATCTAATTGAATTAGTTGCCTAAGGTATTTTTGGTTGCAAACTCCTTTTCATTTTTCATACATTATTGGCCTTGTGGAATACATTTGATTGTGTGGTCTTGTTAGATCTACAACATTTGTAGTTGTTTAGTCTTATGGCCAAGGTGCACTTTTATTATGGAAATAGTTGATGCAATATTGTCATTTAATTCTTACTGCAGGGTAGCATGTTGAGAAGTTTCTTGTGAAACATTTGGTATTCAAAATGACACTTGATCCTATACAGCATCATGCACTTGACTTCAAAATTCATATTCAAAGTGTGCCATACAATTCTTGCAAAATTTCAAATATTTATGTTGTTTTAAACCATTATCTTTTTCATGTATTGGATGCTGAAAATGTGAAAAAGACTTTGGTATGAAACCAACTGGTGAATAATTTCTAGCAAAACAACCACTTCCAAGACATGATTTAGAAGTAGAAGATATGTACTTATGAAGCATATAAAGATATCCTTGATGCATTTTCAATGTTTGGCTAGGGTTATTTTTGGAGAAAATAACTCCTTATGCCTAGAATAGTGATCTTCAATACAAGTAAATGCCAGAGAAGAGAGATCATCGTGTGACGCAACAAAACTGAAATTGGACCCCTAAGGAGAGCTGGTGTGTCTACAATCGCTCTGTCAGCATTTTCCCTTGGTTTACCCTGATCTTTTCCTCCAGCCTAAGTGTTAATTGACTTATTTCTTCGGGTTTATTTATCAAATTCATAGAAATTTGTAGAATTTGATAAATAAATACTATCCACAATGCTTGGACTTTAATTTATATTCCCGACTTTATATTATCTCCAAGCCTTATAACCAATGTTTAACTTTCAACACTTTGTATTTATACTCCATGTTTATTTTTAAATAAATAACTTGTAATGAACTTTCGGCTCTATATTTCACCACCCAACGTTACAAAAATCACGCTCTAGACTTATGCTAATTATCCACCAATCCTTTAATTAAAAAATTTCATTATACTCTGGCCCCACCTATATATATCAATAACCAATCAAACACTCGTATCATACATGGCTATCCTCCGCACACCTTAGTTAACCTCCGGGCAAGTTCAACGTGTGACCACTGTCCGATGGCCCTTCTCCAAATCAACGAATCTTTGCAATTTAGCTTTGCTTCCAACATCGGGCTTTAACGTGCGATGATGCGGGTTAAACGGTGGTTTTCCGAGGGTCACTTCACCACGTGTCACATTCCCTATGGAATCGCTCGTGAATAGGAAATACTGCCTACTCCGCAAAAGCGGTGTGATATGGGCAACCTGATTTTGTGATTCCGCTCGTGGTTTTGATATAGGGCTTGACCATGGGTGCAAGTCTGGTTCCGCTATCCTTTTGTTTGTTAACTCATCTCCAATCCTCGGGTCAGGTTCTGAAAGCACAACAATTTTGTCTCTTTATTAAGCGGGATTTTTATATTTGAATAGTGTTCACGACCCCGGTTCTCTACACAGACCTCGCCTTCGGGTGGGGTGACTTCATAGGGAATTCAAAGACAGAAGAATCGAATTATCAGTACCCAATCACCTCACAATTAAACAATTATTCACAATTAGCAGTTCAAGATAATTCAATGGCAACTAAGCTTGAAAATAATTTAACTAGAAAAAATTGTTCACACACAGAGGTTTATTGCAGAAATCCCCTCTCTACTCTCCTCTTCCCTCTCTACTTTTATTCATCCAAGGAATTAAAATTTATATACATAACATATGGCTCTTCGGTTCCTCTGAGAGGACCGTTCTAGAAATCAAAAGGTCTAATTATAATAATTCAACTAACTGAAACTGTTCGACTCCTACAAATCTAACTAGTCTAATTAATACAGTCAGCTGAGGTATTGACACCTAGTTGTTACAAATAAAATGTTTTTGACCCCTCCTAGCCACAACATGTGGAAAAAACCTCCTACATTGCTGGCTAGTGCCTAATGCGCCTGCATCATCGTCTGACATAAACCTATTAACAAAAGTGAACAGGGAATGATTATTAATTATGGCATACTAAGTTGATTTTCTAAATAGTAAAATTGTAGATAACCTTAAAAACATTTGTTAGCTATTTTTGTTTGACCATTTGATTGTGTTTGATATGTAGAACTCATGGAAGCTAGTGTTTCTACACTCGTATTAAATAATTATTTCCAAAATTTTCTTGTTACTATTACTTTAGGAAAACCATGAAGACTATGAATTTCTTTCATGGACACTTCTGCCACTTGGCTTGTTGTTTATGTACTTTGAGCTCTACAAAAAAAATCTACAAAATTTGTCTATATAAATTACCACAAAAATGTAATACTTACCTTTATATTTCAATAACCCTGTAATAAAGTCTATTGATATATCTTCTAGTCTTTGAATATGTATGTGGAATGGTTGAAGTAACCCTAGAGATTTTACTATCTCTCTTTTATTTATTATGCAAACCTGACCTTCTCTTACAAAATTTTGAATATCTTTCTTCATTCCTTCCAAAAATATATTTTTTGATCCTTTGAGATGTTTTAATGAACCCTGCGTCCTACCATCAGAGAGACATGGGACTCCCTTAATATTTTTTTATTCAAATATGCTTGCGTGCATAAAAATATTCTACATTTGCACCAAAGTATATCTCTCTTTCACTCCCAATGTTCCATAGAGTTCATCCCATCCTTTATAAATTTTAGTTTTTGTTTAGTACTATTGTCATTTTTCCATTATGGCAAGCTTCTTCTAGCCACCTAGGAATAGAAAATGTAATTGGATATAAATTTGAGGCCTCTTCTATTTTAGAAAAAGCATCATGTACTAAATTTTCCTTACCCTTTTTGTAGATTATCTCAAAATTAAAACTTTGCATTTTTTCTCCTCATTTTTGTTAATCTTCCAATGAAATCCATAGCTTCAAAAAATACTTTATGCTATCATGGTATATCTTGACTTTAAAGTACCTCCCAATGATATACTATCCCCATTTTTCATACGTAGATTTCACCAAATAATTTCTTTGAATTCCTTGCTTTTAAAAGCCAATGATATCCCTTATTTTGTTAATGTTACGTAAATTCCTTGTCCTAGTGCCTCACACTCTACTATGAATATTTTACCAAAAGTAGGTGCAACCGACGCTGGTGTAGAAGACATGGCATCCATTAAAAGAGATAATGCCAAAGTAGCCTCATCATTCCATATAAATGATATTTTCTTCAAGAGATATCTGAGTGGACTTGAAATGCATGCATAATTCTTAACAAATGATCAATAATATCATGTAAGTCTAAAAAATATTCTAAGAACCTTGAATTTCTTAGGAATAGGTCATTTTATAATAGCTTGCATCTTTTGAGGCTCTAACTTCACTCCTTCCTTCAAAAAAATATGAACCAAATACTCGAATTCTTATTTCCCAAAAGCACATTTGGATATTTTTACATAAAAATGATTGTTCTCAATAATTTATATAACTTTTTCACATGTTTAGTGTGGTAGTCCCATGATTTATTATAAATATGTGTATTATCAAAGAAAACCAACACAACTTTTATAAGATGGGATCAAACAAAATTGTTCTTAAGTCGAGCCCGCCAGACTTCAAATGGCGATAAACCATAATTCAAACCAAATTTGCGTTCCAAAATAGCCTTCTGACGTCGGCCAATTTTGTGACGCGAAAACCAAATGAATTCCGCCCTAATCTTTTTCGGGTCCGAAGTTGGGCTGGCGTATGGAGGGAGAGTTGTGACATGAATTTCTTATCAAATTCACCCAAATATTTTTTGGGTCCAGATTTCCACTGCGCGAGCGGCCCAAACAAAGATCCGCTCCAATCAATTTATGCCACATGTCCTCAATAAAAACTTGCCCTGCTCCCGTCTGCGGGTGCATTCGATGGCGTTTAAGGCGATGGGACATGGATGTGGCGATTTTATATCAATCACATTAAGATTTAATGCTGTTCAATTAAGTTCCAAGGTTTTCACATCAAATCGCATTAAATTTTAACATTGTTCAAGATCGGACCTCCACTCTCGTTAGCGATTCTGCATGCTCCAATATGATCCGGCCTTCGGCTCTCCGTAATGATCAGAGATTAATTATGGTGAGTGTCCTTCGATTGCATTGCATTGATAAAATGGAATTTCGCTATGGTTTTTCAGACGAGCCGGTTCATGGGTTACACTGCCTGCTCACTGTGACGAGAAGGAGAAGTTGCCAGCTGAAGTGCTGCGTAGACCTTGCTGCATATCTTCATTTCTCTCAGTCTGGTCCTTGTCTGTCTTCCTCTGTTTCTTGGAATTCTGCTTCTCTGTCTTCTCTTGTGCCCACTGCTAGTGAGACTGCACCCATGCCTCGTGTGCGTCAAAGGATGTGTTGCCGCAGGGGGAGCACTAGAGGTCAACTCCTACGCGCTCCCTCCAGCCCCTCAACCGAGTTGTCTTCCGGCCAGTCCAGTGATTATGCAGGTCGCTATCCAAATACTAGGAGTGGGCGGGGTCGGGTTGTAGGATCTGGCCACCATATGGATTCCCCTGCTCCTCGTTTCCCCACCACTAGTTCACCTTCTCCCACGACGTGCACTGCGCAATTTTCCTTTTATTGCTCTCTCAACCGCCCATGAATTACATCTTCAGTCACTGTGGTTTTCCACGAGGAGGCCCAAACGAAGGAAGAATGCACCCGTCCGGCGGGTCTAAGCTCGGAAAAAGCGGGCCAGCATTCGAGCCTTCAGGAGGGGAGCCGTGGCATGAATGTGGAGGTAGCACCTAGCGATCCTGAACCTTCCGAAGGATGGTGCCGAATCGTCGAGGAGCCGGAGGAGTAGTTTGGTTAATTTTTTTTTCTTGCTTTGCGGCCCACTTAATTGGGCTACTTTTAGATTATTTTACTCTGCTGGACCTTTGTAATATTTTTGAATTCTGTAAATTAGACGTTCAAGACTGGTTTTCCCGTATGAGGGCAGTCTTCTTAATTTTTTTATTTTTTGATGAAAAATTTTCGATGAGTCTGGGCAATGATTTTGATTTCGGTGTAATTTTATTCCCACTATCAATCGATCAACTTTACTTAGAAAAAAGAATGCTGCCATGTTTCTATTTTAAACCTGTTTTTTGAAATACAGAGCCATGTTTATATGGTCTACGTATTATACTCTTTCTTTGTATATCTATAGGAACCTTTTTGCTATGAACAGGGTGGATGATGTAGCAGGCTACTAATGGAAACAAGAGAGCCTGAACCTTACATCTCAGATGCAACAGATGGTTACCAATTTTGGAATCAAGCGAGCCTGGGTTTCTGTAAATGGTTATCACACTCCTCACATGATTAGCATTTTTCTTTGTTCAAGGATTTTTGGTACTTTAATTTGTATTTGGAACAATAGACGTCGGTACTATATATATTGCTTTACTATTATACATACTACTATTTCACTTTCTTATAGATGCCTCGGGAATACTTGGATGCTTTCTCAGATTTGTCGATAATCTCCATGTGGACCGTTACTAGGTTTTATATCATGTCCCTGTATGTGACATGGGGTATTTTTCTATCATTGTCTGGGGTGGGACTTCCACTTTTCTGGATGGATATTTGGGTTCCAATCTTCCGATGTGAAAATGTAATGACTTCATGGACTGTTTTACTTCATATAATATATTCAAAACAACGTTTTTTCTCTTGTGAAAAAAAAAATGATTAATGTTTATCACTCTGCCTTCAAAACTAGTGATGCTGGTTTATTGATATGGTATGATGGTCTTTTTATATTTTGGACATATCACACTCCTCACATGATTAGCGTTTTTCTCTGTTCAAGGATTTTGGGTACTTTAATTTGTATTTGGAAAAATGGACGTCGGTACTCTATCTGTTGCTTTACTATTCTACATACTGCTATTTCACTTTCTTATAGATGCCTCGGGCATATTTGGATGCTTTCTCATATTGTCGATAATCTCCATGTGGACCATTACCGGGTTTTATATCAAGTCCCTGTATGTGACATGGGGTATTTTTCTATCACTGTCTGGGGTGGGACTTCCACTTTTCTGGATGGATATTTGGGTTCCAATCTTCAGATGTGTAAATGTAATGACTTCATGGACTGTTTTACTTCATATAATATATTCAAAACAACGTTTTTTCTCTTGTGAAAAAAAAATGATTAATGTTTATCACTCTGCCTTCAAAACTAGCGATGCTGGTCTATGTTGCTGGTTGATTGATATGGTCTGATGGTATTTTTATATTTTGGACATATCACACTCCTCACATGATTAGCGTTTTTCTCTGTTCAAGGATTTTGGGTACTTTAATTTGTATTTGGAACAATGGACGTCGGTACTCTATCTGTTGTTTTACTATTCTACATACTCTATTTCACTTTCTTATAGATGCCATGGGCATATTTGGATGCTTTCGTAGATTTGTCGATAATATCCATGTGGACCGTTACTGGGTTTTATATCAAGTCCTTGTATGTGACATGGGGTATTTTTCTATCACTATCTGGGGTGGGACTTCCACTTTTCTGGATGGATATTTGGGTTCCAATCTTCAGATGTGAAAATGTAATGACTTCATGGACTGTTTTACTTTATATAATATATTCAAAACAACGTTTTTTCTTTTCTGAAAAAAAATGATTAGTGTTTATCACTCTGCCTTCAAAACTAGCTATGCTGGTCTATGTTGTTGGTTTATCGATATGGTCTAATGGTCTTTTTTATATTTTTGGCATATCACACTCCTCACATGATTAGCGTTTTTCTCTGTTCAAGGATTTTGGGTACTTTAATTTGTATTTGGAACAATGGATGTCAGTACTCTATCTGTTGCTTTACTATTCTACATACTGCTATTTCACTTTCTTATAGATGCCTAGGGCATATTTGGATGCTTTCTCAGATTGTCGATAATCTCCATGTGGACCATTACTAGGTTTTATATCATGTCCCTACATGTATGTGACATGGGGTATTTTTCTATCATTGTCTGGGGTGGGACTTCCACTTTTCTGGATGGATATTTGGGTTCCAATCTTCATATGTGAAAATGTAAAGACTTCATGGACTGTTTTACTTCTTATAATATATTCAAAACAACATTTTTTCTCTTTTAAATTTTCATTTTTTTTTTTTTAAATTGAACCTGTCGTCGCTAGACCGATGCCTTCTAAGCGTCGGAACTGCGACAGATTAGAAACGTCGGAAGAGAGACAGTATAAAAACATCAAACGAGCGATGTTCAAAACGTCGGACCACATTTCGTCGGAATTGCAACGGTTTACAAACGTCGAAAGAGCAACGTCGAAAACATCAGACCACATTTCGTCGGAATTGTGACAGTTTACAACCGTCGGAAGAGCGATGTCCAAAACTTCGGACCATATTTCATCGTAATTGTGACAGTTTACAAACGTCGGAAGAGCGATGTTCAAAATGTCGGACCACATTTCGTCAGAAGTGCGACAGTTTAGAAAGGTCAGAAGTGCGACGGATTGGGAAACGTCAGAAGAGTGACGCTGGTTTCGAAGCGACGAAAAAAGTGTTGATAGTGCCAAACTTTTTAATTCCGTCGGAACTGCGACAGTATGGTAAACCAAGTTTTTCCCACCCTCGAAGTGTCTCTCTTGCGATGACTATGTGTCGGAATAGTGACGAATTGGCCGTCAGAATTTCCGCCAAATTTTCTAGTGTGTGCTTAGTTGTCCTAGTCATGGCAAGATGTTCTAGGTACAGAGATGTTCTAAGACTTGCAAGGTACCAAGGAATATTAGTGTGTGCTAAAGCATGTTAAGGTGTGCGAACTATGTTGAGGAGTGTTAGATCTCTCTCATTAATAGAATTAACATAACTTGATTATGTATTAAATAATATAGTTTCTACACACACTAGTGGAATTTTATCTAAAGGGAATTTGTTAGATAATAAACCTAATAGAGATTAATCATGTATTGAGTCATAGGAAAATTATATTCTCATTACTAGAGAGAAATGATACATAATTACTTCTTAACAAATTGAATAACTCTAACAACTATATGGCAGTTTTATTTGTTGGTAAGAACTATGATTTATAGTGTGGTTTAAAATATGGTCTCTTAATTATACCTTAAGTGATCATATGAAATTAATTGTATTTATGTCACTTAGATCATCCATCACATTTTTTTCCTTACCTTTGACAAAGGATATCCTAAAATTGTCATTAAACAACTAACTCTAATGTCAACACTAAGATTTAGGGTATTTTTACTGAAGTGTACTTAATTGATTCTCCATATTCTAATTTTACTTGAAGCATAAGTAAGTTATCCTCATTCTTGCTTTAAAACTGCATCTATACTTGGCTCAATGTAGATTTTAATAGTAAAAACTGATTTTCTAGGTTAAGCAATCTTAAGAATGAGACAACTGTCAATTATCATTTTTATCTCTTAAAAATTCTTCTTCATATTCATCTCTCAAATTTAACTATTTTCTATATTAACCTATCCACTCAATAAATGTGCATACTTAATAAATATTATAAGTGTAAGATAACAAATTGTATTTTACAATTTTACTATGATAAACTATAATACCTCCCCACTACTAGTGGTTGTAAATATAATTTATTAACTAAAATAAAGATAATAGAGACACTTTCCCATTCAACCTATTTTTATAAAGAATTTGAGGACCTCCCCACTACTACTCCCCACTACTACTGGTTGTAAATATAATTTATTAACTAGAATAAAGATAATAGAGACACTTTCCCATTCAACCTATGTTTTATAAAGAATTTGAGGACTAGTGTGAAGAATTGTTTATAATCCCAATTATTGTTTATGATCCCACTTATTCTAGTTGTAAATAAGGATGTGATATAGGAATACTTGATAATAGGGTACAAATATTTTTTAGAATACAACAATCATATAGCCAAATATTTAGGGACTTTCTGGAGGTAAGCGTGCAGTTGCACCATCGTTTGAAATCTGACCACCATGTGCCAACGATTCTGGAGGAGGAGGTGACGACCGAGGTAGAGGCCTGTTTGCAAGCTGATCACCATGATCGAACAATTGCGTCACAGGTAGCGGTGGAGGTACAACCATATTTGCAAGTTGATTACCGTGTACGTTGAACTTTTGCGTAGGTCTAAGTTCATTTGAACGATTTGCAAGTTGATCCCCATGTACATTAAGGGGACGTCGAATTTCCAGATCACGCAGTGGACGATTCATGCGAATCATTTCCACCCTAGCAAGCAGCTCGTTCTTATCTTCATTCTTGGCTTCCACCCTAGCAAGCAGAGATTTGTATTCTTCTGGAATTATATATTCACATTTACGAAAAGGTTGCGTACGACTCGTCTGCCGCTCTGTGGATGGTTGTGGTATTACCCATTCGAGGGGAGGTCCAATTTCCAGAGCATGCAACTCAGGATTTATGGCAGCCAATTCCTTGAAGGCTTCCTCCCTGGCAGCCAGAGCCTCATTAACTTCTATCTCAGAGTCATAAATATAACATCTGTTGCATTGTGGACAGGGTTTCCCTAGTTCCCCAATACGTCTGTCTGCAAACGTAACACATTTGAAAATTTGAAATCGTCTGTCTGCAAACGTAACACATTTTGTTCCCACAGCCACATGTCATGGTATTGCATCCACCCGACTTGATTATCGACGACTTGCAAACATTACATTCTCTTATCACAGCTTTCGCCATCCTCTCTTCAACCATTTCTTCATCTTTAATTATGGCCTCACCTTTCTCGTTTTGGGAATTACTAGGCTGTCTCGTTTATCCTCCGTTCATCGCCTACTCTCATGTCTTCTGAAGATTCATCGTTCGACACAGAGAACTTTTCTTGGAAAGAAATAGACGCATTGTCTGAAGACGATGTTGAACCGCGTGCCGCCATGTTTCCCAAAGTTCGTGAAGATTTTCTGATTGAAATTTCAGGATCGAAATCAATAATGCGAGAATGATCCCTCACCACTATAAATCAATGTTTCTATATTTTACTTATGTATAATCATATATAAGACTACAGACACACCGCTTTTGAAACAAAAAAGTGTACCGACACACCTAGAAAACGCGGAGATTAATTCGACAATATTCTTCAACGCCCCTAAAACCTTGAGATTTTGGAGCACGAGGTGACTTTGAAAGTCCCCCAATGAAATTATCTTGTTCCGGTTAATGTGTCATTTGATTAGGGGCATGGATCATGAGGGGTTTAAAATATATTAATTCTGAATTTAGGTTATTGCGATTTATAATGTATTAAAAAAAAATTTTAGATTATTGAGTCTAGTTGTTTAACCATCTAATGTGTGTCTCAAGTCTTTAGTGGCCGTTCATGAAGTTTTGTTCTAAGTGTTAGGTTGATGTTTCGGGGGAGCTTTTTAATGTGTTATAGTGGTATTTGGAAGAGGTTTGTGTGGATTGTGTGATCAATTCCAATCTTAGTGTTATTTTTCTGGTGTATTGTTGGACACTCTAAAGTTGGAGAGTTTTTGGGCTTCGGCTTGTGGGGTGTTGGTACTAGTATTCCGCAATCCTTTTATGGAGGTGATGGTACTCATATTCTGCAACTCTCTTATTATGTCGATCTTGGGAGGGCATTCGAGGTGTTGGAATATTGCATGGGCTGGATGGTCTCACGTTAGGCTTTGGTAGAGAACTTTTCCCTTTTTTTTGTAGACATGTCAAAGAAGAGGGGGTGAGAGTGCAAGGGGGTGGGCATCTTGCCCAAACTATTGCTAGTGGAGTTAGAGAATATTCTTAGAGCTAGTGGTGGTTAGAAAATATAGACATGGAAGAGGAGATAACACAGAACCGTGCCCCTTCTTTGGTTGTGTGGTGCAGGCTCTCTCCATGGAATGCATGACTGCTTAATTTCAAGGAATCTAGGTCAACATGGATATCCTCAAGGATCACAGGTATGAGGACCACAATGAAATGGTGGCATATTCGAATGACATCCAATTTTCTCAGTTTGAAATTCTGGAATAACTTCTCCTAACTTAGAAAAGATTGCAAGTGATAGAGACTTGGTTGGAACACATGGACTTCCATATGTATGAAAAGAAAAACAAACATGTTGCACATTGGCCACCTTGAAATATTGTTGATTGGCTGTTTGGTTATTTTATCATTTTTTTTTGGTTAATATGGCTTAGGTCCCTCCACAAACAACATGTTAATTGTTAAATATAATGCTATACTATATACTTGAACTCTCCTTTCCAACAAATCTCGTAGGTAACATGAGAAATACAAAGTATCTATGTACTTGTTTTGTATTTAGTAATAAATTAAATGTTTTGATAAAAAAAAAATCTGAAAATAATAAACTCAAAATAGCTTAGTCAACATTAAAACTTGTAGTAAAAATCATTATTCTAGAAATGATTTTTAATATATATATGATTATTAATTTAACTTCGTTGTAAAGTTCAACATGCTTATTGATTACTAATTAATTTTTAATAATTAATAGATTTAAATGTGAAAATAAATAAATGTAATAAAGCCAAATGAAATTACATCAACTAATTCATATAAAAATATGAAAACATATAAGAATATGAAAACATATTGACTTATTCAAGAGAAAAAATTAAGGTAAGCTATATATAAATCCATAATTAATTTTTCAATACAACTAATATACAAAAAAATCAAAGTATGATAATATTCTAAAGTAAAATATAATTATTATAAAAAAAAACAAAGACTAGCTAATTAGATATGTATATTTCATAAAAAAAAAATGATATATATATATATATATATATAATGAACAAGCACATTAATCGAAAAAAGGAATAAATAAATAATAGGATGAAGGCAAAACACTCGAAAATGAAGATAATTAAGAGGAAAGAGAACGGAGTCCATAACTGCAAATCCTCTAGCCATCATCTCTATTCTGATTATCAGGCCTTATCTCAATTTATGTGGCCTCTCTGAAAATCAAGTTATGTAAATGATTGATTCTAGCAATGACCTCGGCCTATTTAAATTAGATGTAGTGCTTCATCCCCTCCGCATGCTCTACCAATTACAAGGGGTGAATCCTATAATTTTTTATGTCTATCTCATACTCATAAGCTCTACCAATTACAAGGGGTGAATCCTATAATTTTTTATGTCTATCTCATACTCATAAATACTCTAATTTAGCAACGACTAGTTTCTCCAATGTACTAGGTTCCACATGAACTTGTGATTACATAAACAACTTACATATTTTTAAGGTACACGTTCTTTCACTAATATAAGTGAGTTTCAAATGGTTTTTAGCGGCCTAATGGTGGAAGAAACCTTTTACTTAAGAATCCAATGAATATTTTCCATGGTCCCTTGGATGAAGGGAACATGTACCTTTGAAATCACATCACGAGGTTCATTCTTTATCCTCAGACCTTTGCCAAATTGTAACAACCCAATGTGTGTCTCATCATTAGTGAGTCTTTAGTGGCTACTCATGAAGTTCTATTCAATTGTTAGGTTGATGTCTTATGCCTCGTGGAGGTATTTTGTGCATTATAGTGGAATTTGGAAGAAGTTTGTCTGGAATTTGACCAGTTCCAATATTGGTGTTATTTTTCTCATGTAGAGCTTGATAGTCTATAGATGGAGAGTCTCGGGGCTTCTGCTTGTGGGGTGGTGGTACTTGTATTTTGAAACCCTCTTACAATGGAGTATTGCATGGGTTGGATGGTCTCGAGTTAGGCTTTGGTAGATAAATTTTCCTTTTTTCGTAGACATGGCATAACCCAAGCGGTGACAATGCAAATGGGGTGGGCATCTTGCCAAAACCATTTCTAGTGGAGTTAGAGAATATTCTTATAGCTAGGAGCACTTTGACAATATAGATATAGAAGAGGAGATAACACAAAACTGTGCTCCTTCTTTGGTTGTGTGGTGTCAACTCTCTCCATGGAATGGATAACTGATTAATTGCAAGGAATCCATGTCAACCTGGATATCCTCGACGATCACAGGTATGAGAATAACAATGAAATGGTGGCATATTCAAATGACATCCAATTTTCTGAATTTGAAATTATGGAATAACTTCATCGAACTGAGAAAAGACTGCAAGTGATAGAGGGTTGGTTGGAACACATCGACTTCTATATGCATGAGTAGAAATAAAAACATGTTGCACATTGGCCAGCTTGAAATATCATTGATTGGTTGTTTTCTTATTTTGTCATTTTGTTGGTTAACATGGCTTATGTCCCTCCATAAATGAGATGTAAATTGTTAAATCTGATTCTATGTTAAATTTGGTGCTATATATTTGATCTCTCCTTCCCAACTGGAACAGACTCATATATGTCAGAGGTTTGATCTCCAAAAAGTGTCGTTCAGAGCCTCAAAATGGCTCCGAAAGTTTAGGACCCGAAAAAATACTAAAAATAATAAATTGTGTTATAATTAAGAAAACTGAAAAACTGAAAGAAAAAATGGTGGGGCCCTAAGTGGAATAGGTGGGCCGCCACCAATATCCACCTGGATCATTCCTCCCCCCTTAGGAAGCAATGGTCTCCATTGTGGTGAGTTCCTCCATGAGCTGAGGAAAGTTCTGTTGAACTTGGTCCCTAGTGAATCACTTTCCTTGGTGCAGGAGATGGCCAAATTGGACAACCCGATACAGTTGGATCTACTGTTGATGAGTGTTCATGATTTTCATGTCGATGATAAAAATACATGGTGGCCTATTCCATACAGACGGGGTTTAAATCTGTTGATGTGAGTTTTTCTGCAATGCTAGAGGTGTCTAGTAGAGGTGGTAAATAGGGCCGAAGGCAGTCCAGATTGAATACTAGATGTAGACCAAGGAATGGTGGAATACTAAGCTCAAAGGAATTGTTCTCTATAGCCTTGGTGATGGTCTACGACCCACATCTAAGTCGGTGAAGCTTGCAATGGGGTCCAGTAAGGCACTCCTTCTGCAAATGTAGTCACACTTTGTTGGCCACCTTCAAGTGGTGTGGCACCCAATGTTGATCATGTCATTGCTTGTACTTATCATTGGCCCTATCCAATATGTCATGAACCTGCTGGTGGATGTGCTAAATGTGCTCAATGAAGTCGTTCGCTTTGTCAGATTCAGACTGGATATGAGCCGAATTGGCCTCAGTAGCCACAAATAGCAAGGCTACGTCAACGGGACATAGTAGCTAGAACCCCAGGCCCACCTGAAAGGGGCTATAGTCGGTTGAGATGTGGAGAGCCCGATTATAACTGTTTTGTACATATGGAAGGATCTCATCCCATGTGCATGGATGCTTTTAAATGTACATGCGTAGAATGTGTACAATCATCATGTTGACGACCTATGTCTAGCCATCAGTTTGGGGATGGAAAGCTGTGGACTTAGTGAGCTTGGTGTCTAGGATTGACCATACGCTAGACCAAAATGTGTTTAGGAACCTGTTGTCCTGATCTGAGATCATAGACTGTGGGATCCCAAAGTGCACCCACACTCGTTTAAAGAAGAGTTTAGTAGTGGCGTCTGTTGTGATATTCTTCTTACAGACCGACATAATGGAAATCTTCGAGAATCTATCGACGATCACAAAAACACAGTTGTCTATTGATACACCTCTTTTGAAATGAAAAAGTGTACTAACACACCTAGAAAACACGAAGATTAATTCGACAATATTCCTCAATGCCCCTAAAACCTTGAGATTTTGGAGCATGTGGTGATTTTGAAAGTCCCCCAATGAAATTATTTTTGTTTCAGTTTATGTGTCATTTGATTAGGGACATGGAGCATGAGGGGTTTTAAAATTTATTAATTCAGAATTTAGGTTATTTCGATTTATAATATATTAAAAAAAGTTTATTTAGATTATTGAGTCGAATTTTTTGGAACCACCCAATGTGTGTCTCATAGTTTTCTCATGAAGTTTCATTCAAGTGTTAGGTTGATGTCTCAGGGAGGTATTTCATGCATTATCATGGCATTTAGAAGAATTTTGTCTAGAATGTGTGATCAATTCCAATATTGGTGTTACTTTTCTGGTGTATTGTTGGAGATTCTAGAGATGGGAGTTTCCAGGATTCCGCTTGTGGGGTGGTGGTACTCGTATTATGCAACCCTCTTACTATGGTGATCTTGGGAGGAATTTGGGGTGTTGGAGTATTGCGTGGATTGGCTGCTCTTGAGTCACGATTTGGTAGAGAAATTCTCCATTTTTGTAGACATGTCAAAGCAGAGGGGGTGACAGTGCAAAGGGGGTGGACATCTTGCCCAAACCATTGTTAGTGGAGTTAGATAATATTCTTAGAGCGAAGAGTGCTAAGACAATACAAACCTAGAAGAGGAGATAACAGATAATCATGCTGTTTCTTTGGTCAACTTGGATATTGTGCACGATCATAGGTATGAGTACCATAATGAAATGGTGGCATATTTGAATGAAATCCAATTTTATCAATTTGAAATTCTGGAATAACTTTGTCGAACTCAGTAAAGACTACAAGTGATAGAGGCTTGATGGAATAGGTAGGCTTCCATATGCATGAGAAGCAACACAAACATGTTGCACATCTGCCACCTTTAAATATCGTTGATTGGTTTTTTGCTTATTTTGTCATTTTTTTTGTTAATATGGCTTTCGTCCCTCCATAAATAAGATGTTTAATGCTCAATCTCATGCTATGTTAAATTTGGTGCTATATACTTGAACTCTCCGTCCCAAAAAATCTGGTCGGAATGAGGTAAGACAAGCAGTAAAAACAATATATGTACTTTTCAATTTAGTAATATAAATTGAATGTTTTGATTAAAAAAAACTCACAAAAATAAAGGAAAATGACTTAGTAAAAAATAAAAACTTATAGTAAAAATCATTATTCTAGAAATGATACTCTTTATATATAATAATAATAATAATAATAATAATAATTATTATTATTATTATTATTATTATTATTATTATTATTAATTTAAGATCATTCTAAAGTTCAACAAACTTATTGATTACTAATTAATTTATAACAATTTGTAACAGCTCCACTTACTCATTTTTTTTTTCTACTTATAGAAATCAATGTTGGTGTAGTGCTATCCTACTACAGACTTTCAAGAAATGAATTACCTTTTCAGATTTAATTAATGTTAGTCCCTTAATTATAAAGAAATATTAATGTATACATTTTCTAAATATCACCTTCACATATTACCGTTTGTCTCATTTTTTTCATCCACGATACAATGGTTATTATGTTAAGAATCTTTGTTCTCAACCTGTGCCAGTCATTTACCTTCTCACTGTACTGATTCTTAATTTGTTTGATGATACTAACATGTATCATTAATTCTACCTAAGATTTTATTTCTATTGAGAGAAATCATCCTCCCTTCATTCCCATATTTTTGAAAAAAAAATTGTGCGAGTTATTTCTAATCCCACTATATTAACTAAGGATATAACTCTCTTATCCTTATTAAAATGTCAAAATGACGCCCATATTTATTTTACCTAAAGCTTAACACTCTTAACCACATATATATTTAAACTTAAAAATCTTCTTTGCATTATTTTTCTTTCTCTAATAATACACAAAACAACTTGGATTCACATGACATAAATATATATTGATTTTATACCCTATATGATAATCTTGGAGTATATCCATTTAATATAATTATCTTACAACTTTGAGCAATATACGTAATATGCACATTATGGAACCTTTTCTCTTATACGTATGAATTGTTCCCTCCATGCCTAATAACATGTAGGCCTCTCTTGGGACTAACATCTCCATTAATGTTATGTTTTATGAGCCACACACAAAATCTGAAAAGTTATCTTTACGTTCCTCCCAACACAATTGATTTTCTTTCTTTAACGTTTATGGAAAATTGTGAGTTGAATTGATTTGTTGTTGTGTTTGTTAAGTGGGATGAGTTGAGATTGGACATCAGGTGAACACGACATATGTTGAATTTCCATGACACATGAGAATTTGGGTTTAGTCTTAGAATATTTGATGCAAACACACTCAAGTTCCACAACGCATCTACTTTTCACAACAAAATCTACACACATCAGTGAGTCAACTAGTGCACATGACAATAATTAAAATTTTAAAACCATTCTTCATTAAATTAATAATTATAATAGAATAAGTCAGAACTCTCGTACTGGGGAGCGTGGCCCTTTACAATCACACTGATACAAGGAATAAAACTAGGGCTTGGAGTTAGTCCTTTGAAAGAAAATATAACTAGAACAAGACAACACTTGACTCACTTTTTGATGGCGACCACACATAGCCCTTTTTGTGCACATGTCCTAAACACATCTGGCAGGTCCTTTTCCCTCCCATTATGCAACTCCTCAATCTGCCTCTATAAATGAACTCAATTAAGAAAAAATTCCCCTTTATCTATCTCTTTTTTCCTTTAAGGTCTGCAACATCCAAGGATTTCTATCAATTGTTCACAACTCCATTTGTAAACAACTCATTGGTCTGTCCAATTTTTCCATACTTCTACTCTAATATTACAAGACTAGGGCTATGGAGGTTTCCCTTCTTCTCACTAACTCAATCCTCTATAATATAGTGACCTAGGGCTAGTTGGCTAGCCCACTTGACTACTACATTAGTCCTTCAAAGTATATACGTCCTTGGGCCCAAAACACCTACCCTTCTACCAGTCTTGTTTTCCTTCGAAAGTACATGACTTAGGGATCTTATTTGGAAGTCATCTAAAAACCCTGCAACTGTAGTTGGACTTCCACCAATTTTCCCTACCAAAATATCTATTCTTGTGTACCAGTTTCTTTGTTGTCCAATATTATATGAAAAAAATTGAACTAATCCTCTTGTTATCCTTGTGGCAGTTTGTAGATGAATGAAATAGGGTCATAAATCATCCACTAACATTCCATTGAATAACTATTTATAGGATGCTTCAGATCTATGTCCATAACTCTACTTCATGTCTATCCATTCCACATATGCCATATTTCTTCTTCTCAATATTCTACTCATGTTCAAACTTCCTTTGGAATATGGTTATGCAAACCATATTCCAAATATGTGGTATATATTTGAGAGATAAACCTCTCTCGAAGGGTAACGACCCGTCTACTTCTATGCATATTTTTCACAATCTTAAGGGCGCTCCTTATGGACTAAACATGCTAGGAGGCCTCCCTAAATTCTCGTGCAGGCCCTCCCCCATTTGTGATGGCATTATCACAAACATTCCAACCTACTAACCACAAGAAGATAGGTTCTCAACCCTCTCTACTATTTCAAAATTTTATGTGGCCTTATCACAAAAACACCATTGAAATCATACGTCCAAATTCTTATGAGTCGCCTCTCTTGAGCTCGATCTGCCATAAGAGAACCAACAATATGCCATCCTTCTTCCTATCTAGAACCTATTAAAGTATGTGGCATTCTTGTGAACCGTCACATGATGATCTTGCTCTTGGTGGATGATCATGGTCTCCCTTTAGCAACCCTTCCCAACCCTTTAACCCAGCCTACTTTAGGACTACATTTCTCCTAGCCTCCTTGATCAAATGAGATCCTCCTCACTTGATATTCTTGCCTTCATACTAGGGCCTCCTATAACTTAATGTCTGTATCCAATTAGACCTCAGGAAATATAACTTTTTCCTTTTAAATTTTTCTTTTATATTTTAAACTCCATCTTGGGTCCAAAACCCTTTCATTTGGGTTCTTTGGTGAGAAATTATTTTGTGAACACACTTAATTGATTATCCATTTTCTAATTTTACTTGAAGCATAAGTAAAGTATCCTCATTCTTGCTTTAAAGCTACATCTATACTTGGGTCAAGTTAGATTTGCATAGAAAAAATGATTTTCTAGGTTAAGCAATCTTAAAAAACTTGCTGGTCTACGCAACACTTCCAATGCAAGGGGTTGAGGTCACTTACCACTACGCTGTGCAAGAGCAAGTTGAAGATTTTCTACGTTTTTGTAGAGAAAATTGTATTCAAAAGCAGTTTACAACTAGATATACTCCGCAACAAAATGGAGTAGCCGAAAGGAAGAATAGAACCATAATGGATATGGTGAGGAGTATGTTAAAGGAAAAGCATTTGCCTAATGATTATTGGGCTGAAGCTGTACATTGTGCAGCATACATTTTGAATAGGTGCCCTACAAAAGCAGTGATGAACAAAGTGCCGGAAGAGGCATGGAGTGGCACAAAGAAAAGTGTCACACACATGAAGATTTTTGGATGTGCGGCTTATGCACACATATCAGATCAGCTAAGGAAGAAGTTGGACAGGAAGGGGGAGAAATGTATTTTCGTTGGATACAGTGAGGAATCCAAGGCCTACAGGTTATATAACCCATCCACCAAGAAGTTTATTGTGAGCAGAGATGTTCAGTTTATTGAGGAGGAAGCTAGGGATGGAAGCATAGAGAAAACAGTGAATGTTAAACACTGTTTATCTCATGATGAGGATGATGATGAATTGGCTGAAATACATCCCCAAACAGCAGCACTAACACAAGAGCAGCAAGAGACACCCTTGAGAATAAATGAGAGTCCTTCTCCAAGCACACCACAAGGAGGAAATTCAAGTGCTTCTTCAAGCATTTGTACATCAAGTGAAAGAGTTAAGAAGTTCAGAAATTTGAATGACATTTATGCACAAGAGGCAGCAAATGAAGGTATCAATTCTTTGTTTGCTTTATATTGTCATGTTGAAGACCCTATCCACTTTGAAGAATCTATTAAGGAAAAGAAATGGATAGAAGCTATGGATGAGGAGATTAATGCCATAGAAAGAAACAAGACATGGGATTTGGTTGAACTCCCAAAAGATAAAGATGTCATTGGATTTAAATGGGTCTACAAGACCAAGAGTAATGCTGAAGGAAAAATATAGAGACACAAGGCAAGACTTGTCGTCAAAGGGTATAAGCAAAAGCATGGGATAGATTATGAGGAAACTTTCGCACCGGTTTCTAGAATGGAAACCGTGAGAGCAGTGATGTCCATAGCAGCAAAAAACAAGTGGAAAGTTTACCAAATGGACGTGAAGTCAGCATTCCTAAATGGAGTGTTAATGGAAGAGGTTTACATTGAACAACCTCTCGGCTATGAGAGGAAAGGCCAAGACCACAAAGTGTGCAAGTTGAAGAAAGCTCTTTATGGGCTGAAGCAAGCACCAAGAGCGTGGTACAGTAGAATAGACTCACATCTACTGGAAAATGGATTTGAAAAGTGTGAGGGAGAACCCACCCTCTACATCAAAGAAAAATATGGTAAAATGTTGATTGTAGTTTTATATGTTGATGATGTTATTTTCACAAGTAATGATAATTACCTTATTGAAAATTTTAAAACAGTCATGAAAGAATAATTTGAAATGACTGATATGGGTTTGTTGAAATACTTCTTAGGAATAGAAGTAGAACAAGATGAAAATGGGATTTTTATCTCACAGGCAAAATATGTTAATGAAGTGCTGGAAAGATTTAATATGCAGGAGAGCAAAGCAACGATCACTCCCACAGTGATGGGATTAAAACTCAGCAGAGAGGACAGCAGCAAGGATTTTGATCCTAGCTTGTATAAGAGCATAGTTGGCAGCCTCATGTATTTGACTACAACTAGGCCCGACATAATGCATGCTGTTAGCTTAATTTCCAGATTTATGGAGAATCCAAAGGATGCACATTGGCAGGAAGCGAAGAGAATTCTGAGGTATGTTAAAGGTACAAAAAGGTTTGGTATTTTATATACTGCTTCAGAAAATTCAGATTTAGTTGGATACACTGACAGTGATTGGGCTGGAAGTGTAAATGATCGGAAGAGCACTTCCGGTTATGTTTTTCACATGGGTTCAGGAGCCATTTCATGGGCTTCTAAAAAACAGCCCATTGTAGCATTGTCTACAGCAGAGGCAGAATATGTGGCAGCCACATCAGCAGCTTGTCAAGCAATTTGGATGAGGAGGATGTTAAGGAGTTTGTGCCAAGAGAAGGTAAAAGGAAAAGTGATTTATTGTGACAATAGCTCTGATATTGCATTATCAAAGAATTCTGTGTTTCACAAGAGAACAAAACACATTGACACAAAGTTTCATTACATCAGAGAATTGGTAAACAATGGTGAAATTGTTTTGGAACACTGCAGAACTCAGGAGCAATTTGTAGACATTCTGACTAAGCCATTGGGGCAGAAGAGTTTTGAGCTTTTGAGGAAATGTCTGGGTATGACTGATAACCCAGTAGCTGAAAGTAAGGGGGAGTGTTGAAATTACTTTCAGCTCCGCAATGTACGTGAGACGCCTTCCATTTCCAGTGATCAGTCAAGATCGCAGTATAAAAAAACGTTGCAGAATAGCCGCTTTCAATTTTTGAATGCGCAGGAGTTTAAAAAAAAACTGAAGGACAGTGGTCCCAAACCTGAAACCTCCGGACCTGAAATTTCATTGAGCTGGATTTGTGAGAAATCCCGCATCACACTCAGTCGTCCCTACGGCTGCCCGAAATCGGACACGGAAAAATCATGAAGCGGATTTAATAAAAATTCCACATCACAAATTGAGTGACGTCAGCTGGCAACTTTTGGCATCCGAAATTTTTATGCAGATTGGTTAAATTTTGGTTTGAGGTCCGGTTCAATGGGCGACCAAAATTATTTGCATCAAGGTTTGTTTTAATGTTTGTTTTAAAAAAAAAGGTCGTGCGAACAGTCCACAAATATATATGTATTACATACATATTATTTGCACATTTCAAAAGGAGGCCGTGGGCCATAGTGAATTTTTTATTTTAGTTTTTTTTATTTTATTTTTTTCAGTTTTAAAATAGTTTTATTGTAATACAGTTTTTTTTTATATATATTGTAAAAGTGTTGTGGCATATAAAAGGACGAAAAAGGCCTGTGTGCACTTATGAATTGTAAGTTTTTAATTTTTACACAGCAGTGTAAAATACTTGTATAGCACAGCAGTGCGTTGTTCAGATTTGTAAGTTTTTACACACAGCAGTGTAACAGAATTTTTGAATGGCACAGCAGTGCATTCATTTTTTTTTGAGAGACAGAGTATTTTCTCAATACACAGCAGTGTGCTGAAAATGCATAGATAGAGTGAAATTTTATAGAGTGTGAGTTTTGTTTTGAACTTTGTTTTGAAGCAGTCAAAGCTTTTTGTATTCCCTCAGTCAGAGGTGATTTTGTAACCATGTTTTTGAAGTTTAATGAAATAATTTTTACAGTGAAAACTCTGTCTCCAGTGAAGAATTTTTTTTTAATATTTTCTCTGTGTTGAAGAGGGGGAATTTTATTCTCCATTGTTGTTCTGGAATTTTAAATATTCCAACATGGTATCAGAGCTAGTCTAGGTTCTTTGAAGATCAAAGAAGCTGAAGGAAAGGAGTTATTTGTTGCAGCAGCTTCTCTAGCAGTGTGAAGACTCAGCCAAAGAATGCAAAGGTATTTCTCTATACAGTTTTTTGAGTCACTGTTGCAGAACAGTGAACTGTTTTACATACACAGTCAAGTTTTTTTTTTTAATCATAGTTAAGAGTGTAGAATGGCTGGAGCCGGCACTGGTATGGGTATGGGAAATATCCATCTCCCAATTTTTAATGGGAAAAATTATGACTACTAGTCAATAACTATGAGAACATTATTTGTCTGCCAAGACTTATGGGAATTTGTTGAGGATTGCTTTGAAGAGCCAGCAGATGAAGAAGAGTTTAATGATTTAACTCAGGCAAAGAGAGAGTTGCTCAAGAGAAATAGGAAGAAAGACTCCAAGGCTCTCTTCTTATTGTATCAAGCAGTGCATGAGAGTGTGTTTCCAAGGATAGCAGCAGCCAAGAGATCCAGAGAAGCATGGGAAACTCTCAAGACAACCTATCAAGGCATGGAAAAAGTGAAGACAACAAAACTTCAGTTGCTGAGGAGAGACTTTGAGACTCTCTGTATGAAATAATCAGATACTATTGACTCATTCTTCAGTCATGTGATTGGAATGGTCACACATAATAGATCTCATGGAGAGAATCTTGAAGAGAAGAGGATTGTGTAATAACTCTTGAGGAGTCTACCCTCAAGATTCGATGTGATTGTGACCACCATAGAGGAGACTAAGGATCTCACAAAGTTCATAGAGGATGAGCTACATGCATCACTGATGACTCATGAGCAGAGATTGGGTAGGAGATAAAAATCATCTCTAGAACATGCCTTTAAGACCCAGATGTCTTTTGGAAGAGGAAGAGGGCAAGGCAGAGGAAAAAAAAGAGGAAGAGGTAGAAGCCAAAACAGAGGTGGAAGGAACAGTCCAGCAAATGCTCAAGGAAGGGGCAGCAATCCAAATCAGCATCAAGGCCGAGGCAGCAGCCAGCAGAGTGGTAAGAAGAATGCTCAAGGACAGAGGTATGATAATTCCACTGTCCAATGTCACTATTGTAAAAAATATGGTCATTATGCTAATGAATGTAGAAAGAAGCAGCATGATATAGGAAGTAGAAATAGTGCAAATTTCACTAGAGAAAATCTCAGCCAAGATAATTTGTTTTTGGCTTGTGATATGGCTGAAGAAAAAAGTAAGGATTTATGGTTTCTAGACTCCGGTTGCAGTAACCATATGACATGAAACTTAGCCATGTTTTCTATGCTAGATGAGAGTGTGAAGTCACAAGTCACACTAGGAACTGATAACAAAGTGTCTGTTATCGGAAAAGGGAATGTAAATGTTCTAACAAGAAAAGGTGCAAAGAAATCCATAGCAGATGTCTATTATGTTCCAGGAATGAAGTGTAACCTCTTAAGTATTGGAAAGCTTGTTCAAAAGGGGTACAATCTATTTTTTGAGGATGATGTTTGTACCATCATGGACAAACCACCCAGCAAAGAATGTATTGTTGAAGTGAAGATGACAAGGAATAGGATGTTCCCTCTTATAATGAGAGCAGATTTGAAGAATGAAGAAAAGATAGCAGGAGTGGCAAAAGAGGCTATCCAAAGCGAACCAAAAGATGAAAATTGGATGTGGCACTTGAGATTTGGACATCTCAACTTTGGAGGTCTTAATTTGTTGAACATAAAAGGAATGGTATGAGGATTAGCATTGATAGAGAAGCTGAACAGCCTTTGTGAAGGTTGTATCTTGGGGAAACAACACAGAGAAAGTTTTCCTTCCAGGAAAAGCATAAGGGCAAAGGCACCGTTAGAGATTGTCCACTCAGATTTGTGTGAACCGATGCAAACTCCATCGCTTGCTAGCAGCCACTACATGTTAACATTCATAGATGATTTTACAAGAAAAACTTTGGTTTACTTTTTGAAAAATAAAAGTGAAGTTTTTGAAAACTTTTGCAATTTCAAATCACTTGTGGAAAACCAAATTGGGAAGCACATCAAAGTCCTAAGGACTGATAGAGGAGATGAGTATATCTCTAAAGATTTTCTACTTTTTTGTAGAGAAAATGATATTCAAAAGCAGTTTACAACTAGATATACTCCACAGGAAAATGGAGTATCCGAAAGGAAGAATACAACCATAATGGACTTGGTGAGGAGTATGTTAAAGGCAAGCATTTTCCTAATGATTATTGGGATGAAGTTGTACATTGTGCAGGTGCCCTACAAAAGCAGTGATGAACAAAGTGTCGGAAGAGGCATGGAGTGGCACAAAGAAAATTGTCACACAAATGAATTTTTTTGGATGTGTGGCTTATGCACACATACCGGATCAGCTAAGAAAGAAGTTGGACAGCAAGGGGGAGAAATGTATTTTCATTGGATACAGTGAGGAATCCAAGGCCTACAGGTTATATAACCCATCCACAAAGAAGTTTATTGTGAGCAGAGATGTTCAGTTTATTAAGGAGGAAGCTTGGGATGGAAGCATAGAGAAAACAATGAATGTTAAACAATGTTTATCTCATGATAAGGATGATGATGAATTGGCCGAACTACATCCCCGAATAGCAGCACCAACACAAGAGCAGCAAGAGACACCCTTGAGAAGAAATGAGAGTCCTTCTCCAAGCACACCACAAGGAGGAAATTGAAGTGCTTCTTCAAGCATTTGTACATCAAGTGAAAGAGGTAAGAAGTTCATAAATTTGAATGAAATTTATGCACAAGAGGCAGCAAATGAAGGTATCAATTCTTTGTTTGCTTTATATTGTCATGTTGAAGACCCTATCCACTTTGAAGAAGCTATTAAGGAAAAGAAATGGATAGAAGCTATGGATGAGGAGATTAATGCCATAGAAAGAAACAAGACATGGGATTTGGTTAAACTCCCAAAAGATAAAGATGTCATTGGAGTTAAATGGGTCTACAAGACCAAGAGTAATTTTGAAGGAAAAATAGAGAGACACAAGGCAAGACTTGTCGTCAAAGGGTATAAGCAAAAGCATGGGATAGATTATGAGGAAGCTTTCGCACCGGTTACTAGAATGGAAACCGTGAGAGCAGTGCTGTCCATAGCAGCAAAAAACAAGTGGAAAGTTTACCAAATGGACGTGAAGTCAGCATTCCTAAATGGAGTGTTAATGTAAGAGGTTTACATTGAACAACCTCTCGTCTATGAGAAGAAAGGCCAAGAGCACAAAGTGTGCAAGTTGAAGAAATATATTTATGGGCTGAAGCAAGCACCAAGAGCATGGTACAGTAGAATAGACTCCTATCTACTGGAAAATGGATTTGAAATGTGTGAGGGAGAACCCACCCTCTACATCAAAGAAAAATATGGTAAAATTTTGATTGTAGTTTTATATGTTGATGATATTATTTTCGTAGGTAATGATAATTACCTTATTGAAAATTTTAGAACAGTCATGAAAGAATAATTTGAATTGACTCACATGGGTTTGTTGAAATACTTCTTAGGAATAGAAGTAGAACAAGATGAAAATGGGATTTTTATCTCACAGGCAAAATATGTTAATGAAGTGCTGGAAAGATTTAATATGCAGGAGAGCAAAGCAGCGATCACTCCCACAGTGATGGGATTAAAACTTAGCAGAGAGGACAGCAGCAAGGATTTTGATCCTAGCTTGTATAAGAGCATAGTTGGCAACCTCATGTATTTGAATGCAACTAGGCCCGACATAATGCATGTTGTTAGCTTAATTTCCGGATTTATGGAGAATCCAAAGGATGCACATTGGCAGGCAGCGAAGAGACTTCTGAGGTATGTTAAAGGTACAAAAAGTTTTGGTATTTTATATACTGCTTTAGAAAATATAGATTTAGTTGGATACACTGACAGTGATTGGGCTGGAAGTGTAGATGATCGGAAGAGCACTTCCGGTTATGTTTTTCACATGGGTTTAGGACCCATTTCATGGGCTTCTAAAAAAAAAACCATTGTAGCATTGTCTACAGCAGAGGCAAAATATGTGGCAGCCACAGCAGTAGCTTGTCAAGAAATTTGGATGAGGAGGATGTTAAGGATTTTTTTCCAAGAGAAAGTAAAAGGAACAGTGATTTATTGTGACAATAGCTCAGCTATTGCATTATCAAAGAATTCTGTGTTTCACAAGAGAACGAAACACATTGACACAAAGTTTCATTACATCAGAGAATTGGTAAACAACGGTGAAATTGTTTTGGAACACTGCAGAAATCAGGAGAAATTTGCAGACATTCTGACTAAGCCATTGGGGCAGAAGAGTTTTGAGTTTTTGAGGAAATGTCTGGGTATGACTGATAACCCAGCAGCTGAAAGTAAGGGGGGGTGTTGAAATTAATTTCAGCTCTACAAAGTACATTATCTGCCTTCCATTTCTAGCGATCAGTCAAGATACCAGTATAAAAAAATGTTGCAGAAGAGTCGCTTTCCATTTTTGAATGCGCAGGAGTTTAAAAAAAACTGAAGGACAGTGGTCCCAAACCTGAAACCTCCGGACCTGAAATTTCATTGAGCCATATTTCTGAGAAATTCCGCATCACACTCAGCCGTCCGTACGGCTACCCAAAATCGGACGCTGAAAAATAATGAATTGGATTTAATAAAAATTCCACATCACAAATTGAGTGACGTCAGCTGGCAACTTTTGGCACCCAAAATTTTTATGCAGATTGGTCAAATTTTGGTTTGACATCCGGTTCAATGGGCGATCAAAATTATTTGCATCAAGGTTTGTTTTAATGTTTGTTTAAAAAAAAAAGGCCGTGCGAACAATCCACAAATATATATGTATTACATACATATTATTTGCACATTTCAAAAGGAGGTCGTGGGCCATAGTGAATTTTTTATTTTAGTTTTTTTTATTATTTTTTTTTTAAGTTTTAAAATAGTTTTATTTTAATAAAGTTTTTTTATATATATATTGTAAAAGTGCTGTGGCATATAAAAGGACGAAAAAGGCCTGTGTGCACTTATGAATTGTAAGTTTTTAATTTTTACACAACAGTGTAAAAGACTTGTATAGCACAACAGTGCGTTGTTAAGATTTGTAAGTTTTTACACATAGCAGTGGTACAGAATTTTTTAATGGCACAGCAGTGCATTCATTTTTTTTTTAGAGACAGAGTATTTTCTCAATACACAGCAGTGTGTTGTAAATGCACAGATAGAGTAAAATTTGAGAGAGTATGATTTTTGTTTTGAACTATGTTTTGAAGCAGTCAAAGCGTTTTGTATTCCCTCAATCAGAGGTGATTTTATAACCAAGTTTTTGAAGTTTAATGAAATAGTTTTTACAGTGAAAACTCTGTCTCTAGTGACGAATTTTTTTTTAATATTTTCTCTGTTTTGAAGAGGGGGAATTTTATTCTCCATTGTTGTTCTGGAATTTTAAATATTCCAACATGGTATCAGAGCTAGTCCAGACTCTTTGAAGATCAAAGAAGCTTAAGGAAATGAGTCATTTGTTGCAGCAGCTTCTCCAGCAGTGTGAAGAATAAGCCAAAGAATCCAAAGGTATTTCTCTATACAGTTTTTTGAGTCACCGTTGCAGAACAGTGAGCTGTTTTACATACACAGTCAAGTTTTTTTTTTAATCATAATTAGCAGTGCAAAATGGCTGTAGCCAGCATTGGTATGGGTATGGGAAATATCCATCTCCCAATGTTTAATGGGAAAAATTATGACTACTGGTAAATAACTATGAGAGCATTATTTGTCTCCCAAGACTTATGGGAATTTGTTGAGGATGGCTTTGAAGAGCCAGCAGATGAAGAAGAGTTTAACGATTTAACTCATGCAGAGAGAGAGAGTTGTTCAAAAGCAATAGGAAGGAAGACTCCAAGGGTCTCTTCTTATTGTATCAAGCAGTGCATGAGAGTGTGTTTCCAAGGATAGCAGCAACCAAGAGATCTAGAGAATCATGGGAAACTCTCAAGACATCCTATCAAGGCATGGAAAAAGTGAAGACAACAAAAATTTAGTTGCTGAGGAGAGACTTTGAGACTCTCTCTATGAAAGAGTCAGATAATATTGACTCATCCTTTAGTCATGTGATTGGAATGGTCACACAAATAAGATCTCATGGAGAGACTCTTGAAGAGAAGATGATTGTGTAAAAACTCTTGAGGAGTCTACCCTCAAGATTCGATGTGATTGTCACCAACATAGAGGAGACTAAGGATCTCATAAAGTTCACAGTGGATGAGCTACATGCATCACTGATGACTGATGAGCAGAGATTGGGTAGGAGTGAAAAATCATCTCTGGAACATGCCTTTAAGACCCAGATGTCTTTCGGAAGAGGAAGAGGGCAAGGCAGAGGAAACAAAAGAGGAAGAGGCAGAAGCGAAAACAGAGGTGGAAGGAACAGTCCAGCAAATGCTCAAGGAAGGGGCAGCAATCAAAATCAACATCAAGGCCAAGGCAGCAGCCAGCAGAGTGGTAAGCAATGTCACTATTGTAAAAAATATTGTCATTATGCTAATGAATGTAGAAAGAAGCAGAATGATATGGGAAGTATAACTAGTGAAAATTTCACTAGAGAAAATCTTAGCCAAGATAATTTGTTTTTGGCTTGTAATATGGCTGAAGAAAAAAGTGAGGATATATGGTTTCTAGACTCCTGTTGCAGTAACCATATGACAGGAAAATTAGCCATGTTTTCTATGCTAGATGAGAGTGTGAAGTCACAAGTCACACTAGGAAATGATAGCAAAGTGTCTGTTATGGGAAAAGGGAATGTAAATGTTCTAACAAGAAAAGGTGCAAAGAAATCCATAGCAGATGTCTATTATGTTCCAAGAATGAAGTGTAACCTCTTAAGTATTGGACAGCTTGTTCAAAAGGGGTACAATGTATTTTTTGACGATGATGTTTGTACCATCATGGACAAACCACCCAGCAAGCAATGTATTGTTGAAGTGAAGATGAAAAGGAACATGATGTTCCCTCTTAGAATGAGAGCGGATTTGAAGAATGAAGAAAAGATAGTAGAAGTGGCAAAAGAAGCTATCCAAAGCGAACCAAAAGATGAAAATTGGTTGTGGCACTTGAGATTTGGACATCTAAACTTTGCAGGTATTAATTTGTTGAACAGAAAAGGAATAGTAAGAGGTTTACCATTGATAGAGAAGCTGGACAGCCTTTGTGAAGGTTGTATCTTGGGGAAACAACATAGAGAAAGTTTTCCTTCTGGGAAAAGCATAAGGGCAAAGGCACCCTTAGATATTGTCCACTCAGATTTGTGTGGACCGATGCAAACTCCATCGCTTGCTAGCAGCCACTACATGTTAACATTCATAGATGATTTTACAAGAAAAACTTGGGTTTACTTTTTGAAAAATAAAAGTGAAGTGTTTGAAAAATTTTGCAATTTCAAAGCACCTGTGGAAAACCAAAGTGGGCTGCACATCAAAGTCATAATGACTGATAGAGGAGGTGAGTATATCTCTAAAAATTTTATACGCTTTTGTAGAGAAAATGGTATTCAAAATCATTTTACAACTAGATATACTTCGCAGCAATATGGAGTAGCCGAAAGGAAGAATAGAACCATAATGGACATGGTGAGGAGTATGTTAAAGGCAAAGCATTTTCCGAAAGATTATTGGGCTGAAGTTGTACATTGTGCAGCATACATTTTGAATAGGTGCCCTACAAAAGCAGTGATGAACAAAGTGCCGGAAGAGGCATGGAGTGGCACAAAGAAAAGTGTCACACACATGAAGATTTTTTAATGTGTGGTTTATGCACACATACCGGATCAGCTAAGGAAGAACTTGGACAGCAAGGGGGAGAAATGTATTTTCATTGGATACAGTGAGGAATCCAAGGCCTACAGGTTATATAACCCATCCACCAAAAAGTTTATTGTGAGCAGAGATGTTAAGTTTATTGAGGAGGAAGCTTGGGATGGAAGCATAGAGAAAATAGTGAATGTTAAACACTATTTATCTCATGATGAGGATGATGATGAATTGGATGAAATAAATCCCCAAACAACAGCACCAACACAAGAGCAGCAAGAGACACCCTTGAGAAGAAATGAGAGCCCTTCTCCAAGCACACCACAAGGAGGAAATTCAAGTGCTTCTTTAAGCATTTGTACATCAAGTGAAAGAGGTAAGAAGTTCAGAAATTTGAATGACATTTATGGAAAAGAGGTAGCAAATGAAGGTATTAATTATTTCTTTGTTTTATATTGTCATGTTGAAGACCCTATCCACTTTGAAGAAGCTATTAAGGAAAAGAAATGGATAGAAGCTATGGATGAGGAGATTAATTCCATAGAAAGAAACAAGACATGGGATTTGGTTGAACTCCCAAAAGATAAAGATGACATTGGAGTTAAATGGGTCTACAAGACCAAGAGTAATGCTGAAGGAAAAATAAAGAGACACAAGGCAAGACTTGTTGTCAAAGGGTATAAGCAAAAGCATGGGATAGATTATGCGGAAACTTTCGCATCGGTTGCTGGAATGGAAACCGTGAGAGCAGTGTTGTCCATAACAGCACAAAACAAGTGGAAATTTTACCAAATGGACGTGAAGTCAGCATTCCTAAATGGAGTGTTAATGGAAGAGGTTTACATTGAACAACCTCTCGGCTATGAGAATAAAGGCCAAGAGCACAAAGTGTGCAAGTTGAAGAAAGCTCTTTATGGGCTGAAGCAAGCACCAAGAGCGTGGTACAGTAGAATAGACTCCTATCCACTGGAAAATGGATTTGAAAAGTGTGAGGGAGAACCCACCCTCTACATCAAAGAGAAAGATGGTAAAATGTTGATTGTAGTTTTATATGTTGATGATGTTATTTTCACAAGTAATGATAATTACCTTATTGAAAAACTTAAAAAAGTCAGGAAAGAAGAATTTGAAATGACTGACACGGGTTTGTTGAAATACTTCTTAGGAATAGAAGTAGAACAAGATAAAAATGGGATTTTTATCTCACAGGCAAAATATGTTAATGAAGTGCTGAAAAGATTTAATATGCAGGAGAGAAAAGAAGCGATCACTCCCACAGTGATGGGATTAAAACTCAGCAGAGACGACAACAGCAAGGATTTTGATCCTAGCTTGTATAAGAGCATAGTTGGCAGCCTCATGTATTTGACTGCAACTAGGCCCGACATAATGCATGCTGTTAGCTTAATTTCTAGATTTATGGAGAAGCCAAAGGATGCACATTGGCAGGCAGCGAAGAGAATTTTGAGGTATGTTAAAGGTACAAAAAGGTTTTGTATTTTATATACTGCTTCAGAAAAATTAGATTTAGTTGGATACACTGACATTGATTGGGCTGGAAGTGTAGATGATCGGAAGATCACTTCCGGTTATGTTTTTGACATGGGTTCAGGAGCCATTTCATGGGTTTCTAAAAAACAGCCCATTGTAGCATTGTCTACAGCAGAGGCAGAATATGTGGCAGCCACAACAGCAGCTTTTCAAGCAATTTGGATGAGGAGGATGTTTAGGAGTTTGTGCCAAGAGCAAGAAAAAGGAACAGTGATTTATTGTGACAATAGCTCATCTATGGCATTATCAAAGAATTCTGTGTTTCACAAGAGAACGAAACACATTGACCCAAAGTTTCATTACATCAGAGAATTGGTAAACAATGGTGAAATTGTTTTGGAACACTGTAGAACTCAGGAGCAATTTGCAGACATTCTGAATAAGCCATTGGGGCAAAAGAGTTTTGAGCTTTTGAGGAAATTTCTTGGTATGACTGATAACCCAACAGCTGAAAGTAAGGGGGAGTGTTGAAATTACTTTTAGCTCTACAATGTACGTGATCCGCCTTCCATTTCCAGCGATCAGTCAAGATCGCAGTGTAAAAAAACGTTGCAGAAGAGACGCTTTCCCTTTTTGAATGCGTAGGAGTTTAAAAAAAACTGAAGGATAGTGGTCCCAATCCTGAAACCTCCGGACCTGAAATTTCATTGAGCCAGATTCGTGAGAAATTCCGCATCACACTCAACCGTCCGTACGGCTGCCCAAAATCGGACTCGGAAAAATCATGAAGCGGATTTAATAAAAATTCCACATCACAAATTGAGTGACGTCAGCTGGCTACTTTTGGCACCTGAAATTTTTATGCAGATTGGTAAAATTTTGGTTTGAGGTCCGGTTCAAGGGGCGATCAAAATTATTTTCATCAAGGTTTGTTTTAATGTTTGTTTAAAAAAAAAAGGTCGTGCAAACAGTCCACAAATATATATGTATTACATACATATTATTTGCACATTTCAAAAGGAGGCCGTGGGCCATAGTGAATTTTTTATTATAGTTTTTATTATTATTTTGTTTTAAAGTTTTAAAATAGTTTTATTTTAATATAGTTTTTTATATATATATTGTAAAAGTGCCGTGGCATATAAAAGGACGAAAAAGGCTTGTGTGCACTTATGAATTGTAAGTTTTTAATTTTTACACAGTAGTGTAAAAGACTTGTATAGCACAACAGTGCATTGTTCAGATTTGTAAGTTTTTACACACAGCAGTGTAACAGAATTTCTGAATGGCACAGTAGTGCATTCATTTTTTTTTGAGAGACAGAGTATTTTCTGAATACACAGCAGTGTGCTGTAAATGCACAGATAGAGTGAAATTTTATAGAGTGTGAGTTTTGTTTTGAACTGTGTTTTCAAGAAGTCAAATATTTTTGTATTCCCTCAGTCAGAGGTGATTTTGTAACCAAGTTTTTGAAGTTTAATGAAATAGTTTTTACAGTGAAAACTCTGTCTCCAGTGAAGAATTTTTTGTTAATATTTTCTCTGTGTTGAAGAGGGGGAATTTTATTTTCCATTGTTGTTCTGGAATTTGAAATATTCCAACATGGTATCAGAGCTATTCCAGGCTCTTTGAAGATCAAAGAAGCTGAAGGAAAGGATTTCTTTGTTGCAGCAGTGTGAAGACTCAGCCAAAGAATCCAAAGGAATTTCTCTATATAGTTTTTTGAGTCACTGTTGTAGAACAGTGAGCTGTTTTACATACACAGTCAAGTTTTTTTTTTAATCATAGTTAAGAGTGCATAATGGTTGGAGCCAGCACTGCTATGGGTATGGGAAATATCCATCTCCCATTGTTTAATGGAAAAAATTATGACTACTGGTAAATAACTATGAGAGCATTATTTGTCTCCCAAGACTTATGGGAATTTGTTGAGGATGGCTTTGAAGAGCGAGCAGATGAAGAAGAGTTTAATGATTTAACTCAGGCAAAGAGTGAGTTGCTGAAGAGAAATAGGAAGAAAGACTCCAGGGTTCTCTTCTTATTGTATCAAGCAGTGCACGAGAGTGTGTTTACAAGGATAGCAGCAGCCAAGAGATCCAGAGGAGCATGGGAGACTCTCAAGACAGCCTATCAAGGCATGGAAAAAGTGAAGACAGCAAAATTTCAGTTGCTGAGGAGAGACTTTGAGATTCTCTATATGAAAGAGTCAGATACTATTGACTCATTCTTCACTCATGTGATTGGAATGGTCACACAAATAAGATCTCATGGAGAGACTCTTGAAGAGAAGAGGATTGTGGAAAAAATCTTAAGGAGTCTACCCTCAAGATTCGATGTGATTGTCACCACCATAGAGGAGACTAAGAATCTCACAAAGTTCACAGTGGATGAGCTACATGCATCACTGATGACTCATGAGCAGAGATTGGGTAGAAGTGAAAACTCATCTCTGGAACATGCCTTTAAGACACAGATGTTTTTCGGAAGAGGAAGAGGGCAAGGCATAGGAAACAAAAGAGGAAGATGCAGAAGCCAAAATAGAGGTGGAAGGAACAGTCCAGCAAATGCTCAAGGAAGGGGCAGCAATCCAAATCAGAATCAAGTCCAAGGTATTAGCCAGCAGAGTGGTCAGCAGAATGCTCAAGGACAGAGGTATGATAAGTCCAATGTCCAATGTCACTATTGTAAAAAATATGGTCATTATGCTAATGAATGTAGAAAGAAGCAGCATGATATGGGAAGTAGAACTAGTGCAAATTTCACTAGAGAAAATCTCAGCCAAGGTAATTTGTTTTTGGCTTGTAATATGGCTGAAGAAAAAAGTAAGGATTTATGGTTTCTAGACTCTGGTTGCAGTAACCAAATCACAGGAAACTTAGCCATGTTTTCTATGCTAGATGAGAGTGTGAAGTCACAAGTCACACTAGGAACTGATAGCAAATTGTGTGTTATGGGAAGAGGGAATGTAAATGTTCTAAAAAGAAAAGGTGCAAAGAAATCCATAGCAGATGTCTATTATGTTCCAGGAATGAAGTGTAACCTCTTAAGTATTGGAAAACTTGTTCAAAAGGGGTACAATGTATTTTTTGAGGATGATGTTTGTACCATCATGGAAAAACAACCCATCAAACAATGTATTGCTGAAGTGAAGATGACAAGGAATAGGATGTTCCCTCTTAGAATGAGAGCATATTTGAAGAATGAAGAAAAGATAGCAGCAGTGGAAAAAGAGGCTATCCAAAGCGAACCAAAAGATGAAAATTGGTTGTGGCACTTGAGATTTGGACATCTCAACTTTGGAGGTCTTAATTTGTTGAACAGAAAAGGAATGGTAAGAGGTTTCCCATTGATAGAGAAGCGGACAACCTTTTTAAAGGTTTTATCTTGGGGAAACAACACAGAGAAAGTTTTCCTTCCGGGAAAAGCATAAGGGCAAAGGCACCCTTAGAGATTTTCCACTCAGATTTGTGTGGACAGATGCAAACTCCATCGCTTGCTAGCAGCCACTACATGTTAACATTCATAGATGATTTTACAACAAAAACTTGGGTTTATTTTTTGAAAAATAAAAGTGAAGTGTTTGAAAAATTTTGCAATTTCAAAGCACTTCTGGAAAACCGAAGTGGGCTGCACATCAAAGTCCTAAGGACTGATAGAGGAGGTGAGTATATCTCTAAATATTTTTTACATTTTTGTAGAGAAAATGGTATTCAAAAGCAGTTTACAACTGGATATACTCCACAGCAAAATGGAGTAGCCGAAAGGAAGAATAGAACCATAATGGACATGGTGAGGAGTATGTTAAAGGCAAAGCATTTTCCTAATGATTATTTGGCTGAAGCTGTACATTGTGCAGCATAAATCTTGAATAGGTGCCCCACAAAAGAAGTGATGAACAAAGTTCCGGAAGAGGCATGGAGTGGCACAAAGCAAAGTGTCACACACATGAAGATTTTTGGATGTGTGGCTTATGCACACATACCGGATCAGCTAAGGAAGAAGTTGGACAACAAGGGGGAGAAATGTATTTTCATTGGATACAGTGAGGAATCCAAGGCTTATAGGTTATATAACCCATCCACCAAGAAGTTTATTGTGAGCAGAGATGTTCAGTTTATTGAGGACGAAGCTTGGGATGGAAGCATAGAGAAAACAGTGAATGTTAAACACTGTTTATCTCATGATGAAGATGATGATGAATTGGATGAAATACATCCCCAAACAACAGCACCAACACAAGAGCAGCAAGAGACACCCTTGAGGAGAAATGAGAGTGCTTCTCCAAGCACACCACAAGGAGGAAATTCAAGTGCTTCTTCAAGCATTTGTACATCAAGTGAAAGAGGTAAGAAGTTCAGAAATTTAAATGACATTTATGCACAAGAGGCAACAAATGAAGGTATCAATTCTTTGTTTGCTTTATATTTTCATGTTGAAGACCCTATCCACTTTGAAGAAGCTATTAAGGAAAAGAAATGGATAGAAGCTATGGATGAGGAGATTAATGCCATAGAAAGAAACAAGACTTGGGATTTGGTTGAACTCCCAAAAGGTAAAGATGTCATTGGAGTTAAATGGGTCTACAAGACCAAGAGTAATTCTGAAGGAAAAATAGAGAGACACAAGGCAAGACTTGTCGTCAAAGGGTATAAGCAAAAGGATGGGATATATTATGAGGAAACTTTCACACCGGTTGCTAGAATGGAAACCGTGAGAGCAATGCTGTCCATAGCAGCACAAAACAAGTGAAAGGTTTACCAAATGGACGTGAAGTCAGAATTCCTAAATGGAGTGTTAATGGAAGAGGTTTACATTGAACAACCTCTCGGCTATGAGGAGAAAGGCTAGAGCATAAAGTGTGCAAGTTGAAGAAACCTCTTTATGGGCTGAAGCAAGCACCAAGAGCGTGGTACAGTAGAATAGACTCCTATCTACTGGAAAATGGATTTGAAAAGTGTGAGGGAGAACTCACCCTCTACATCAAAGAAAAAGATGGTAAAATGTTGATTGTAGTTTTATATGTTGATGATGTTATTTTCAGAGGTAATGATAATTACCTTATTGAAAATTTTAAAACAGTCATGACAGAAGAATTTGAAATGACTGACACGGGTTTGTTGAAATACTTCTTAGGAATAGAAGTAGAACAAGATGAAAATGGGATTTTTATCTCACAGGAAAAATATGTTAATGAAGTGCTGAAATGATTTAATATGCAGGAGCAAAGCAGCAATCACTCCCACAGTGATGGGATTAAAACTCAGTAGAGAGGACAGCAGCAAGGATTTTGATCCTAGCTTGTATAAGAGCATAGTTGGTAGCCTCATGTATTTTACTACAACTAGGCCCGACATAATGCATGATGTTAGCTTAATTTCCAGATTTATGGAGAAGCCAAAGGATGCATATTGGCAGGCAGCGAAGAGAATTCTGATGTATGTTAAAGGTACAAAAAGGTTTGGTATTTTATATACTGCTTTAGAAAATTCAGATTTAGTTGGATACACTGACAGTGATTGGGATGGAAGTGTAGATGATCGGAAGAGCACTTCCAGTTATGTTTTTCACATGGGCTCAGGAGAAATTTCATGGGCTTCTAAAAAACAACCCATTGTAGCATTGTCTACAGCAGAGGCAGAATATGTGGCAGCCACAGCAGTAGCTTGTCAAGCAATTTGGATGAGGAGGATGTTAAGGAGTTTGTGCCAAGAGCAGGTAAAAGGAACAGTGATTTATTGTGACAATAGCTCAGCTATTGCATTATCAAATAATTATGTGTTTCACAAGAGAACGAAACACATTGACAAAAAGTTTCATTACATCAGAGAATTGGTAAACAATGGTGAAATTGTTTTGGAACACTGCAGAACTCAAGAGAAATTTGCAGACATTCTGACTAAGCCATTGGGGCAGAAGAGTTTTGAGTTTTTGAGGAAATGTCTCGGTATGACTGATAACCCAGCAGCTGAAAGTAAGGGGGAGTGTTGAAATTACTTTCAGCTCTGCAATGTACGTGAGCCACCTTCCATTTCCAGCAATCAGTCAAGATCGCAGTATAAAAAAATGTTGCAAAAGAGCCACTTTCCATTTTTGAATGCACAGGAGTTTAAAAAAAATTGAAGGACCGTGGTCCCAAACCTGAAACCTCTGGACCTGAAATTTCATTGAGCCGGATTTGTGAGAAATTTTGCATCACATTCAGCCGTCCATACGGCTGCCCAAAATTGGACGCGGAAAAATCATGAAGGGGATTTAATAAAAATTCCGCATCACAAATTGAGTAACGTCAGCTCGCAACTTTTGGCACCCGAAATTTTTATGCAGATTGGTTAAATTTTGGTTTGACGTCCGGTTCAATGGGCGATCAAAATTATTCCCATCAAGGTTTGTTTTAATGTTTGTTTTTAAAAAAAAAGGCCGTGCGAACAGTCCAAAAATATATATGTATTACATACATATTATTTGCACATTTCAAAAGGAGGACGTGGGCCATAGTGAATTTTTTATTTTAGTTTTTTTTATTATTTAGTTTTAAAGTTTTAAAATAGGTTTATTTTAATATAGTTTTTTTTATATATATATTGTAAAAGTGTTGTGGCATATAAAAGGGCGAAAAAGGCCTATATGCACTTATGAATTGTAAGTTTTTAATTTTTACACAGCAGTGTAAAAGACTTGTATAGCACAGTAGTGCATTGTTAAGATTTGTAAGTTTTTACACACAACAGTGTAACAAAATTTTTGAATGGCAGAGCAGTGCATTCATTTTTTTTTGAGAGACATAGTGTTTTCTCAATACACAACAGTGTGCTGTAAATGCACAGATAGAGTGAAATTTAGAGAGTGTGAGTTTTGTTTTGAACTGTGTTTTGAAGCAGTCAAAGCTTTTTGTATTCCCTCAGTTAGAGGTGATTTTGTAACCAATTTTTTGAAGTTTAATGAAATATTTTTTACAGTGAAAACTCTGTCTCCAGTGAACTAATTTTTTTTAATATTTTCTCTGTGTTGAAGAGGGGGAATTTTATTCTCCATTGTTGTTCTTGAATTTTAAATATTCCAACATGGTTTCAGAGCTAGTCTAGGCTGTTTGAAGATCAAAGAAGTTGAAGGAAAGGAGTTCTTTGTTGCAGCAGCTTCTCCAGCAGTGTGAAGACTCAGCCAAAGAATCCAAAGGTATTTCTCTATACTGTTTTTTGAGTCACTGTTGTAGAACAGTGAGCTGTTTTACATACACAGTCAAGTTTTTCTTTTAATCATAGTTAAGAGTGCAGAATGGTTGGAGCCAACATTGGTCTGGGTATGGGAAATATCCATCTCCCAATGTTTAAAGGGAAAAATTATGACTACTGGTCAATAACTATGAGAGAATTATTTGTCTCCCAAGACTTATGGGAATTTGTTGAGGATGGCTTTGAAGAGAGAGCAGATGAAGAAGAGTTTAATGATTTAACTCAGGCAAAGAGAGAGTTGCTGAAGATAAATAGGAAGAAAGACTCCAAGGCTCTCTTCTTGTTGTATCAAGAACTACATGAGAGTGTGTTTCCAAGGATATTAGCAGCCAAGAGATCCAGAGAAGCATGGGAAATTCTCAAGACAACCTATCAAGGCATGGAAAAAGTGAAGACAACAAAACTTCAGTTGCTGAGGAGAGACTTTGAGACTCTCTGTATGAAAGAGTCAGATAATATTGACTCATTCTTCACTCATGTGATTGGAATGGTCACACAAATAAGATCTCATGGAGAGACTCTTGAAGAGAAGAGGATTGTGGAAAAAATCTTGAGGAGTCTACCCTCAAGATTTGATGTGATTGTCACCACCTTAGAGGAGACTAAGGATCTCACAAAGTTCACAGTGGATGAGCTACACGCATCAGTGATGACTCATGAGCAGAGATTGGGTAGGAGTGAAAAATCATCTCTGGAACATGCCTTTAAGACCCAGATGTCTTTCAGAAGAGAAAGAGGGAAAGGCAGAGGAAACAAAAGAGGAAGAGGCAGAAGGCAAAACAGAGGTGGAAGGAACAATCCAGCAAATTCTCAAGGAAGGGGTTGCAATCCAAATCAGCATCAAGGCCAAGGCAGAAGCCAGTAGAGTGGTTAGCAGAATGCTCAAGGACAGAGGTATGATAAGTCCAATGTCCAATGTCACTATTGTAAAAAATATGGTCATTATGCTAATGAATGTAGAAAGAAGCAGCATGATATGGGAAGTAGAACTAGTGTGAATTTCACTAGAGAAAATCTCAGCCAAGATAATATGTTTTTGGCTTCTAATATGGCTGAAGAAAAAAGTGAGGATTTATGGTTTCTAGACTCCGGTTGCAGTAACCATATGAAAGGAAACTTAGCCATGTTTTCTATGCTAGATGAGAGTGTGAAGTCACAAGTCACACTAGGAACTGATAGCAAAGTGTCTGTTATGGGAAAAGGGAATGTAAATGTTCTAACAAGAAAAGGTGCAAAGAAATCCATAGCGGATGTCTATTATGTTCCAGGAATAAAGCGTAACCTCTTAAGTATTGGACAGCTTGTTCAAAAGGGGTACAATTTATTTTTTGAGGATGATGTTTGTACCATCATGGACAAACCACCCAGCAAACAATGTATTGCTGAAGTGAATATGACAAGGAACAAGATGTTCCCTCTTAGAATGAGAGCATATTTGAAGAATGAAGAAAGGATAGCAACAGTTGCAAATGAGGCTATCCAAAGCGAACCAAAAGATGAGAATTGGTTGTGGCACTTGAGATTTGGACATCTCAACTTTGGAGGTCTTAATTTGTTGAACAGAAAAGGAATGGTAAGAGATTTACCATTGATAGAGAAGCCGGACAGCCTTTGTGAAGGTTGTATTCTTGGGAAACAACACAGAGAAAGTTTTCCTTCCGGGAAAAGCATAAGGGCAAAGGCACCCTTAGAGATTGTCCACTCAGATTTGTGTGGACCAATGCAAACTCCATCACTTGCTAGCAGCCACTACATGTTAACATTCATAGATGATTTTACAAGAAAAACTTGGGTTTACTTTTTGAAAAATAAAAGTGAAGTGTTTGAAAATTTTTGCAATTTCAAAGCACTTGTGGAAAACCAGAGTGGGCTGCACATCAAGGTTCTAAGCACTGATAGAGGAGGTGAGTATATCTCTAAAAATTTTCTACGTTTTTGTAGAGAAAATGGTATTCAAAAGCAGTTTACAACTAGATATACTCCGCAGCAAAATGGAGTAGCCGAAAGGAAGAATAGAACCATAATGGACATGGTGAGGAGTATGTTAAAGGCAAAGCATTTGCCTAATGATTATTGGGCTGAAGTTGTACATTGTGCAGCATACATTTTGAATAGGTGCCCTACAAAAGCAGTGATGAACAAAGTGCCAGAAGAGGCATGGAGTGGCACAAAGCAAAGTGTCACACATATGAAGGTTTTTGGATGTGTGGCTTATGCACACATTTCGGATCAGCTAAGGAAGAAGTTGGACAACAAGGGGGAGAAATGTATTTTCATTGGATATAGTGAGGAATCCAAGGCCTATAGGTTATATAACCCATCCACCAAGAAGTTTATTGTGAGTAGAGATGTTCAGTTTATTGAGGAGGAAGCTTGGGATGGAAGCATAGAGAAAACAGTGAATATTAAACATTGTTTATCTCATGATGAAGATGATGATGAATTGGCTGAAATACATCCCCAAACAGCAGCACCAACACAAGAGCAGCAAGAGACACCCTTGAGGAGAAATGAGAGTTATTCTCCAAGCACACCACAAGGAGGAAATTCAAGTGCTTCCTCAAGCATTTGTACATCAAGTGAAAGAGGTAAGAAGTTCAGAAATTTGAATGACATTTATGCACAAGAGGCAGCAAATGAAGGTATCAATTCTTTGTTTGCTTTATATTGTGATGTTGAAGACCCTATCCACTTTGAAGAAGATATTAAGCAAAAGAAATGGATAGAAGCTATGGATGAGGAGATTAATTCCATAGAAAGAAACAAGACCATGGATTTGGTTGAACTCCCAAAAGATAAAGATGTCATTGGAGTTAAATGGGTCTACAAGACCAAGAGTAATGCTGAAGGAAAAATAGAGAGACACAAGGCAAGAATTTTCGTCAAAGGGTATATGCAAAAGCATGGGATAGATTATGAGGAAACTTTTGCACCAGTTGCTAGAATGGAAACCGTCAGAGCAGTGTTGTCCATAGCAGCACAAAACAAGTGGAAATTTTACCAAATGGACATGAAGTCAGCATTCCTAAATGGAGTGTTAATGGAAGAGGTTTACATTGAACAACCTCTCGGCTATGAGAAGAAAAGCCAAGAGCACAAAGTGTGCAAGTTGAAGAAATCTCTTTATGGGCTGAAGCAAGCACCAAGAGTGTGGTACAGTAGAATAGACTCCTATCTACTGGAAAATGGATTTGAAAAGTGTCAGGGAGAACCCACCCTATATATTAAAGAAAAATATGGTAAAATGTTGATTGTATTTTTATATGTTGATGATGTTATTTTCATAGGTAATGATAATTAAATTATTGAAAATTTTAAAACAGTCATGAAAGAAGAATTTGAAATGGCTCACATGGGTTTGTTGAAATACTTCTTAGGAATAGAAGTAAAACAAGATGAAAATTTGATTTTTATCTCACAGGAAAAATATGTTAATGAAGTGATGGAAAGATTTAATATGCAGGAGAGCAAAGCAGCAATCACTCCCACAGTGATGGGATTAAAACTCAGCAGTGAGGACAGCAGCAAGGATTTCGATCCTAGCTTGTATAAGAGCATAGTTGGCAGCCTCATGTATTTGACTGCAACTAGGCCCGACATAATGCATGTTGTTAGCTTAATTTCCATATTTATGTACAAGCCAAAGGATGCACATTGGCAGGCAGCGAAGAGAATTCTGAGGTATGTTAAAGGTACAAAAAGGTTTGGTATTTTATATACTTCTTCAGAAAATTCAGATTTAGTTGGATACACTGACAGTGATTGGGCTGGAAGTGTAGATGATCGGAAGAGCACTTCCGGTTATGTTTTTCACATGGGTTTAGGATCCATTTCATGGGATTCTAAAAAACAACCCATTGTAGAATTGTCTACAGCAGAGGCAGAATATGTGGCAGCCACAACAGCAACTTGTGAAGCAATTTGGATGAGGAGGATGTTAAAGAGTTTGTGCCAAGAGCAGGTAAAAGGAACAGTGATTTATTGTGACAATAGCTCAGCTATTGCATTATCAAAGAATTCTGTGTTTCACAAGAGAATGAAACACATTGACACAAAGTTTCATTACATTAGCGAATTGGTAAACAATGGTGAAATTGTTTTGGAACAGTGCAGAACTCGGGAGCAATTTGCAGACATTCTGACTAAGCCATTGGGGCAGAAGAGTTTTGATTTTTTGAGGAAATGTTTGGGTATGACTGACAACCCAGCAGCTGAAAGTAAGGGGGAGTGTTGAAATTACTTTCTGATCTGCAATGTACGTGAGCCACCTACCATTCCCAGCGATCAGTCAAGATCGCAGTATAGAAAAACATTGCCGAAGAGCCGCTTTCCATTTTTGAATGTGCGGGAGTTTAAAAAAAACTGAAGGACAGTGGTCCCAAACTTGAAATCTCTGGACCTGAAATTTCATTGAGCCGGATTTGTGAGAAATTCCACATCACACTCAGCCGTCCGTACGGCTGCCCAAAATCGGACGCGGAAAAATCATGAAGCGGATTTAATAAAAATTTCGCATCACAAAATGAGTGACATCAGCTGGCAACTTTTGGCACCCGAAATTTTTATGCAGATTGGTTAAATTTTGGTTTGACGTCCGGTTCAATGGGCGATCAAAATTATTTGCATCAAGGTTTGTTTTAAAAAAAAAAGGTCGTGCGAACAATCCACAAATATATATGTATTACATACATATTATTTGCACATTTCAAAAGGAGGACGTGGGCCATAGTGAATTTTTTATTTTAGTTTTTATTATTATTTTGTTTTAAAGTTTTAAAATAGTTTTATTTTAATATAGGTTTTTTTATATATATTGTAAAAGTACTATGGCATATAAAAGGACGAAAAAGGCCTGTGTGCACTTATGAATTGTAAGTTTTTAATTTTTACACAACAGTGTAAAAGACTTGTATAGCACAACAGTGCGTTGTTCAGATTTGTAAGTTTTTACACACAGCAGTGTAACATAATTTTTGAATGGCATAGCAGTGCATTCATTTTTTTTTGAGAGACGGAGTATTTTCTCAATACACAGCAGTGTGCTGTAAATGCACAGATAGAGTGAAATTTTAGAGAGTGTGAGTTTCGTTTTAAACTGTGTTTTGAAGCATTCAAAGCTTTTTGTATTCCCTCAGTCAGAGGTGATTTTGTAACAAAGTTTTTGAAGTTTAATGAAAAAGTTTTTACAGTGAAAACTCTATCTCCAGTGAAGAATTTTTTTTTAATATTTTCTCTATGTTGAAGAGGGGGAATTTTATTCTCCATTGTTGTTCTGGAATTTTAAATATTCCAACATGGTATCAGAGCTAGTCCAGGCTCTTTGAAGATCAAAGAAGTTGAAGGAAAGGAGTTCTTTGTTGCTGCAGCTTGTCCAGCAGTGTGAAGACTCAGCCAAAGAATCCAAAGGTATTTCTCTATACAGTTTTTTGAGTCACTGTTGCAGAACAATGAGCTGTTTTACATACACAGTCAAGTTTTTTTTAATCATAGTTAAGAGTGCAGAATGGCTGGAGCCAGCACTGGTATGGGTATGGGAAATATCCATCTCCCAGTGTTTAATGGGAAAAATTATGACTACTGGTCAATAAGTATGAGAGCATTATTTGTCTCCCAAGACTTATGGGAATTTGTTGAGGATGGCTTTGAAGAGCCAGCAGATGAAGAAGAGTTTAATGATTTAACTCAGGCAGAGAGAGAGTTGTTGAAGAGAAATAGGAAGAAAGACTCCTAGGCTCTCTTCTTATTGTATCAAGCAGTGCATGAGAGTGTGTTTCCAAGGATAGCAACAGCCAAGAGATCCAGAGAAGCATGGGAAACTCTCAAGATAGCCTATCAAGGCATGGAAAAAGTGAAGAAAGCAAAACTTTAGTTGTTGAGGAGAGACTTTGAGACTGTCTGTATGAAAGAGTCAGATACTATTGACTCATTATTTACTCATGTGATTGGAATGGTCACACAAATAAGATCTCATGGAGAGACTCTTGAAGAGAAGAGGATTGTTGAAAAAATCTTGAGGAGTCTACCCTCAAGATTTGATGTGATTGTCACCACCATAGAGGAGAGCAAGGATCTCACAAAGTTCACAGTGGATGAGCTACATGAATCACTGATGACTCATGAGCAAAGATTGGGTAGGCGTGAAAACTCATCTCTGGAACATGTCTTTAAGACCCAGATGTCTTTCGGAAGAGGAAGAGGGTAAGACAGAGGAAAAAAAAGAGGAATGGGCAGAAGCCAAAACAGAGGTGGAAGAAACAGTCGAGCAAATGCTCAAGGAAGGGGCAGCAATCCAAATCAGCACCAAGGCCAAGGCAGCAACCAACAGAGTGGCCCGCAGAATGCTCAAGGACAGAGATATGATAAGTCCAATGTCCAATGTCACTATTGTAAAAAATATGGTCATTATGCTAATGAATGTAGAAAGAAGCAGCATGATGTGGGAAGTAGAACTAGTGCAAAGTTCACTAGAGAAAATCTCAGCCAAGATAATTTGTTTTTGGCTTGTAATATGGCTGAAGAAAAAAGTGAGGATTTATGGTTTCTAGACTCCAGTTGCAGTAACCATTTGACAGGAAACTTAGCCATGTTTTCTATGCTAGATGAGAGTGTGAAGTCACAAGTCACACTAGGAACTGATAGCAAAGTGTTTGTTATGGGAAAAGGGAATGTAAATTTTCTAACAAGAAAAGGTGCAAAGAAATCCATAGCAGATGTCTATTATGTTCCAGGAATGAAGTGTAACCTCTTAAGTATTGGATAGCTTGTTCAAAAGCGGTACAATGCATTTTTTGAGGATGATGTTTGTACCATCATGGGAAAACCACCCAGAAAACAATGTATTGCTCAAGTGAAGATGACAAGGAACAGGATGTTCCCTCTTAGAATGAGAGCAGATTTGAAGAATGAAGAAAAGATAGCAGCAGTGGCAAAAGAGGCTATCCAAAGTGAACCAAAAGATGAAAATTGGTTGTGGCACTCGAGATTTGGACATCTCGACTTTGGAGGTCTTAATTTGTTGAACAGAAAAGGAATGGTAAGAGGTTTACCACTGATAGAGAAGGTGGACAGCCTTTGTGAAGGTTGTATCTTGGGGAAACAACACAGAGAAATTTTTCCTTCCGGGAGAAGCATAAGGGCAAAGGCACCCTTATAGATTGTCCATTCAGATTTGTGTGGACCGATGTAAACTCCATCGCTTGCTAGCAGCCACTACATGTTAACATTCATAGATGATTTTACAAGAAAAACTTGGGTAACTTACTTTTTGAAGAATAAAAGTGAAGTGTTTGAAAAAATTTGCAATTTCAAAGCACTTGTGGAAAACCAAAGTGGGTTGCACATCAAAGTCCTAAGGAATGATAGAGGAGGTGAGTATATCTCTAAATATTTTTTACGTTTTTGTAGAGAAAATGGTATTCAAAAGCAGTTTACAACTAGATATACTCCGCAGCAAAATGGAGTAGCCGAAAGGAAGAATAGAACCATAATGGACATGGTGAGGAGTATGTTAAAGGCAAAGCATTTTCCTAATGATTATTGGGATGAAGATGTACATTGTGCAGCATACATTTTGAATAGGTGCCCTACAAAAGCAGTGATGAACAAAGTGCCGGAAGAGGCATGGAGTGGCACAAAGCAAAGTGTCACACACATGAAGATTTTTGGATGTGTGGCTTATCCACACATACAGGATCAGCTAAGGAAGAATTTGGAAAGAAAGGGGGAGAAATGTATTTTCATTGGATACAGTGAGGAATCCAAGGCCTATAGTTTATATAACCCATCCACCAAGAAGTTTATTGTGAGCAGAGATGTTTATTTTATTGAGGAGGAAGCTTGGGATGGAAGCATAGAGAAAACACCATAGAGAAAACAATGAATGTTAAACACTGTTTATCTCATGATGAGGATGATGATGAATTGGCTAAAATACATCCCCAAACAGCAACACCAACACAAGAGCAGCAAGAGACACCCTTGAGAATAAATGAGAGTCCTTCTCCAAGCACACCACAAGGAGGAAATTCAAGTGCTTCTTCAAGCATTTGTACATCAAGTGAAAGAGGTAAGAAGTTCAGAAATTTGAATGAAATTTATGCACACGAGCTAGCAAATGAAGGTATCAATTATTTTTTTTCTTTATATTGTCATATTGAAGACCCTATCCACTTTGAAGAAGCTATTAAGGAAAATAAATGGATAGAAGCTATGGATGAGGAGATTAATGCCTTAGAAAGAAACAAGACATGGGATTTGGTTCAACTCCCAAAAGATAAAGATGTCATTGGAGTTAAATGGGTCTACAAGACCAAGAGTAATGCTGAAGGCAAAATAGAGAGACACAAGGCAAGACTTGTCGTCAAAAGGTATAAGCAAAAGCATGGGATAGATTATGAGGAAACTTTCACACCGGTTGCTAGAATGGAAACCGTGAGAGCAGTGTTGTCCATAGCAGCACAAAAAAAGTGGAAAGTTTACCAAATGGATGTGAACTCAGCATTCCTAAATGGAGTCTTAATGGAAGAGGTTTACATTGAAAAACCTCTCGGCTATGAGAATAAAGGCCGAGAGCACAAAGTGTGCAAGTTGAAGAAAGCTCTTTATGGGCTGAAGCAAGCACCAAGAGCGTGGTACAGTAGAATAGACTCCTATCTACTGGAAAATGGATTTGAAAGTGTAAGGGAGAACCCACCCTGTACATCAAAGAAAAATATGGTAAAATGTTGATTGTAGTTTTATATGTTGATGATGTTATTTTCACAGGTAATGATAATTACCTTATTGAAAATTTTAAAACAGTAATGAAAGAAGAATTTGAAATGACTAACATGGGTTTGTTGAAATACTTCTTGGAAATAGAAGTAGAACAAGATGAAAATGGGATTTTTATCTCACAGGCAAAATATGTTAATGAAGTGCTCGAAAGATTTAATATGCAGGAGAGCAAAGCAATGATCACTCCCACAGTGATGGGATTAAAACTCAGCAGAGAGGACAGCAGCAAGGATTTTGATCCTAGCTTGTATAAGAGAATAGTTGGCAGTCTCATGTATTTGACTACAACTAGGCCTGACATAATGCATGCTGTTAGCTTAATTTCCAGATTTATGGAGAAGCCAAAGGATGCACATTGGCAGGTAGCGAAGAGAATTCTGAGGTATGTTAAAGGTACAAAAAGGTTTGGTATTTTATATACTGCTTCAGAAAATTCAGATTTAGTTGGATACACTGACAGTGATTGGGATGGAAGTGTAGATGATCGGAAGAGCACTTCCGGTTATGTTTTTCACATGGGCTCAGAAGAAATTTCATGGGCTTCTAAAAAACAACCCATTGTAGCATTGTCTACAGCAGAGGCATAATATGTGGCAGCCACAGTAGCAGCTTGTCAAGCAATTTGGATGAGGAGGATGTTAAGGAGTTTGTGCCAAGAGCAAGTAAAAGGAATAGTGATTTATTGTGACAATAGCTCAACTATTGCATTATCAAAGAATTATGTGTTTCACAAGAGAACGAAACACATTGACACAAAGTTTCATTACATCAGAGAATTGGTAAACAATGGTGAAATTGTTTTGGAACACTGCACAACTCAGGAGCAATTTGGAGACATTATTACTAAGCCATTGGGGCAGAAGATTTTTGAGTTTTTGAGGAAATGTCTTGGTATGACTGATAACCCAGCAGCTGAAAGTAAGGGGGAGTGTTGAAATTACTTTCAGCTTTGCAATGTACGTGAGTCGCCTTCCATTTCCAGTGATCAGTCAAGATTTTAGTATAAAAAAAGGTTGCAGAAGAGCCGCTTTCCATTTTTGAATGCGCAGGACTTTAAAAAAAATTAAAGGACAGTGGTTCCAAACCTGAAACCTCTGGACCTGAAATTTCATTGAGTTGGATTTGTGAGAAATTACGCATCACACTCAACCGCCCGTACAGCTGCCCAAAATCGGACGCGAAAAAATCATGAAGCGGATTTAATAAAAATTCCACATCACAAATTGAGTGACGATAGCTGGCAACTTTTGGCACCCGAAATTTTTATGCAGATTGGTTAAATTTTGGTTTGACATCCGGTTCAATGGGCGATCAAAATTATTTGCATCAAGGTTTGTTTTAATGTTTGTTTTAAAAAAAAAGGCCGTGCGAACAGTCCACAAATATATATGTATTACATACATATTATCTGCACATTTCAAAAGGAGGCCGTGGGCCATAGTGAATTCTTTATTTTAGTTTTTTTTATTATTTTGTTTTAAAGTTTTAAAATAGTTTTATTTTAATATAGTTTTTTTTTTATATATATTGTAAAAGTGCTGTGGCATATAAAAGGAAGAAAAAGGCCTGTGTGCACTTATGAATTGTAAGTTTTTAATTTTTACACAACAGTGTAAAGGACTTGTATAGCACAGTAGTGCATTGTTCAGATTTGTAAGTTTTTACACACAACAGTGTAACAAAATTTTTGAATGGCACAACAGTGCATTCATTTTTTTTTGAGAGGCAGAGTATTTTCTCAATACACAACAGTGTGCTGTAAATGCACAGATAGAGTGAAATTTTAGAGAGTGTGATTTTTGTTTTGAACTGTGTTTTGAAGCAGTGAAAGTTTTTTGTATTCCCTCAGTCAGACGTGATTTTGTAACCAAGTTTTTGAAGTTTAATGAAATATTTTTTACAGTGAAAAATCTGTCTCCAGTGAAGAATTTTTTTTTAATATTTTCTCTGTGTTGAAGAGGGGGAATTTTATTCTCCATTGTTGTTCTGGAATTTTAAATATTCCAACAATTTTTTTCCCACAACCACATGTCATGGTATTGCATCCACCCGACTTGATTATCGATGACTTGCAAACATTACATTCTCTTATCACAGATTTCGCCATCCTCTCTTCAACTTGCCTACGAAGAGCAGTTTCACAGCATAGTGGTAACTGACTCAACCCCTTGCATTGGATACATGAAGATTTTAAACATTTACGGTTTGGACAGTCCAAGACTTGTGCACAATTGTCTATTTCATATGGAATTCTACAAAATGGACAATAAATTAAATTCTCAATTTTGGCTTCAGCTAATGCGTCTTGTGCCTGCCGATAGTCATATATTTCAACAACGTCATTTGGAATAGCTTTACTAATCTCTGACAAGGGAATTGATTCCTTGCAGTCTTCATCAGCAGCGAAGCAAGATAGAGAGCCAGGTGCCCTCACACCTCCATAAAGGATTTCATTAACCTGCTACTCTATACATTCAAAACAAAATTGATGCCCATCTCCACACTATACCACATTCTCACATTGAAATTCCCGATAGCGACAACTACATTCTACCACTTCTCCATACATTTCATCAAGTTCTAAATTCTGTGAAGTGCCAACTGTTTTACGACCCATTTCTTCATATTTTATTATGGCCTCACCTTTCTCGTTTTGGGAATTACTAGGTTGTCTCGTTAAAAAAGATCTTTCTGCTTCTGTGGTCCTCCGTTCATCGCCTACTCTCATGTCTTCTGAAGATTCATCGTTCGACGCAGAGAACTTTTCTTGGAAAGAAATAGAAGCATTGTCTGAAGACGATGTTGAACTACGTGCCGCCATGTTTCCCAAAGTTCGTGAAGATTTTCTCATTGAAATTTCATGATCGAAATCAATAATGCGAGAATGATCCCTCACCACTATAAATCTATGTTTCTATTTTACTTATATATAATCATATATAAGACTACATATACACCGCTTTTGAAACGAAAAAGTGTACCGACACACCTAGAAAACGCGGAGATTAATTCGACAATATTTTTCAACTCCCCTAAAACCTTGAGATTTTGGAGCATGAGGTGATTTGAAAGCCCCCAATGAAATTATCTTGTTCCGGTTAATGTGTAATTTGATTAGGGGCATGGAGCATGAGTGGTTTAAAATATATTAATTCTGAATTTAGGTTATTATGTTTTATAATGTATAAAAAAAAATTATTTAGATTATTGAGTCGAGTTGTTTAACCACCCATGGAGCATGAGTGGTTTAAAATATATTAATTCTGAATTTAGGTTATTGCGTTTTATAATGTATTAAAAAAAATTATTTAGATTATTGAGTGGAGTTGTTTAACTACCCAATGTGTGTCTCATCATTAGTGAGTTTTTAGTGGCTGCTTATGAAGTTCTGTTCATGTGTTAGGTTGACATTTCGGGGAGGTCTTTAGTGTATTATAGTGGTATTTGGAAGAATTTTGTGTGGATTGTGTGACCAATTCCAATCTTAGTGTTACTTTTCTCGTGTATTTTTGGACACTCTAAAGATTGAGAGTTTTTGGGCTTCCACTTGTGGGGTGATGGTACTAGTATACTGCAATCCTTTTATGCGGGTGGTGGTACTCGTATTTTGCAACCCCCTTATTATGGTGATCTTGGGAGGGCATTTTGGGTGTTGGAAAATTGCATGGGCTGGATGGTCTGAGCTTAGGCTTTGGTAGAGAACTTCTCCCTTTTTTTGTAGACATGTCAAAGCAGAGGGGGTGAGAGTGCAAGGGGGTGGGCATCTTGCCCAAACTATTGCTAGTGTAGTTAGAGAATCTTCTTAGAGCTAGTGGTGCTTAGACAATATAGACATAGAAGAGGAGATAATAGAGAACTGTGCATCTTCTTTGGTAGTGTGGTGCAGGCTCTCTCCATGGAATGGATGACTGCTTAATTGCAAGAAATCTAGGCCAACATGGATATCCATGAGGATCACAAGTATGAGGACCACAATGAAATGGTGGCATATTCAATGACATCCAATTTTCTCAATTTGAAATTCTTGAATAACTTCTCCTAACTCAACAAATATTGCATGTGTTAGAGACTTGGTTGGAACACGTGGACTTCCATATGTATGAAAAGCAAAACAAACATGTTGCACATTGGCCACCTTGAAATATCGTTGATTGGTTTGCTTATTTTGTCATTTTTTTGGTTAATATGGCTTAGGTCCCTCCACAAACAACATGTAAATTGTTAAATCTGATGATATACAATATTCTTTGACCTTTATTTTCCAACAAATCTCGTAGGTAAGATGAGAAATACAAAGTATCTATGTACTTGTTTTGTATTTAGTAATATAAATTAAATGTTTTTATTAAAAAAAAAAATCTGAAAACAATAAACTCAAAATATCTTAGTCAACATTAGAACTTGTAGTAAAAATCATTATTCTAGAAATGATTCTTTATATATATATATATATATATATATGATTATTAATTTAACTTCGTTGTAAAGTTGCACAAGCTTATTGATTACTAACTAATTTATAATAATTAATAGATTTAAATGTGAAAATAAATAAATGTAATAAAGCCAAATGAAAGTACATCAACTAATTCATATAAGAATATGAAAACATATTGACTTATTCAAGAGAAAAAATTAAGGTAATATATATATATATATATATATATATATATATATATATATCCAGAATTATTTTTCAATACAACTAAAATACTAAAAATCAAAGTATGATAACATTCTAAAGTAAAATATAATTATTATATAAAAAAAAATAGCTAATTAGATATGTATATTTTATAAAAAAACGTGGTATATAAATATAATGAACAAGAACATTAATCGAAAAGGGAATAAATAAATAATAGGATGACGGAAAAACAATCGAAAATGAAGATAATTAAGAGCAAAGGGAAAGGATTTAATCACTGCAAATCCTCTAGCAATCATCTCTATTATCATTATCAAGCCTTCTCTCAATTTCTATGGCCTCTCTTAACATTCCGTTATGTAAATGATTGATTATAGCAATGACCTAGACCTCTTTAAAATATATGTGGTGTTTCATCCTCTCTGCATCCTCTACCAATTATGAGGGGTGAATACTATAATGTTTGATGTCTATCTGATGCTCATAAATACTCTAATTTAGCAATGACTAGTTTCTCCAATGTAGTAGGTTCCACATGAACTTGTGATTACATAAACATCTTACATATTTTTAAGGTATATGTTCTTTCACTAATCTAAGTGAGATTCAAATGGTTTTTAGGGGCCTAATGGTGGAGGAAACCTTTTACTTAAGAATCCAATGAATCTCTTCCATGGTCCCTTGGATGAAGGGAACATGTACCTTTGAAATCACATCACACGAGGTTCCTTCTTTATCCTTGGACCTTTGCCAAATTGTAACAACCCAATGTGTGTCTCATCATTAGGGAGTCTTTAGTGGCTACTCATGAAGTTCCATTCAATTTTTAGGTTGATGTCTTGATGTCTCAGGGAGGTTTTTTGTGCATTATAGTGGCATTTGGAAGAAAATTGTCTGGAATTTGACCAATTCCAATCTTGGTGTTATTTTTCTCGTGTAGAGCCGGAGAGCCTATAGATGGAGAGTCTTGGGGCTTCTGCTTGTGGGGTGGTGGTACTTGTATTTTGTAACCCTCTTACAATGTAGTATTGCATGGGTTGGTTGGTCTCGAGTTACGCTTTCGTAGATAAATTTTCCTTTTTCTTTAGACATGTCACAACACAGGGGGTGAAAGTGCAAATGGGGTGGGCATCTTGCCTAAACCATTTCTAGTGTAGTTAGAAAATCTTCTTATAGCTAGAAGCGCTTCGAAAATATAGTTATAGAAAAGGAGATAGCACGGAACCGTGCTCTTTCTTTGGTTGTGTGGTGTCGACTCTCTCCATGGAATGGATAATTGATTAATTGCAAGGAATCCACCTCAACTTGGATATCCTCGAGGATCACAGGTATGAGAATAAAAATGAAATGGTGGCATATTCAAATGACATCCAATTTTCGCAATTTGAAATTATGGAATAACTTCGTCAAACTAAGCAAAGACTGCAAGTGATAAAGGGTTGGTTGGAACACATGGACTTCCATATGCATGAGTAGAAAGACAAACATGTTGTACATTGGCCAACTTGAAATATCATTGAATGGTTGTTTTCTTATTTTTCCATTTTGTTGGTTAATATGGCTTAGGTCCCTCCATAAATAAGATGTAAATTGTTAAATATGATTCTATGTCAAATTTGGTGATATATATTTCAGCTCTCCTTCCCAACCGGAACAGACTCATATCTGTTGGAGGTTTGATGCCCAAAAAAAGTCATTTAGGGCCTCAAAATGGCTCCGAAAGTTAACACTATTACCGATGAAATAGGTAACCTCATTGTTACCTACTTTTTGAAGTATCAAGGAAAACACTTGATTTTGAAAAAAATGGCGATGCAGAATCAAGAAAAAAAAAATTGAGCATGTTTTTGTCACTTTAAGTTTTTTTCATTTTGTTGTTTTTTTTTTATTAATTTTTTTTTATGTGATATTTTTTATGTCGATTTTGAATAGTGGTGGTGTATCATCACCAACATTTTTTTATAGGATTGATTTTGACACTATAGATTTTTTAATGTCTTCTTCTTCCGTGAGATGTTTATTTTTAAGTGCATTTATGTACTTGTGTTTTAAAAATAAAAAAAATTATTTTTTTTTAAAATAAAAACTTGTAATGATATCTTCACTTTTTCACATAGATAAAAGATGGAAAAAGGTCAATATTCTAAAGTCTGTATTTTCTACATGTTTATGTATTATTAAATAGTTTTTCAATGCACATCAAATAATTGTCACTAAAAAACCAATATTTTGAACCACATGACAAAAAAATACAATTTTTCAATATAAATACAATGGAAAAAATATACTTTTACAGAATTTTTGTTGGAAAAAACATGTTAAATAAACTAATTTTTTGAGAGAATCTTAACAAAAAAAGATTAAGAAAATAACATTTTTATTGAATTTTATGTCAAAAAATAATAGCAATCACATGTGTTTTGCAAAAAATAAGGGTTGATCTCATAAAATATCAAATACTAAACATTACAAGTAAAACTGATTAATAGTTCTGAAAAATAAGCTTTGTTCACAAGCATAACTTAAACATCATCAACAATATCAACTAATACATCTTCAACATCATCTAGAATAGCATTGATGGCTTCTTCTGCAACATTTTCTTCTTCATTTTGATCATTTTCATCTTCTAATGGATCTTTCATGTCAGAAAATCTTCCAAAGTGTCCCTTTCCAATCATCGCATATAATGGTGGTTGAGGTTCCTTTTCTTTTTTTGCCTCACGTGATTCATTAAAATCTCCTTTCCTCAAACCGACTTCTTGCTTCGCATCTGGAAGGAATTTAAGAGCGTTAATTCTTTGTTGAATAAATTTGCATTGAACTGGGTCTTTCTCAATGGCAATGCAATTTCTTCCTTTTAGTAGGCAACATGCTAATGTTGTACCTAATCATCAAGCACAAAAAAAAAGAGTAAGAAAATTAGTATGGAGACATAAAAAGTAAAAAAGACAATATTTAAATTTAAATTTGTATATTAAAACTTACCTGAACCTGAGAATAAATCCAAAACCCATTCTCCTTCATTTGAACATAGATCTATAAGATAGTTAATCAATGCTTATGGTTTTTGATAAATGTTAACTATATCTCCTTTTGCATCTTTATCCTCATATGTTAGTTTTCTTACAACTGCATCATAAACCAATACTTGACTATGACTCTTCCCATCTACTTGATTCATAATAATATGCTTATAGCTATCATATTTTGTCCAACATTCAACATGGATGAACTCACAATCATTTATAATAGGTTGATCTTTGGAAGAAACAATATTTGACTTTTGCCTGTAACATAACATAGTAAAAGTTCAATTAAATTTTACATGAATAAAAAAATTTAGGAGGAATCAAACATAAAATTTCAAAATCTTACCATGTAAGTTGCATCCTTGAGTTTGCTTTACCCTTGAAGCTTGTTAATAACATTGGAAACTGTGTGTCTGAATGAAATGTCACAAATCGCCAAAGTGGTGATGTTTTCACTTCTTGAAAACCCGTAACCACTTTACTAAAAGCTTGATAAGTATATGGTTCTCTATCATATTCAATGTCTGGGAAATTGAAACCATGAGGAATATCTGCAATAACTAGGCCATATTCCCTTTTAGGTATTAGTGATGCAATGTCTTCACAGTCACCTTGTATTATTTAATATTGGACACTGTCGAGCCCATTCCAAATGTAATGATTAAGAGTAGGATCAAGTTCAACATTCATAAGACGCTTCCTTCTCATGTTCTCCATCTTAATTTTTTCAGTAAAGCTTTTGAAAGTATCTGGTACTCCATTTCCATCCTTCTTCGACATATTTAATGACACACACACACACACACACACACACATATATATATATATATATAAGTAATAAAATAAAAATAGTATAAATATGAATAAAATTAATTTATAAATCAACATACCTTATTGAATGCAATATAAAACTCTTTTAGTGTTGATGTAGAACTTGCTTCTGGGTAGTTGCGTACAACATCATCCCAACTGTCTTCATTCAAAATTTTAACCATGTGTTCTTGTATTTTCATAAAAAATTTATGACTGAATAAATCAAGTTAAAAGCGTTAATATACTGACATGTATAACAAATTCTACCAACATCATTATGTTTTATTTAAAAGAAAATTATAATGAAAGAAAAATAAGAAATAATTCAAGAAACTTACTTTTGAAATTCTGCACACATTTCTTCCATTGATAATTCACCCGACTTCATACGGGCTAATACTGATTTGACTAATTTATTATCCTTCACACCTTTCATTGTTCTCCAAGGTGTGATAGTCATATCCTCTGGAAGTTGCTTCATTTGAGGACCCACCTTACTATTGGTACATATTACGGGTTTAATCTTTCTAACCTTCTGATTTTTTATGGAAATATTCTCGCATCGATCAAAAATCTCATCAACCAAATCCCATACCTCCCCAGTTATAAATGCCAACTGAAAAATATTATCTGTGCCTCTGAATAAATTTGTATTCAATTTTCCATCTTTTGCTTTTTTTTTCATCAATTTGATAAGTTGTTTCCATTAAACATTCCTTTCGAAATGTTACACTAACTTATGTCTTATCCCCACCACATTTTTCTATGAATTCATTATGAATAAATCTAACCCTTTGGACGAAAGTCATTTTCATTCCGTATTCATTATCTGCATTATCATCCCATGCCAATAACTTTGATTCTATTTCTGTTAAGCCAGCGTAAATGATGCATTTCACTGTAGGTGATGGGCCTTTCTAATTTGATATTGAGATTTTCCTTCATCTGGGCTATAAAATTGGTTAACATTAAGCTCAAATGTTTGGCCACCAAGAATTAATTTATTCTTCCTCAACTCTTGTCGAATAGAATTTTGTTTTTTTTTAATAATGCCATCCTCTAACTCGGCACCCGATGTTCTGTTTTCTTTGCTTCCGTGAGAGCTTTCAGTTTATTCTTCACTATTGCTCACTACCTTTACAGGTTCATCAATATTTGATTTCCTAGTCTTAATGGATAACATATCAGTTTTTTTTATAAACAAGCTCTCCTTCATGAGGTGAAAGTGAGATATCTTTGGCGATTTTTGTTTTTGGTGTCTAATCTGTTTTCTCCTTTTGCACAATAGTTCTAATCTCTTCCTCGCTAATTCTATCATAATTTTCTGTTTCATGTTCGACACCTTCAAAAGAAACATGTTTATGTTTACTATATTGACTCACCTTAGTGACTCTTGGTTGATCTCCTCTTTGTACTATTGTAGTGTCATGAGCTATTGATCTTTTCTTCAATCTCCTTTCCTCTCCTTTGTCTTTGTGGAAAGTGTTTATCACATCCATAACATTTGGCACCAACATATAAATACCTTCAAATATGTTTGAAAGACTTGGAACAAAATCCTATGTAACAAAATAAACATGTCAATGATACATAATTTATAAAAAATTGAATCATCCTTACAGTAATGCATAGAGGAAATAAAAATAAGCATACTTACAATGTTATTTGCAATGTTGCTTGATACTTCTTCAAAAAAATTTGAAGATATTTCATCTGTGTCATACTTGATGATTGATAGACGATATCTAACCTTCTCACATTTCTGAGCCTTCCTTGCAAGAACGTAAATAGTGTTTGTATTCGGGACCATACATATGACTCGTACTCTATCCATCACATCATCTGGCTCATTTAAGTCAATCATATCACAAAGCATATAGTTGTGTATATCAGCCCCCATTTCACTGTCTTCAAGATACCATGAGAAATCAGTTTTATCTATTGCCTCGGCGTTCTTCCAATCAGAAATAAGCTTTAATGAACCTAGTGCCCCACTTGCTTGACTTTTATTAGTGCGTGCAACAATGTCCTTATTATGTCCAACAGTGTCCATAGTGCGTCCAGCTACAAATTTAGACTTGGGAGTTGTATCCATAGTGCGTCGAGTTGTAGCTGTAGATTTGGGAGCGGCTGCCCTAGGTGCACAAACATTCACAAAAATATTTTTTGATGCCATTTTCCTGATTAATATATATATATATATATATATAAGTTAATGGAAAAATAATGCAAATAAAGTAAATTTAATAAATAAAATTTATTTCTAAAACTAAAAAACTTAAAAACTTTTAATATATTTTAAAATTTTAAAATTTAATTTTACATTACATAGCAATTGAATAAAAATAAAATAAAAGAAAATTTTATTTTACTTTATATAGCAATTAAATAAAAAATTATAAACTTAAACGGTCACGGCCTTGCATTTTTTTTTATTTTTTTTTAATTTCTGTTTTTTTTTTGTTATTTTGCTTTTTAATTTATTTTTTTTTAATTTTGTTTTAATTTTTTTTTGTTTTTATTTATTTTTATTTTTAATTTGTTTTAATAAAACAATTTTAAATTTTTGTTTTTTAATTTTGTTTTAATAAAACAATTAAAAATGAATAGAAACATTGTTATATATAAAAATAATAAAAATATTGTTATATAATATAATAAAAACATTATTATATAAAAATAATAAAAACATGGTTATATAATATAATTAATACATAATTATTAAAACATTATTTAATAAAAAAATAATAATTGAAAATATCAAAATATAACAAATATATATATAAAAAAACAATTTATTAAATAACAATTATGTTTTGTTTTTAAACATTATAAAATTAAAGAAAAAAAAACTTTTGTTTTAATATAACAATACACTAAATTTAGAAAAAAAAAACTATATAGCAATACAATTAAAAAAAAAAAAAAACATGATACATAACAAAAACAATAAAGAAATAAAAGATTAAGATTTAAAATTAAAAAAAAAAAGGTTTAAAAAAAAAAGAATATAAAATCAAAAAAATCTCAAATAAAAACAAAAAAAAAACATTTTATATAATGAAATCACTGATATATTTATGATAAAAAAATAAAATAAAAAAATGTTATAATATTACTATTTTTTTTATGTGCATGGTTGCTTCATGGATTTTTCTGTCTAGATGAACCTATAAGTCGGAAAAAAGAAAAAAAATTCTAAATTTTTGTCCCTAAGACCCCAAAAATTTAGTTCTTTTTGCGTTTTCTTCACGAGAAAAATATAAAAAAATTATGGTTTTTGAACCTAAAAACTTTAAAAAAGTAGTTTTGGACACAAAAAACTATAGAAAAATATATTTTCCCCAAAATCATCTTTAAATTGACAGAATAGAAGGAAAACTAACCTTTGAAATGCAGAAAAATGCTGTCACTAATGCCAACACAATGCCTGCACAAAATTACGAATAGCAGCACAACGCCTCGAACGCCAATGCAATGCCTTCACGAAGTTACCAATGCCAATGCAATACCTCCACAAAATTACCAATAGCAACACAATGCCTCCAATGCCAATGCAATGCCTCCACGAAGTTACCAATGCCAACGCAACACCTCCATAAATTTTCTCTAACAAATACCAGAAAACTTGATGTGATGTGATGAATAGAAACAATCATTCTTATTATATAGCGAATATTGTCTGATTGGTTTACTATTTAACGAATGTGGGATTAAAATTTCAAATTTCAAATATTTACATTTAGTTTATTATAGTTCATACTATAGTTAAAATACTTAATATTTGCATGTAGTTATCATAGTTAATATTTTATTTAATATTTACATGTACTCAATGTTGAATAATTCAAATATAATCTCAGATTAAAAATTAAAATATGAAATACTTACATGTAGTTAATTATAGTTAATATTATAGATAAAATAGTTAATATTTGCATTTAGTTATCATAGTTAATATTTACATGTACTCAATGTTTAAAATCATGGAATTAAATTTTAAAATCTAAAATATTTACATGTAGTTAATTATAGTTAATATTATAGTTTAAATAGTTAATATTTACATGTTATTTTTGTAAATATTTACATGTAGTCAATCTTAAACCATTAAAATAAGAAAATTATTTTAGTTTCGAAGGCATGAATGAAAGGAATATTTTTTGGATATTTTGAATAGAAAGTATGGTGAAATATTTGAAGACCAAAAGTTTATTAATAAATTTTGAAATATATTTTAGATGAATATAGCATAAGTTTAAAATTTAAAATTTAAAATATTTACATGTAGTCATTATAGTTAAAATAGTTAATATTTGCATGTGGGTATTATAGTAATATTATAGTTAATACTTACATCTAGTCAATGTTAAATCATTGAAATAAAAACATTATTTTAGTTTGGAAGGCATCCATGATAGAAATATTTTGTGGATATTTTGAATATAAATATCGGTAAAATATTTCAACACAAACAGTTTATTAGAAAAATGTTAAATACATTTTTTGACTAATATTTGTACCAAATATTTGAAATGAAAATTTTGGAGGGAAAGTCTTTTGCGAAATTTTTTGGGGGGGAATTTTGGAGGGAAATGTTTTCGCTAATTTTTTTGGAGGGAAAATTTGGAGGGAAATTTTCTGTCTTTAAGCTATATATTGTAAGTGGGAGAGGAATTTGTATCATTCAACCTATTCTTGTTGAAATCCATGGTTTCTTCTGATAGCGAAGTTTTTCTTTGTACAACATCAACATCTTCATCATGCAACAACTCTATTCAGAGTGATGAATATAATGGGAGTTCGTTCAGCATGAATAGAGAGTCAAAAAATCGACTTGGTCGTAATCCTAAAAATCATGAGAACAAAATTAATGAGGTGCAGCAAAATGAAATTTCTGTAAGTCGAGCGCCTGTTATACCACTTACTCTTATTCCTAAGGTTTATGAAAGGATGAAGGGCATGATGAAGAATTTCCAGAGTCAAAAGTTTCACTTCATCCTAATCGCAAGGATTACGAGGACACCATTGATGAAGAGGGAGATGAAGAATATCCACTTCAGCTTAATCCTAAGGATTATGTGAGAACAACATATGAAGAGGGGAATGGAGAATCTGTAGAGTCAAAATATCCACTCTGTCCTAATCTTGAGGAGTATGCCAGCACCACTGATGAAAAGGGGGATGTAAAATTTCCAGAGTCAAAATATCAAATTCGTCCTAATCGTAAGGATTATGTGAGCACCACTGATGAAGACGGGAATGACAATGTTTCAGAGTCAAAACATCCACTTCGTCCCAATCCTAAGGATTATGCCAGCACCACTGATGAAGAGGGAAATGAAAAATTTACAGCGTCAAAATATCGACTCCGTTCTAATCCTAAGGATTATGCAAGCACCATTGATGAAGAGGGGGATGAAAAAATTCCAAAGTGAAAATTTCCACTTCGTCTTAATCCTAAGGACTATGTCAGCACCACAGATGAAGAGGGGAATGAATAATTTGCAGAGTAAAAATATGCACTTCATCCTAATCCTAAGGATTATGTCAGCACCACTGAGGAAGAGGGGAATGAAGAATTTGTAGCGTCAAAATATCCACTTCGTCCTAATCCTAAGGATTATGATAGCACCACTCATGAAGACGGGGATGAATTTCCAAAGCTAAAATTTTCACTTCATCCTAATCATAACGATTATACTTTAACCACTGATGAAGGGGGGGATGAAGAATTTCCAATAAATATAGATTCAAGGCATTCACTTATTCCTAATCCTAAGAATTATGAGAGCATCAGTGAGGTAGGGGAGGGGCAGGATGAAGAAATTATAGTGAATACAAATTCAAAGCTTCCACTTATGCCTAATCCCAAGTATTATTAGAGCACCATTGAGGAAGGGGAGGATAAGGAGTTTCTTGCAAATGATAATTTTAGAGGCACAGATCTGAATATTGCATTTTCTCCAAGTGACTATTTCAAAGAGACTCATGGTGATGAAGAATTGAATCCTCCGAGGGAAGAATTTGAAAGATGGGTCAAGATGGTGAATAATTTCTTTTGAGTCGGGGTTACAAAAGTGGTAATGATTCTTGTGAAATGTTTTCTTCAACCGATGATGGTAAAGAAAATTTTCAAGGCAATGATGTTGATGAATTTCTTAACTATGTTGAGGGTGATGATAGTGGGGATAATATTCCTCCTAATGGTGATGAAACTACTTTTACAAAGGATGATGGAGTGATGAAGCCTTTGCAAGAAAATATTGCAACTAGGAGTAGGAGTAGACCTTTTCATATCAATCCAAAGCATTCCAGTTATACAAGGGTGAGGACAAAATATCTCACAAAAAGAAGTTTTGTCATTCATTTGATTTCAAGTGAATGTTGTCGAAGGGATTGCTTGAAAAATATGGATTTCAACTTTGTTTTGGAGAAAACGAAAACATATATGTCAATGAATAAAAGTATGCAAAATTCATATTTAGTGGGTTTCATGCAATCTACACTAGCAGGTTATGATTATCATATTTGGAATGTATTGCTTTGCAGAAAGGCATTAAAAATGTTGCATTCAATTGGTAATTCTCATTTGTCAAGAATCCAGGATAGATTGGAAAGGGATCCCACATATTATTCAGAAGCACGTTATAAATGGGAGGTAGGGCCGTTTTCAAATACTTCTAAGACATGGATGAAAGACTTCTTTTCAAATCATGGAGAGTGTATGCCAAATAAAGACACAATACATATTCTAGATAATTTCTCGAGATGAGAAATATTCATGTTATACAAAGATTATGCAGAAGCCGTTGAAGGAATTGGTAATTTTATTACATATTCTTATTTTAAAAGGATATGGAAAACTGAATTCAACAATGTTCGTATTCCTAAGAAGACAAGGATGGGGATTTGCAGCACATGTGCTTCTCTTAAAGAAAAAAGAGATAAATGTGAAGGGGAAAAAAGAGGTATGTGTTCAAAACATTGCTTTTAAAATTTCATACTTATCAACTATGAAAATATATTTATTCATATGTTTCTTTTGTTATATGTACAGATTCTGTTGTCAAAGAACTTCAAGACCATCACAATCAACAAACAAGTAAAGGGAAAAAGTTTTATAAACATCGAAAGAAGTGTTATGATCATCCAAATAAATATTTGGGATTGATAATTGATGGTATGGACCAAAAGAAAACACTTCTTCCACATTTTTTCCGCACGCCAAAAAAATTACAGGAGGAAAATTTCATTTAGTTTCACTTGGTTGGTTGTATGGTATTTAATGAGAAGATGTTACCAAGAGTTTTCTTCACAAATCCAAATATTCACAATGATGCAAATCTGACCATAACTATAATCCATGATGTGGTTACTCATTGGTCTGGGATTCTTCCTGAATTTTTGTATTTACAATTAAACAACACAAGTCGTGAGAACAAAAATAAAGTTATTTTTGGGTATCTAAACATGCTCGTTGAATTGGGGATTTTTAAAAAGATAAAGGTTGGTTTCCTTCTTGTTGGGCATACTCATGATCATATTGATCAAATGTTTAGTCGTTTTCCAGTAACATTGAGGATGAAAGGTGTTGGGAGCTTGCCATCATTAATTGAATGTATTAAGAAATCATACATTCTATAGCTTGTTTTTCATGTGTTGGAAGAAACTATTGACATGCGAAGGTTTATTTTTGGATCGCATGGTGAGGAGAAATGCATTGAACAACTTAACGACATTAGCTTCCAGCATCAATTTTGTATCAAAAAAATTGATGGAATAACACTTATATGGGGAAAGAAGTATTCAACTGTTGAAAAATCGGGACCATCATCAGGTTTAGCATTTTTTAAGTTCATTCCAGAGCATCCAATATTTTCATCAAAGATATTGTAATTACAGTTAGTTGTTGAACTCCATAATGCACGAAGGCAGAAGAGAGACATAAATTATTTTAAATGTCTAGAGGAAATTAAAATATGTATTAGAGATACATATGAGTACTTTGATGTTGCTGATTCAGTTTGGTTGGAGTCTTTTTTCAGGTAATCAAAATGATATGATTTCAAGATCAATAAATGTGGATACGATTTTGAAAACTCATTTTTTTTGGCCAAAAAATATGCCAAATGAACATGAACATCAGGAAACACACAATGTTCAACAACAACAACCTCAAGCTATTATTAATTCCCCATAGGTAGAGGAAAGAGAAATCTATATTGGTTCTAAAATATCACATGCACAACGTGAAGCCATGGAAGACCTTTACAGAGGTTCTATGCAGGATCTTAAGGAGGGTTGCATGATAGCAGTGTTAGTAGATGAAGATACACTTGGCTATCCATTTTGGATTGCCAAGGTTATAAAGGTAATTAATGAAAATGAAGAGATTACAACTGTTGATGTACATTGGTATGCCACAAGTACCCACCCTTTCAATGGTGTTTACAAGCCAGAGATGGTAGTGGAAAAAAAGAATTGGTAGAAAGAGAAAAAGAAAGGGCACAAATATAAATCGTCAGCGCACCGATGTCTTAAAATTGGAGGATGTTGACATACTTGTGTATGACTTAAATTTGACAAAGAGAGGAACTCTTCGGTTGCAGACCATAAATATTTTGAAGAAATTACTACCAGAACAATTACTGTTGAGATGGGACTCTGGAGAATGTAGACGTAGATCTACAAGACTTTTGAACTCTAAAATGGTGGGCATGCATGTTGACTCAGATGGAGCACTAGTTGATGAAATAGAAGAATGTGGATCATCTTCATCTGCCTTGAGACATTCATCTGAAGATGTAGGTTATGATGGTGTGCCAGAACCTATGGTTGATTTTGAATAACTATCTAAGACACTTTTATGTAATTGATGTTTGCATGGTAACTTGAAATAAAAATTTTGACTTCCATCTCATTTTTTACAAATTTATGATACATTTCTATGTTTGTTGGATTATATGTTTTAATTATGAAGAATTCATCTCTTTAGAATATCGACAATGCAACAATGAATTACAAAAATAATTTATGTTATATTGAATGTACCAATGTTGATATTTTAATTATAAGTAAAATAGAAAATAGAAACTAATGTTGAATTTTTAGATTATGCAGTGATATTACCATGATATTATGTATTCTTACCATTTGGTATAAAATAATTTTAAAATTTTTAATAATTATATGCATCATTGAAAGGGAAAACTTTGTTTTGATGTATGATTTTTAGGTTTCGGTTGAAATTAGATTTAAATTTTTCTTATGCTAAGATTTGAAAAAAGATAAGTTTTTATCCTTTAAAATTAAAATTACTCTTACTTGTTTCTGTTCAATGATAATTTTTTCATTTACATGTTCATTTTTTAAAAAATTTTAAGTCTTATAATTTCTCCATAATTTCATTGTTCAAGTATGCTGAAAACTTAAGATTGAAAAACTTAAGATTTACAACTTTTCATTAAGGTTTTTATGCGCTACCAAATTTTATTTTTAATTTTATAGTTGATAATAATTACAATTTTGGGGTTGTTTAGAGTTAAGATATTTTATGTTTAACAGCATGGATGAAAATTGTTCGAAATGATAAGCCCTTCAGACATGTATTTGTTTATATTTAACATCATCTATCAAAAATGTTAGAAATTTATGATTTTAAAAAATGTCCTAATATTTTGTCTTTAATTCCATTGTTACAAGTGTCAAAATTATGACACAATTTTTTTTTTTGTTATTCCAGCATCAACTGGTTTTTTTTTAGGGTGTTTTTTCAATCCTTTTTTCAACAAACAATTTTTTTTTAGCACAATTTTATAAAATGTTGAAATTTGACCTTCAAAAAAAGCGAAGTGCGTTCTGGAAGACACACTTTTTGTTTTTGGGGTGTTTTTTCATGTTTTTTGAGACTTTTTAGGCTAGAGTTCCCGTATTGAGATCAGGTTACCTATTTCATCGGTAGCAATGTTAGTTTAGGACCCCAAAAACTACTAAAAATAGTAAACTCTATTATAGTTAAGGAAACTGAAAAACTGAAAGAAACACTGGTGGGGCACTAAGTGGAATAGGCGGGTCGCCACCAATATCCACCTAGATCATTCCTCCTCCCTTAGGAAGCAATGGTCACCATTGCGGTCAGTTCCTCCATGAGATGAGGAAAGTTATGCTGAACATGGTCCCTAGTGAATCACTTTCCTTGGTGCAGGAGATGGCCAACTTTGACAAACTGATACAGTTGGATCTACTGTTGGTGAGTGTTCTTGATTTGCATGTCGATGATACAATCTATGGTGGCCTATTCCATACATTTGGGGTTTAATTCTATTGGTCTGAGTTTTTCTACAATTTTAGAGGTGTCCTGTAGAGGTGGGAAATAGGGCCGAAGGCAGTCCACATTGAATACAAGGTGTAGACCAAGGAATGGTGGAATACGAAGCTTGAAGGAATTTTTCTCTATAACCTTGGTGATGATCTACAGCCCATATCAGAGTGGGCGAAGCTTGCAGTGGGGTCCAGTGAGGCACTCTTTCTTCAAATTTAGCCACACTTTGTTGCCCACCTTGAAGTGGTGTGGTACCCAATGTTGATCATGTGTTTGCTTGTACTTAGCATTGGCCCGATCCAGTATGTCATGAACCTGCTGGTGGATGTGCTAAATGTGCTCAATGAAGTTTTTCACTTTGTTAGCTTCAAACTGGACATGAGCCGAATTGGCCTGAGTAGCCACAAAAAACATGGCTACGTCAACGGGACATAATGGTTAGAACCCCAGGCCCACTTGAAAGGGGATGTAGTCGGTTGATATGTGGAGAGCCCGATTGTAACTGTGTTGTACATATGGAAGGATCTCATCCCATGTGCGTGGATGCTTTTAAATTTACATGTGTAGAATGTGTACAATCATCATGTTGACGACCTGTGTCTGGGCATCAGTTTGGGGATGGAAAGCTGTGGAATTAGTGAGCTTGGTGTCCAGGATTGACCACAGGCTAGAACAAAATGTGCTGAGGAACCTGTTGTCCTGATCTGAGATAATAGACTATGGTATCCCGAAATTCACCAACAATCGTTTAAGGAAGAGTTTAGCAGTGGCTTCTGCTATGATATTTTTCTTATAGACCGACATAATGGAAATCTTCGAGAATCTATCGACGATCATGAAAACACATTTGTCTACCGATACACTGCTTTTGAAACGAAAAAGTGTACCGACACACCCAGAAAACACAGAGATTAATTCGACAATATTCTTCAACGCCCCTAAAACCTTGAGATTTTGGAGCAGCTGGTGATTTTGAAAATCCCCCAATGAAATTATTTTGTTTCAGTTTATGTGTCATTTTATTAGGTACATGGGGCATGAGGGGTTTTAAAATTTATTAATTCTGAATTTAAGTTATTGCGATTTATATTGTATTAAAAAAAAATTATTTCGATTATTGAGTCGACTTTTTTGGAACCACCCAATGTGTGTCTCATAGTTTACTCTTGAGGTTCCTTTCAATTGTTAGGTTGATGTCTCAGGGAGGTATTTCGTGCATTATAGTGGCATTTACAAGAATTTTGTATGGAATGTGTGATCAATTCCAATCTTGGTGCTACTTTTCTAGTGTATTTTTGGAGAGTCTAGAGATGGAGACATTCCAGGCTTCCGCTTGTGGGGTGGTGGTAATTGTATTGAAAACCTCTTACCATGGTGATCTTGGGAGGAATTTGGGGTGTTGGAGTATTACGCGGGTTGGCTGGTCTTGAGTCACGCTTTAATAGAGAACTTATCTATTTTTGTAGACATGTTAAAGCAGAGGGGGTGACAGTGCAAAGGGGGTTGACATATTTCCCAAACCATTGTTTGTGGAGTTAGATAATATTATTAGAGTGAAGAGTGCTTAGACAATACAAACATAGAACAAGAAATAACAGATAATCATGCTCTTTCTTTGGTCAACTTCGATATTGTGCACGATCACAGGTATGAGTACCACAATGAAACGGTGGCATATTCGAATGAAATATAATTTTCTCAATTTGAAATTCTGGAATAACTTTTTCAAATTGAGCAAAGACTACAAGTGATAAAGGCTTTATGGAACACGTGGGTTTCCATATGCATGAGAAGCAAGACAAACATATTGCACATCTGCCACCTTGAAATATCGTTCATTGTTTGTTTGCTTATTTTGTCATTTTTTTGGTTAATATGGCTTCCGCCCCTCCATAAATAAGATGTATAATGTTCAATCTCATGCTATGTTAAATTTGGTGCTATATACTCGAACTCTCCATCGCAAAAAATCTTGTCGGGATGAGGTAATACAAGCAGTAAAAACTATATATGTACTTTTCAATTTAGTAATATAAATTGAATGTTTTGATTAAAAAAAACTCACAAAAAAAAACTGAAATGACTTAGTCAAAAATAAAAACTTATAGTAAAAATCATTATTCTAGAAATGATACTCTTTATATATAATAATAATTAATAATAATAATAATAATTATTATTATTATTATTATTATTATTATTAATTTAAGATTATTCTAAAGTTCAACAAACTTATTGATTACTAATTAATTTATAACAATTTGTAACAACTCCATTAACTGATTTTTTTTTCTACTTATAGAAATCAATGTTGGTGTAGTGCTATCCTACTACAGACTTTCAAGAAATGAATTACCTTTTTGGGTTTAATTAAGGTTACTCCCTTAATTATCAAGAAATATTCTTGTATACTTTTTCTAGATATCACGTTCACATATTACCGCTTGTCTTATTTTTTTCGTCCACCATACAATGGTTATTATGTTAAGAATCTTTGTTCTCAACCCGTGCTATTCATTTCCCTTCTCGCTGTACTGATTCTTAATTTTTTTTATGATACTAATCTGTATCATTAATTCTACCTAAGAATTTATTTCTATTAAGAGAAATCATCCTCCCTTCATTCCCATATTTTTGAAGAAAAAAATTGTTCGAGTTAGTTCTAATCCCACTATATTAACTAAGGATATAATTCTATTATCCTTACTAAAATGTGAAAATTACGTCCATATTTATTTTACCTAAAGCTTCACTCTTAACCACATATATATTTAAAGTTCAAAATATTCTTTGCATTATTTTTCTTTCTCTAATAATATACAAAACAACTTGGATTCACATGACATAAATATATATTGATTGTATACCCTATATGATAATCTTGGAGTATATCCATTTAATATAATTATCTTACAACTTTGAGCAATATACGTAATATGCACATTATGGAACCTTTTCTCTTCTACATATGAATTCTTCCCTCCATGCCTAATGACACGTAGGCCTCTATTAGGACTAACATCTCCATTCATGTTATGTTTTATGAGCCACACACAAAATATGGAAAGTTATCTTTAAGTTCCTCCTCATGCAATTTATTTTCTTGCTTTAACGTTTATGGAAAATTGTGAGTCGAATTGATTTGTTGTTGTGTTTGTTAAGTGGGATGAGCTGAGATTGGACATGAGTAACCTAAGATTATTTACAGGTAGTTATTAAGTGAACACGACATGTGTTGAATTTCCATGACACATGAGAATTTGGGTTTGGTCTTAGAATATTTGATGCAAACACACTCAAGTTCCACAACACATCAGTGAATCAACTAGTGCACATGACAATAATTAAAATTTTAAAACTGTTCTTCATTAAATTACAAATTATAATAGAATAGGTTAGAAATCTACTACTCGGGAGCATGGCCCTTTACAATCACACTAATACAAGGAATAAAACTAGGGCTTGGTGTTAGTCCTTTGAAAGAAAATATATGTGGAACAAGAAAACACTTGAATCACTTTTTGGTTTTGACCACACATAGCCCTTTCTGTGCACATGTCCTAAATCCACTGAGATAGATCCTCTAAATCTAGCCAAAATTCATTAAACTACATAAAAATGCTAGAGAATAAAAATCTGAATATAGAGAATTAACCTTGGGAATGTTTACCATCACAATTAGAACTTGATTCATTTGTTCCACCATGAAAGAACCAAGAATTATATTTTTATAGTATTATAGTGGTATTTGGAAGAAGTTTGTGGGGATTGTATGACCAATTCAAATCTTAGTGTTATTTTTCTGGTGTATTTTTGGACACTCTAAAGATTGAGAGTTTTTGAGCTTTCACTTGTGGGGTGGTGGTACTAGTATTCTGCAATCCTTTTATGGGGGTGGTGGTACGCGTATTCTGCAACTCTCTTGTTATGGTGATCTTGGGAGGGCATACTGGGTGTTGGAATATTACATAGGCTGGATGGTCTCAGGTTAGGCTTTGGTAGAGAACTTCTCCCTTTTTTTTGTAGACATGGATGGATTTTCCGGTTACAATCAAATCAATATCCACCCAGAGGATCAACATAAGACAACATTTATCTATCCCTGGGGCACATTCACTTATAGTAAACTACCGTTTGGTTTAAAGATGCCGGGGAAAATTTTTAGAGAGCAATGGATATGCTTTCAATGACATCAAGCACATTGTTCAACCTTATCTAGATGATTTACCCGCGGATTCACAAAATTCAAATGATCACCCAATGCACTTAAGAGCGACATTTTTACGCTGCTGACACTACAAAATATGCCTCAATCGACATAAATGTGTGTTTGGAGTTGGTTTTGGTCATTTGCTTGGATTCGTAGTATCAAAAGAAGGAATTCGAATTGACCCATTGAATGTATAGGCTATTCTTGACTTTCCTGCACCATCAAATTTACTTCAAATACAGAAAATTCAAGGAAATTCTAGCTTCCTAGTAAGGTTCATTCCCAACTATGTCGAAATGGCTAAAGGATTTACTCAAATTTTGAAAAAGGGGGTTCCCTTGCATTGGGACCAACTTGCACAAGATTATTTTGATGCTCTCAATGATACTTGTTTATGAGCATCATTAATGTATCCCCCTAATTATCAGAATTATTATTTCCTATATATCGCCATGGCCGAAACGACCATTTCTGTGGTGTCGGTCCAAGTAGAAAATGGGAAAGAACATCTGATTCATTATTTGATTCCTAATCTCAATGATATAGAAGTTAAGTATTCATACGTAGAAAAGATTTCCCTAGAATTTTTTCAAGTTGTCCAAAGATTTTGCCACTATATCTTGTTCCAAAATATCATTGTAATTTCATATTGCAACCCCATGACTTATATTTTATCACGTCAATTTCTGGGGGGGAAATATTCAAAATGGATTGTCATTTTGCAGGAATTTGATTTGGAGTTCATCAAATCAAAGTCAAGGAAGTCTTTAGTTTTGGATGAGATTCTTTGTGACCTTCCCTCTGATAGCACTGCTACTACGTGGGAACCATCGACTCCTGACGAGTCTCTGGTTCTGATAGGATCATCTAATCCTTGGTATGGATATTTCATCATTTATCTCCAAACTCAAAATTTTCGGCCTAATACCTCTCGCTCTGAACAACAACATATGCGATACCAAGCCAAGGATTATCTGATCGTCGGCCTTATGCTTTATCGTCATGGTGTCCATACTATTTTAAGAAGGTGCCTCACTCACGAGGAGGCCAAAAAGGTTTTAAATGATTGTCATGCTGGGGCTTATGGTGGACATTTATCTAGATATGCTACCGCGCAGAAGATACTCCATACTAGTTACTTTTGGCCTACCATATTTCGCGACTACATTCTCATGGTCCATTTCATACATGCCAAATTTGTTATCGTGAAATCCAAAAACTGCCAGCACCAATGCATCATGTTGTCTCTGTGGGACCATTTTCGAAATGGGGTATTGACTTCATGACCTATAACCCACGTTCGTCTGGGGGGCATGGTTATATTATTGTCGCAGTAGACTACTTTACCAAATGGGCGGAAGTGATGCCTACATTCAACAACATAAGAAAAACAGCCACATTGTTTTTCTTTAATCATGTTATTGCACGGTTTGGGGTCTTATAGGCTATAGTTACAGATCATGGGAATAATTTTCGCAACCACATGATGACTGAATTGACTGCCAAGTTAGGATTGTCACATGATAATTCTACTCCTTATTATCCACAATAAAATGGACAAGTTGAGGCTATCAAAGAAATTCTTAAACATATGCTTCAAATAATGATAGGATTTTCTAAAAGAAACTTGCATTTGATCTTGTATGAATCGATGCGTATGCATATGCAGACATTGATTTCCGAGGAGATCCAGATTTAGATTTACAGAAGGCGCTCATTGGGGTGCAATAGGTAAGAATGTTTTGACCATGTTTTTGATTTTTTTTTAAATTTTTATACAATGGTTTTGTATTTTGATGTTTTCCCAAGACTAAAATAAATGTTTAATGTAATGCAGATGTTGGTCAAGTTCAACCAGTCGAGGAAGCAGAGCGTGTATCAGACGAGCCAATAGAGAAGGTTGTTGGGAGAGCAGTCCTTCAGGATCTTGATATGGCTGAGACTCTGACTGAGCTTTAGTAGCACATAGAGGGGTTGACCTTTGCGATTTCATATTGTTGGATTGAAGGGTTATTGATGCGACTACAACGCCACACTATAGGTGTTCCTAACCACTAGATGTGGTTATTGTGTAGGATAGCTAGATCTATAGCATGTTACCATGAGCACCACTAGTTTAATTTTGACATGTTGCATACATTTTGAGGTCAGATGACCAATTTGTCTTAGGCACAATTTTTTGTAAAAAACCTATAACTATCTATCTATTTGATTTTAGTGTCTTCTTATGTTTATAGTGCAATCCTATTCAATGATGTGAATATTATCGTTACATGTGTTGCAAATGTCTGTCTAAAACTTGGTTAGCCAAAGAGTGAGTCAATGTGTTAAAATTTCTAGAAATGTGTTGATATTGAATAAAATCAAAGTTTCTTTCCAAAATTCAAACTCTTAGGAACAAACAATGCAGTGTTGGATTTCTAACAATATAAACACTAGTAAGTTGTAATACCACAAGTTGTGAGTCTAACATTATGATAATGTGGTTAATACAAAATGAAGTGACATCAAAGAGAAGTTTTATCAATGTGCTATACTCAGGGATATTGATTTTCGATCTACCAATACAAATCAATTGAAAACTCACTAACTTGCCATTCGGAGAAAAAAGGCCCACTTTACAGAGGAGAGATTCTGCTTACTACGACTAGCACCATCACCATATCCAACAAATGGTTCCAAAGATTTAGACATCTGCAATGAAATGTAAAGTGGATTACTAAAATCAAGAAAATTATAAAAACAAACTAATACATTGAATGCAAATCAACAACATATATATACAATATAATACAAAAATCACTAGGCTCATGATTAAGCACAGTAACATTTCAGATACAACCCATTTCTAGGTTGCGCTAACAGAATTCCATAGTAATCAACTAACTCATAGGGACCCTTAGCAAGAACTCTTTTGAAAATATAGGGGTCATGCCATAGTGGCTCAAATTTCCCTGTACCTATTATATCGGCTTCTTGATCATAAATAAGGACCAAGTCGCCCTCTGAGAAAATGCGAGGCTAGACATTTTTGTCATATTACGCCTTTATACCTCTCTTATGCACTTCATTGGCCAATTTGGCTTCACAACATGTTTCATTAAGATGGATGAGGTTAAAAACACATTCTTCTTCTTATGAGGTATCAAGTAACAAGTTGAGTGCAAGTTTTAACGACGGTATTTCACATTGGATTGGAAAGATAGCTTCCAAACCATACACCAATTGAACAGGAGTAAATTCGGTTTTGTTTCTCACAGAGCTTCGGTGGGACAATATATGGCCGAACCAGGCAAAGAACGTAGTTGATAATACAATGGTCGATTGGCCTGCATGCCTACCCATTAGTTCTACCCATCTCTCCATCCTCGGATCTCTAGGATTAGACACATCTAGTGTCACATGTTGTGGCTGCATCAGTGGAATCCGCTCTAAGGAAAATGAAATGAGGATCGAGCCATAACTAAAAAATTTCTTTCTTCCTCCCTTTGCCTTGTTCATTTTTCTTTTATCTGAGAAAGTACAACTTCAGACCAGTTAAATACTGCTGGCTCCATACACTGTAGCATGTACTGCATATAGGATCTATTCGCTACATGTAGTGTGACAGTGCCGACAAGTTTTACGATCGTGAAATGAATGTTTCTCAAAGGAAAATCTATAACATCCCAGATCTTTGATTTCCCATATTTTATTGGCTTTGCCCATGGATAACAATATTGCAAAACATAATCTCTCACAGTCTCTCCTCCAAGAATAAACCCTGAGAGTCAAATAGCCAAGCCTCTCCTCAACAAACCTGTGAGAAAGTATAGATTCCCTATTTTTATAGGAACCACTTGGTTCTTAATGTGAAATGCCTTGATATATGGATCCCATGCTCGAACTAGGAACTCCAAGAGTTATATTTGTTGGCTCATCCCTGACAAACAGAAATACTTTAACAAGCCACAATCTCTTATGGCTCTTACTGTACCCAGATCATTTAAGGAAATCATATCCTATTATTCATGCTCTGTTTCCCTCCATGTAATCATCATAATCGACTGATGAAAACCTGAATTACAACCATAAGAACCATTAGACTCCATTCAATGCAAAAAATTACGCAAATTTTGGGCATAGTGAAAAAATAAAAAAAATGAATATTGCACCAAACGCAACCCTGAACAAGAGATAGCGCATTGTATATGTAGCTAGCCATCATTTTAGCTGTTGTTCAACACACCTTTCGATGTTGAAGGGTGCGTTGCCCTCTTTTGGAGCAGAATTTACCCTATGGCGCCTAAAAAACTAAAAATTCGAACTGAAAGGAAATGAAATGATAATTGAATGAAAGATAGGGTTCAAGGCACTAACCTAGATTAAACAGTGATGGAAACCATCCATATAATTTATCACAATCAGTAATTGAAGTTATGGGGCAAAAACAGGTTTAGAGCTCCAAAATGCAAATGATAACTAGTGAATGGTAAAAATGAATACTAAAACTCTTTTTAATAGTCATTTAATTGTTTGAAAATCATATTTATTGCTGTGAATATGGTTTTATTATATTTTTGTCATGAAACAGTTATTTTTAATCCATTTGATGTTGTTCTGAATAGGTTTTACAACTGATGAATAGATTTGTCGTGCAAATTTATTTCAAGAATGATCTGACCACAAAGCATAATTTTTATCCTTATTTTTCGAGCTTTGCTAAAAACGAAAAAGGATTTGAAGCACATTTTTATATATCTTTCGACAATGATAATAGCTAAAAAGGAACCCTTGGAGTCTTCTTTTAGCTCTTTTCAGACTCCAACTCTTGTCTTTTCGAGCTCGTAAAAGTAAATGAATTGATATCTACTCAGTATAAGTTTAATGCTTTTCCGGACTGAGATAGATTATTCACGAAAAAGGAATACCTTGGTCGAACATGACTAAACAGGTTCTCTCAGATATCTTTTTACACTTTTTTGGATCTGAGTGAAAACTTTACGAAAAGTACTTATGGATTTTTCATTCATCCTCTTTTTCAAACTCTCTAAATATGAAAAAGGACCGAGTTGTCACTTTCGTTAAGCTCGTTAAAACATAAAATATTGACGGAATTGTCGATCATGGCAAGGATCGAGTTTCATTCATCACTAGACTCGTTAAATTATTAAATAGCGATACATTGTTCACCCAAAGGTTGAATTATAGATCAAGCATATGTTATCCTCCTCAATCTTGTTAAAAAAAAAATAGGTACTGGTTGACAAATGACCGGGGAAAATTTGGGAAGGTGAGTAGAACATTTTACTATAGCAGGTCACTCTTGAACATGACACTTCACTCCATCACTGTGACTGTTTAGGTTGGGTAATCTTCTTGATGGTTCATTCATACCTATGGTTCATCATAGCTTCACTTCGGTTTTTGGTCAATGATGCCAACTCATCTCAGTGTCGCCAATATGTTCAAGAGAAGTCATCGAGTGAATACTCATCCTTCTCCAATACTCATAAACCTTCATTCTCATGAAAATAATCCATGAACATTGCTATATCAAGTCATACATTTGTCTCTGAAATCGATAACTCACATTTCACAATAAGGTGGCTTCCTGTCGACAAAAAATCATTATCCAAGAAGTTTAGTTAGAAACATCATATTGCAGTACCATGAGGCTTCTTACAACATCGACAAGATCCTCTCTTCCAGACTTTTGACTGAAAGATTTTTTTTGGCATTCAACATAAAATCATCTATTCACGCCTTACGAAATGTACTGCAATACCTTGACGTCCATTGACATCAATGGTGGTTCTCTCGTGTTTTTTAACAACTCACATCATTGCTTGGTAATCAAATGAAGTCTTACCATGTTTGACTACAAATCATATATTCACATGGCTGGACTTGTACCTAAATGATCTAGTAAACAGGATAAGAAGAACCTGGATCTAGTTTCAACCATCTAGGCTGTGATTTCAGGATTTTTTTATACATCATTTGTATGGTGACCTTACATACAAATCGTCATCCAAAAATGGGACGATATCTGTAGGCATGTCTGCATTGGGCAACATTCCAATGAAGACAAATTTCTACACTATGTACACGTTATTAGATAGTTTATGTGTTGAGCATGGGAATACCTTCCGTCAACAATTTATGATCAAGAGGATATATCATGATGTAATGTATTGTAATATTGATGTAGGTCATCACTCTGCTTCATCTCCAACCCATCACAGTGTAAATCATCTCAATCAAAATATTGTTATTATTATTCTGACTTCATGCTTTAGGGAGAAATTGTTATAGGTCAATTTGGGCACCATTCCCAATTACCTGGTTAACTGGAAGTCATCCCCAGAACTGATGAATAAGGTCTATCATCCCCTATCATTTCAGTTGCTACATGCCCTAAGACAAAGAACAAGGACAAATCATCTATGACTTCCATTTCCAAGGTTTCCAAGATTTGAAGTTTATATTATATCACATGCGAGATCACCAACGCTGCCTCTCAAGGGACTAAGTGCGTTGCATATGCAGGTAACCCCACTCAAGGGTGCTTTGCAAAGCACTTCCCGACAATCATGGGTGTGTTGGCCACATTTGGAGTGAAATTATCATTGTTCCAGAATGTCCACTTGGCCAGTGTCTTCTATAAGAGTTCACATGTGTTAGACCTCAAATCCATGTGTCCATTTGATATAGCTGAAATTGGGAACATGTATTGTCTATTATTAGAAATTAATTGACTGTAAAAATACCTTCAAATGCTCTATAAATTGAGCACATATCCTAGTGCTTGGTAAGGAAGAATTTTAGTAGAGAAATGCTGGTGGAATTTCAATTGAGGATTTGATTTGTGTAACATGTTGTTGGAGAGATGTGCATCGTGATGAGGCTGGAATGTTGCTAGAGATGGTGACATCAAATCAATAATTGGGTTGTAACCTCCCCTTCTATCCATTAATAAATATTGATGCTTACTTTCCCACATATGTATCAGTATAACCTTCTGTCTTTCATAATATGAATTCTTATTTGATGTATATGCTTCATGTTTCATTGATTTAACTTAATAAATTTAATAAACATCTGTATTATTTCTATATTTCATTGTTTAGTGTTCATCTTTGAAGGAAATATTTTGGCAATATAGCTCGGATTTGAAGCTACAACAAGAGAGATAGAAAGAGTATTGGAAGCGCTTGGACTCCAAGAAAGTTTCTTGATCTAATCTCTATGTCTATTTACTGTTAGGAAAATTAGTTTCAAAGTCTTTAACCTATTGTTCTATATTAGCACCACATCTAGGGAAGAATTTTATATCCATAATCCATAATTCCACATAATAATTTGAACTATTGGCTCCTTAAAAACCTCTCAGTCTTGCAACTAGTTGTCATCTTACAATGCTCTCATAGCATAAATAAAGATTTGTTCATACATAGAAACTCATAATATATTTTTAATATTCGGCTTTAGGTCTCAAATTAAGTCCACAATTTGAATCTTAATAATGGTCGATTTCCCTTCTAGATTTCTCACAAAGATCTTCCAAATCCAGATCTAGTAGAATACATAGAGTTTTAAGACAATCATGAAGTGGAACATCATTTATCGATTTCGTTTTATAACGCTTATCAATGCCATATTGGATGTCTTCATCCACATATCTAGGCCTCCTACGATAGACGACTTCCATTGATCTACATAAATGAATATTGGAACATTGCATCTATAAATTTCCTTCTACTACCAGTATTTGAACATTGAAAGGGCCAATCTTCTAATCAGTTTTTTTTTCCAGTTGACTCCATCGATAAATAGAAACACAAAATTTTTTCATTCTAAACAATACATTTTGGATGCAACATTAAAGCTAGGTTCTAATAAAAAAACATTGTTGCAATATTCATAGGATGGCTAGATCATGCTTGTAAATAAAATCATGAAGTGGAATCTCTTTTATCGAATCCATTTTGTAATACTCGCAAATCCTATATTTGATGCCTTAATCCACCAATCCAAGAATCGTGAGATAAATTATTCCATTGATATACATTGACGAATGTTTAAATGTCATATCTCTAAATTTCCTTCCACAACCATGTCTTCCAATCGAACCCATAGATAAATAGAGACAAAAAATTCTTCATTATTCACTATAAATTCTATATGCAACATGAAATGAGGTTCCAACAAGAAGACCTTGTTGCAATCTTCATAGAATGGCCAAATGTTGTAGAAAATGTTAAAAATGGCTTAAAGAACTAGTATATTTCACACAAAGGTGTATGCATCAACGCACATAGTGTTTACATTCAAATCACTTTAATATATAGTCTCTCATATCTAACTTATTCCTAAGTTAGAAGGAGAGGTTTAGATAATTTCTGAACCATCACAAACTAACATCTCAAATATAAGATGTAAGTTAACAACCTGAGATTTCGGGAGATTCACATCCAGGTGGCCAACCCGAAAGGAGGCAAGGGCGTTGTGAGGGGCTTGACTGTCTGCGGATTCTTGAAAATTTTCCAGGAGGTTAGATGGGACAAGGGAGTAGTTTGAGATTTTTTTATATTTGATCTCGTTTTTCCAATCCGTGGTAAACATTATTTTGTTTAGCAGGGCAAGTGAGGGCATCTTGAACTTCAAAGACAGATTTTTTATAGTCAAGGGCTCCATGGTGTTTTGTGACTCTCTAGCAAGAACCTCCAGCTCCACATCTTCGGAGAAAGGGGAGAAAGTGTGGCCAGAGGGAGCCCCAAATTTAATGGGGGAGTAATATGGATCTGAAGAAGATTGGGTTATAAGAGGAGCAGGGGTCTTGGGAGAATGATTTAATAATGTCGGCAGAGGCTACAAAGTTGCAAGGGAGGATTATTTGATTCCGCCCATCGGGTGAAGTCATGGGCCTTTTCTGTACATCATCTGCAGAAGCTTTTGGGTCTGGTTCTGCTCTGGGTTTGCCTTTAGATCTGGTTTTCTGACTCGGACTTGGATTCCGCCCACCTGGTGAAGCCATGGGGTTTTTCTATTCATTCGGCTGAGGAAAGTGTAAATGCTGATGGATTTTAAGGAGATTCCCCTCAGTAGACCTCGCCCTGTTATTTTTGGCCTACCAGGAAAATTTGCTGCTCCCTAGACCTCGTCGTGTTATATGGGGTGCCTTACACAGGATGTGGTAGCAAGGAAGGCTCGGTGACATCCCTTAGCTGGGGTGGCTTTGGCGTAGAGTAAATAAGACAGGGGGCGACAGTAGGAAGCCATGAACAACAAATTTAGGGCTACTGGTAGCTGGAACCCATGGAGGATAATTATTGTTGCTTTTGGTGGCTATTGCTGAAGTATGTTTGCTGCTAATCATAAAGTTAGGTGGTACCCATGAAGGACAACTTTGTTGCTTCTGGTGGCTAAGGTGGTTATATGCATGCTGAAGTTATTGTTAGCTGGTACCCAATTTTGAACAATTTTTGTTGCTCTTGGTGGCTATCGCTACTTAATGTGTTTCGTTGTTTCAAGGGATAATGTTAAAATGGCCTAGATTTCACATTCCTGCTGCATTTTGATTTGTGGAGTGAGAGGGTTCTCCCAGTGGATACAGTTGGTTCTGGGTGCTTGGAAGCGGGGCGGCATCTGGTAGTTGGAACCCCATGAGGATAAATATTGTTGCTTTTGGTGGCTATTTCTGAAGTATGTTTGCTGCAGATCTTAAAGTTAGCTGGAACCCATGGAGGACAATTCTGTTGCTTCTGGTGGCTAAGGAGGTTACATGCATGCTGAAGTTATTGTTAGCTGGAACCCATATTTGAACAATTTTTGTGGCTCTTGGTGGCTATCGCTGCATTTTGGGTGTCGCTGTCTCTAAGTTTGATGCATGAAGGTATTGGGTATGGTCTTAGTTTGTTTGCGTGCAGGGGATGACAGGGCTGGTGGCTAAGCAAGTGAAACGATGGACAATGGTGCATATGGGATGTCGTTGCTTGTCGGATAGCTGTACCTACTAAGGTCCTGGATTCTGGCTGTTCAGGGCAGAGATGGCCACTGCATAGACTGAACCGATGTTCTGGTGTTTTGTAGATTGGTCCATGGTTGCCTAGACTCTCTAGGTGCTCTGTTATCCATCAAAGTTTTAGAAGTTTATCTTATCGAAAGTATTTTGGCATTTGCTCCGGGATTGGTTGTCTTGGGACTTGTCTTTGCGGGCGATGCTGGGCTCTTCCTAGAGGTCATTGCTACTGTTGCTACCAATTCTAAGGGCTCTCTAGTTTTTTCAGTTAGTCTGTAGATTTTTCCGGCTAATTTGAATTGTTTTCCAGGGTATTGGCATATCGAGATTACCATATCAAAATCAGATCTGACATCGGCAACGATATCGATTTATTGGCCCAATTTTGGATGGTTGTCACATTTATTGACATCATTGTTAATTGTGTTCCTATTTATGATCCCCGGAGTTTGACCGTTTACCACTTCACATCAGTGTTCGGTCGCTTTTTCTGGATTTGATTTTTAATTGTAATCGATCCGGGTGCCTCTAATTATGAGCTGTGGCAAGTAACGGCTATATCCTAAATAGGTGATATCCCATTCCCAGTACTGGAATTCTAACGATTTTCTCCTTCATTACCTATACTGGCCTTGGGATCATGGTTTATGTTTCTTCGGGCATGCTGAAGCATTCTAGGTTGTCTTTGTCACAATCTTATACTCGACTTCATATCTATGAATTTTCTGCACCTGTCAGACGTTCAATGTGAGATTTCTGGGTCTTTGCTCTGGTTGCAGTGAGTCCCCTTTCCGACATATTCTTGGCCATTATGGATCCTAGAATTATGCCGTATTCTGGTAATGCTACACCAGTATGCAAGGATCTGGAGGCCGAAGTGTTCAATTTTCGACTGGACTTCTCATTTCCTTTCGATCCTGGATCTGAAGGGCATGTCGGTCATGGTTGGATGTAGTTGGGTGCCGGATCTCCGGATCGTGCTGGGGAGCCGGTTCTCCCCCAATCTTGGGGATTAGTCTCATCTTTTTCGGGTGCCATTTTGTTTTCAGTTCTGTTTATCTTTTATCAAGTGAGCCTGTTATGGTGTGCAGGGTTTTTGGTTTTGTCCAGAGCTGGTGTTCTTTTTCAAGTGAACCTGACATTATTCATCAGGCGAGCTGGATTTCCATATGTCTAGCGTGCATGATGATTTACAAGCGAGCCAGTTTTACTATACAAGGGTTTGCGCACTACAAATGGGATATCGAAGTCGCTCAATGTTTTCTCAAGTGAGCCTGATTTGGTGTTTTCATGAGCGAGACAGCCTCTTATCAGTCATGGAAGATACTATGGAAAACACCTTTTGTTTGCCTTCTTTCATTTCAGTCATCTATTATTTCCTCATTGTCATGAATATGATGCTTCTGTATTTCTCTGAACGCTCTTTTCAATGTATACAGGGATGATCCCGTGGGTCGGTTTTATACTACCCGTAATTGTTGGCCATGAACATCGAATTACTTCTCTTCAGAAGTGTATTCTGGATGTATTTGGTATATGGTGTTTTCTCGCTGTTTTAAATAACAGTTTGAGAATGTATTGATGATCATGTACTGTCATATATTTTTTTAAATATATACAGCATTTTTTTCCTTCTGAAAAAAAAAATATAAGATGTAATCATTAATTCCAACTTCCCCTCTTAATTCTTACATTACATAAATTGATTGAAAACACAATAATTATTTATATTATGAGTATAGGCTCCACCAAGTTGCCTCATAAGCCTCGTAAATGTGTAGTCGGAAAGTTGGATTCCCGAGATGAACTCCTAAACTCCAAAATCAAGGACCTCCCGAAATGAATTACCAGACATCCATAATCTCATTAGAAGACCACTCTCACATCTTCAACGAATGACGGATCCTTCTCTAGATCTGCAACTTCCATACTATCTAGACAACCATTCATATTGAGCCTTACTTCTAATCGATCTCTTAAATAGTGGCCTAAGACACATAGTTGAACTGTTAGTCATTCTAAGTATGAGCTCCCATCTACCAAGATACATGGGTGCTAACCATTGTACTCACCAGTTATCTCGGGAAGCCATGTATCTTGAATCAATTTTACAAAACAACACCTTTAACTGATTACTTAGATTATGAAGTTCACCCTCACTTAATCAACAAACAAATTATAATACGAAATATATTTAGCAATAATATAACTATATCACCGCTTATAATTTATATGTTGTCCTTAAAACAGTTCAACGATACACATATTTTTAAACAAAGTTGGATTATCAATCCAAAATGGAGGTCTGGTCATCCACCCAGATGCTCTATCGAGTACGCTTGAAGTTCCACGGAACTAGAAATCATGCTGTGATGCAGTGGATCATGTGAAGCACACCCAGTTGAATCCAACTTTTTTTCTGCAAAGCACACCACCCTTGTCTCCTTAGACTTTAACCGAGTAGATTGAAGAACATGTTGGAATTTCTGAGTATTCCAAACAGACAAGAGAATAGAAATTCCCCTCTTTAACACAGAGAAATACAAACAAAAATTTGCTTGCTGGTAGACAGAGATTGCACAAAAAAAAGGCTTCTATTTCATTAAAAATAAAAATCTATTACAATCAGATAACTTTCCACTACTGGGAGATTACAAAAGATGGAACTGCTTCACACGCAGTGTCCAAATTACTCTTCTCTGTCTCTCAAAAGAAAATCACACTGTGCTCTGCACTTCTGCCTCTGCTGGCTTTTCTTCAACTTCCGCACTGATGTGCATTCACTCGTTCTTCTACATACATTAAAAAAAACTTTACAATCTGCCTTTTCGTTTTTATACACTGCTGTGTAAAAATAAAAAATATTACACAGTAGTTAAAAATTACATTCACGGCCCCTTTTCTCTTTTGTTTTGGCTTTCGGGCCTTTTAGAACTTTCCAGAACATATTAAAGAAAACATTACACATATATATATTATAAATATTAAAAATATTTATAATATATATTAACACTAGTAAAAAAAACTTTTTACCGAAGGTTTAAAACCTTATGAAACTTTACGGACTTCAAAAAATTAAATCAAACTCCATTGCAAAATATTTCGCGTTCCAAACTTGAATGATGACGTAGGCCCAAAGTGTGATGCGAAATCCTCAATGGAATTCACCCTATAAAATTTCGGGTCCGGATTTTGGCTATGCATCCAGCCCAACAAAACAACGCGATCCAATGATTTTTCTCCACGTGGCTCCTTCAATCTGGCGATAAAATTTCTGAGTTTAATTTGTTTGGTGAAGATTTTAATGTTGGTTGTTGCTGCAGATAGATGCAGCTCTTCCAATGCTCTTGCATTCAATTCGTGGCTGTCAAAATTCCCATCAACATTAACTTCTCCGCCATTCAATATTTTCTCATTTAACTTCTGTCCTGCAGACTTCTCTGGGCAGTTGGAAATTAAATTCCAACACTCCCCCTTAATTTCAACTGCTGGGTTATCAGTCATACCCAGACATTTCCTTAAAAACTCAAAACTCTTCTGTCCCAATGGCTTGGTCAGAATATCAGCGAACTGCTCCTGAGTTCTGCAATGTTTTAAAATTATTTCACCACTGTTCACCAATTCTCTGATGTAGTGAAACTTTGTGTCTATGTGCTTCGTTCTCTTGTGAAACACAGAATTCTTAGACAATGCAATAGCTGAGCTATTGTCAAAATAAATCACTGTCTCTTTTACCTGCTCTTGACATAGACTTCTCAACATTCTCCTCATCCAAATCGCTTGACACGCTGCTGCTGTAGCTGCCACATACTCTGCCTCTGCTGTAGACAATGCTACAATTGGCTGTTTCTTAGAAGCCCATGAAATGGCTCCTGAACCCATATGAAAAATATAACCGGAAGTGCTCTTCCGATCATCTACACTTCCAGCCCAATCACTGTCAATGTATCCAACTAATTCTGAATTTTCTGAAGCTGTATATAAAATACCAAATCTTTTAGTTCCTTTCACATACCTCAGAATTCTCTTTGCTGCTTGCCAATGTGCCTCTTTTGGCTTCTCCATAAATCTGGAAATTAAACTAACAGCATGCATAATATCCGGCCTAGTTGCAGTCAAATACATGAGGCTGCCAACTATGCTTTTATATAAACTTGGATCAAAATCCTTGCTGCTGTCATCTCTACTGAGTTTCAATCCCATTACTGTGGGAGTAATTGCAGCTTTGCACTCCTGCATATTAAATCTTTCTAAAACTTGATTCACATACTTTTCTTGAGAAATAAAAATTCCTTTCTCACTTTTCTCCACTTCTATTCCCAAGAAGTATCTTAACAAACCCATGTCAGTCATTTCAAATTCATCTTTCATGACTGTTTTAAAATTTTCACTGAGATAATCATCATTACCAGTGAATATTACATCATCAACATATAAAACAACAATCAACATCTTACCATCCTTTTCTTTGATGTAGAGGGTGGGTTCTCCCTCACACTTTTCAAATTCATTTTCCAGTAGATAGGAGTCTATCCTACTGTACCATGCTCTTGGTGCTTGCTTCAGCCCATAAAGAGATTTCTTCAATTTGCAGACCTTATGCTCTTGGCCTTTCTTTTCATATCCGAGAGGTTGTTCCACATATACCTCTTCCATTAAAATTCCATTTAAAAATGCAGATTTTACATCCATCTGGTATACTTTCCATTTGTTTTGTGCTGCTATGGACAGCACTGCTCTTACTGTTTCCATTCTTGCAACTGGTGCAAAATTTTCTTCATAATCAATCCCTTGCTTCTGCTTATATCCCTTGACAACAAGTCTGGCCTTGTGTCTCTCAATCTTTCCTTCAGCATTGCTTTTGGTCTTATATACCCATTTAAATCCAATGACTTCTTTACCTTCTGGGAGATCAACCAGCTCCCATGTTTTTTTCTTCTCTATGGCTTTAATTTCATCATCCATAGCTTCTATCCATTTTCTATCTTTAATAGCATCTTCAAAATGAATAGGATCATCAACTTGACAATACAAAGCAAATAAGGAATTCATACCTTCGTTTGCTTATCCTTGCTCATAAATTTCTCTAAGGCTTCTGAACCTTGTTCCGCTTTCACTTGGTGTAGTTGTGCTTGATGAAGCACTCATTTCTGCTCCATGTGGTGTGCTTGGAGATGCACTCCCGCTTCTTCTCAAGGGTGTTCTCGGTGCTGCTTGAGGTGTCCCTTGCTGTCCTTGTGCTGGTGGAGGTTGTGCTACGGATGAGTTGTTAATTTCAACTACATCTTCCTCATCTTCATCATGAGACAAACATCTTTTAACATTGACTGTTTTCTCTATGCTTCCATCCCATGCTTCCTCTTCAATGAATTTCACATCTCTGCTTATCAAAAAATTCTTTGTGGATGGGTTATACAATCTGTATCCTTTGGAATCCTCACAATATCCAAGGAAAATGCACTTCTCCCCCTTACTATTCAACTTCTTTCTCAACTTGTCTGGAATGTGTACATATGCCACACATCCAAAAAATCTCATGTGGGTGACTCCCTGTTTTCTGCCACTCCACGCTTCTTCTGGAACTTTGTTCATCGCTGCTTTTGTGGGGCATCTATTTAAAATATACGCAGCACAGTTTGCTGCTTCTGCCCAATACTCATTTGGCAAATGCTTTGCCTTTAGCATACTTCTCACCATTTCCATTATGGTTCGATTCTTCCTTTCAGCAACTCCATTCTGTTGCGGTGTGTACCTTGTGGTAAATTTCTTGTGTATGTCGTTCTCTCTGCAAAAACGCAGAAACTCCTTTGATATATATTCTCCTCCTCTATCGATTCTGAGAGATTTAATGTACAACCCGCTCTGTTTCTCTACAAGAGCTTTAAAGTGGCAAAATTTCTGAAAGACTTCACTCTTATATTTCAGAAAATAAACCCACACTTTTCTTGTGAAATCATCTATGAAGGTCAGCATGTAGTTGCTGCCTGAAACTGATGCTGTCTGCATCGGCCCACATAAATCTGAGTGAATGATCTCTAAGGGTGCTTTCGCCCTTATGCTTTTTCCTGAAGGAAAATTTTCTCTATGTTGTTTTCCCAAGATGCAGCCTTCACATAGGCTGTCAGGCTTCTCAATCAATGGTAAACCTCTTACCATTCCTTTTCTGTGCAGCAAATTTAATCCTCCGAAATTGAGATGTCCAAATCTCAGGTGCCATAACCAATTTTCATCCTTTGCTTCTTTCTGAAAGGCTTCTTGTGTTACAGCTGCTATACTCTTTCCTTTTCCCTTCAAGTCAATGTTGAGCTTGAGTGGAAACATCCTATTGCTGGTCATTTGAATTTCAGCAATAATTTTCTTACTTGGAGGAATGTCTTTTATTGTGCACACGTCATCCTTAAAAATTACATTGTAACCTTTGTTTATGAGCTTCCCAATGCTCAAAAGATTACATTTCAGACCTGGAACATAATACAAATCAGGAACAAATTTCTGCTCCCCATTCCTTGCTCTAATACTAACTCTGCCTTTTCCTTTGACAGAGATCCTAGTATCAGTCCCTGTGGTCACTTGAGATTTTACTTCTTCATCTAGATTGGCAAACATTGCTCTGTTGCCAGTCATATGATTACTACATCCTGAATCTAAGAACCAAACATCATCTTCTTTGTCTTGTGCTACATTACAGGCTAGCAGCACATTACTTGGGTTCTTTTCCTCTTTTGCTACATTAGCATTCTGCTTATTTTTCATGTCACTTTGCTTCTTTCTACATTCATTGGCATAGTGCCCATATTTTTTGCAATAATAACATTGGACATTGGATTTGTCATACCTCTGTCCATGAGCATGTTGGTGTTGATGTTCACCTTGCTGGTTGTTGCATTGGCTGTGGTTCTGACTTTGACTGTTGCTCCTTCCATGTGAATGTGAAGGGCTGTTCCTTCCACCTCTATTCTGGCTTCTGCCTCTTCCTCTTCCTTTTCCTTGACCTCTTCCTCTTCCTGAAGGCATCTGGGTCTTGAAGGCATGTTCAAGAGATGAATGTTCATCTCTGCTCAATCTCTGTTCATGAGTTATCAACGAGGCATGAAGTTCATCCACTGTGAACTGTGAGAGATCTTTGGTCTCTTCTATGGTGGTTACAATAACATCAAACTTTGAGGGTAAACATCTCAAAAGTTTCTCCACAATCCTTCTTTCTTCAAGAGTTTCTCCATGGGATCTTATCTGGTTTACAATCCCAATCACATGTGTAAAAAATGTGTCTACATTGTCTGACTCTTTCATGCAAAGAGTTTCAAAATCTCTTCTCAGCAACTGAAGTTTTGTTGTCTTCACTTTCTCCATACCTTGATAGGCTACTTTCAGAGTTTCCCATGCCTCCTTGGATTTCTTAGCTGCTGCTATCCTTGGAAACACACTCTCACTTACAGCTTGATACAAACAGAAGAGAGCTTTAGCATCTTTCTTCCTGTTGTTCTTCAATACATCTTTCTCTGCTTGAGTTAAGGCATTAAAAGCCTGCTCATCTGCTGGTTCTGTAAATCCATCTTCTACAAGTTCCCATAGGTCTTGTGAAACAAACAGGGCTCTCATGGTAATGGCCCAATAATCATAATTCTTTCCATTAAATTGTGGAAGCTGCACATTTCCAAGACTCATTCCTGTACTTGGTCCAGCCATTACTCTTAAACTGAACTCTGAACTTTAAACAAACTGTCTTTCCTTCTTGAAAGAACAAAATCTTTAAACAATAAACAACTGCACTGTTATCTTTGAGAGATACCTGAACTTCGACCTCTGTTGAGCTTTTCACGCTGCTGGCGAAAACACTGCAACCGGTCTTCTTCTTCAGCTTCTTTGAATCCTTCAAAGTGCCTAGACTAGCTCTGATACCATGTTGGAATTTCTGAGTATTCCAAACAGACAGGAGAATAGAAATTCCCCTCTTTAACACAGAGAAATACAAACAAAAATTTGCTTGCTGGTAGACAGAGATTGCACAAAAAAAAGGCTTCTATTTCATTAAAAATAAAAATCTATTACAATCAGATAACTTTCCACTACTGGGAGATTACAAAAGATGGAACTGCTTCACACGCAGTGTCCAAATTACTCTTCTCTGTCTCTCAAAAGAAAATCACACTGTGCTCTGCACTTCTGCCTCTGCTGGCTTTTCTTCAACTTCCGCACTGCTGTGCATTCACTCGTTCTTCTACATACATTAAAAAAAACTTTACAATCTGCCTTTTCCTTTTTATACACTGCTGTGTAAAAATAAAAAAAATTACACAGTAGTTAAAAATTACATTCACGGCCCCTTTTCTCTTTTGTTTTGGCTTTCGGGCCTTTTAGAACTTTCCAGAACATATTAAAGAAAACATTACACATATATATATTATAAATATTAAAAATATTTATAATATATATTAACATTAGTAAAAAAAACTTTTTACCGAAGGTTTAAAACCTTATGAAACTTTACGGACTTCAAAAAATTAAATCAAACTCCATTGCAAAATATTTCGCGTTCCAAACTTGAATGATGACGTAGGCCCAAAGTGTGATGCGAAATCCTCAATGGAATTTACCCTATAAAATTTCGGGTCCGGATTTTGGCTATGCATCCAGCCCAACAAAACAACGCGATCCAATGATTTTTCTCCACGTGGCTCCTTCAATCTGGCGGTAAAATTTCTGAGTTTAATTTGTTTGGTGAAGATTTTAATGTTGGTTGTTGCTGCAGATAGATGCAGCTCTTCCAATGCTCTTGCATTCAATTCGTGGCTGTCAAAATTCCCATCAACATTAACTTCGCCGCCATTCAATATTTTCTCATTTAACTTCTGTCCTCCAGACTTCTCTGGGCAGTTGGAAATTAAATTCCAACAAAACACCATCAAATTTCTTCTAAATAGTGGTTGCAAACGACACAACTTCTAGAGAGGGATCAGTGGTAGACTCAGTGAAAGAGGAAGATTTGTTGATTTTCTTCAATGTTCAAGGGTATCCATATCTTTTTATTTCTCCAGCATTCATAATCATTTTCCTGCGTTCCATATGTGCGTCTTGACACATATTCGTTACAATATGCTAGACAACACAACGACAAAGACTGGTCTCATCATCCTGCACATAGATATTTCCATTGCATCACTTGGCATTGATTCTCTAAATACCAAAGAATGGATGTCATCATTAGCTACTTATACTTCTATTGCAACGTCCGTTTGAAGACAGCCTCTACTGCTCGAACGGATCCCGTTAAATTGTTGTGAAAACTACAAGCTTTTGTATAAATGATGCGTGATCAAATTAACGTCACATGTTTTTTCCGTAACGAATCTTTGATCTTGTACTTGTAGTGGCTTCAAACACACGTGATCCTAATAACTCCACTGCTAACGTACAACACAACACAAAATAAAAATTAATTCGATCACACATACGGAGCATATTTAAAATATATCTTTTACTATTTCTCTCAGCACTCCAATGAAGGAGGCCGAGACACTTACATGCTCTGATAACATGTTAAATTTGGCTTAATTCATTAATATATTTCACACAAGGTTGTAAAAATCAACACACACAATGTTTACATTCAAATTAATCCAATATATAGATTTTCTCATATCTAAATTATTCCTAAGTTAGAAGGACATATTTAGAGAATCTCTCAACCATCAAATGCTAACATCTCAAATATAGGATGTAAGCATTAATTCAAACAAAAAATACAATGTGAACTATGGATCTGTAGTTATAAAAATAAAACACTTATAGATAATGTATACACATGGATTAATACCTATCTATCCGCTTAATAATTTTTTAGATCTATTTAAACAATGAAAACACAAACAAGAAACAAATATGGGGTTTTGATTCACAGATTCTACGTAGGGATGAAATTTCCATAATTATAATTCGCCAAAATCTAATAAAACTACCTTAATCCAATTCCAACACCACTTTTCTACATATTTATTTCCTTCGACTATCTCTGATTTAAAATTTGGAACCTTAGATCCAAAGTCACCACAAGAGAGAAGGGCTAACACAAGGTTTGAAGTTGTCAAGCCTGTGCCGCAGGAAACCCTATCATTCCTCACATCCATCTACCTCATATGCCACTTGGAGATATAAAATCCTTTTTTCTAACTCATATAGGCATCTATTTAGGCACTTTGTGGAGGTAGCCATGCATGTATAACCTCGTTTGAAATCTGACCACCATATATCAACAATTCTCACAGAGGTGACATTAGATGTACATGAATTTTTGCAAGATAATGGTAAAACTGTATGTGAAAGTTGATCAATGTGTACTATAAATTTGTACAGAGCTCTAAGTTCATATGGACCATATGGAAGTTGATCACTCAAAATGTTAGCTCATATGGACCATATGGAAGTTGATCACTCAGAATGTTGAATTATTGTGAAGGTATAATTTCACATGGAAAATGTGCAATTCAATCATTGGGTAAATTGAATTCTTCCATAGTTCTAGTCTCACATGGACGAAAAAAATGAATTTCACTCCACTACCCCTTTCTGCATGGTTTTCATATTACCCTTTTAAAGAGAGGTCAAATTTTGAGATTAAGCAACTTAGGGTTCTTGTCAACCAATTCCTTCATGGCTCCAAACCTAGCAACTAAAGCCTCATTTTTTTCTAAATTGTTCTCATAAGAATGATATATGTATTCGTTTAGAGGTATAATTTAATTTGGACAAAAACATAAGGTATGTCTGAACTACACATTTCTTGATGGTTTTCATGTTACCCTTTTAAAGAGATTCAATTTCGATATCAAAAAAATAGTCCATTCTTTTAGGGAATCTCAAATTTATAGGAAATCTTATCAATACTAATTGAGATATTAGAGGATTTTCCTTTAACAAAATAATTATTACCTTCGCATTTCTCTTAGCATCTATATAACTATTTTACCAATACAAAAATTCCTTAAGCCTTTTCTTAACCATAGCCATTTATTCTTCCATTTCTTTGAGAATCTTAAGTCCAAATATGAATCAATCCTCAAATTGATCCAAATTTAAAGGTGTTTGGTAGAGCTTTCCATATTGAACCTTATATATGGCCACATGAATTGATCTATGATAACTTTTATTGTATGAAAATTCTGTTAACACATAATAGTTCTCTTGTCTTTCAATAAGTAATTAACTCTATTTTCACATTGTTTTATGGAAATAAAACCTACGGATAGATGAGCTTCACTAAATGTGGTGGACACACTTAGAAAAGCATAATAAATACACTTGAACTTTTCCTTAAAATGAATAGATAAGAGAAGAACACCTACTTGTTATCCTTCACTATTCTTCATCTTCCTTTTGTCACTTCCATTGCACTCAATTGAGCTAAACCCATTTGATTGGTACCTGCAATTAATAACAGAGGATAGAAAATGACATAAATGTGTATGATCTATTCATGTTAATCAAATTGAATTGATTTCATTTGAAAATACATATATAAAAGTAATTTACACATGTATTAGGAAATAAACAAATCTATTTATTATAAGGTAGAAGGAGAAGTTACAACTAGTTGGATCGATTCGATGTCACCTTCATCTATCTTTGGTCCTATCCTCATCACATCAGCAACATCACTCTAGTATCTTAACAATACTTGCAAATAATACCTCGAGAGCTATAATATTACCAACATAACTCTTCAAATTTAAACTTTTTCTCTCCTTGGAAGTATGCTCAGTGCTCAATTAATAAAAAATGTCGGTAGTTTGGCATTAACTTTCCATTGAATGGTTTTTCCAAAAACAGATGGGAAAGTTTCCTTTTTTAATGGAATAGCAGGATAAGTGATTTAATGGCTTCTAGGTGTTCAGATTCAAGGTTATCAAATAGCATGATACCTGCAAACAATTATAGAAGCGAGTCGACCAACACATTATAAAGTGGGCCACTATGCTCTGCAGCACTGTTGTGCGTGGGAATAAGTGCTTTGCAAAGAAATTACTACAATCTATCAGTGCATTGGTAGCTTAATGTAGCATTTCAACAGGATTTAAAGTAGTGAAACTTTCATGGATAGAAACCATCAATGGGATGACTTGTTTAAGGCAAGTAACAACTGATTAAGAGTATGATACACCCTATTTATATTGATATGAATTTCAAGGTTGATGCCCAAATTGACCTGTAACAACTTCCCCCTCAAGCATGAAGTAAAAAATTATAATGTTGAGTGATATGCTTTATGATGTGCTGAGTAGGATCTAAAGCGGTTGATGACGTGCATCAATTAAAATGCATTACATCATGATATATTTTTCATCTTGGACATGAATTTCTGAGGGCGGAATACCCATACTCAACACATAAACTATCATAACATCAAAAATTCGTCTACAGATATGGACCCATGATAGGATGAGCATCTGTGTAAAGCCATCGTATGGATGATCTGGAAATACTCCTGAAATCGTAGTCTGGTTTTATGAAAATAGATACGATCTCTACTATCTCGTTCATTCAATCTCTCATGTATGAGTTAACCATAAAAATATGTGATTTGAAGTCGAACATGGGAAGACACTGTTTGATTACCAGCCAATTATGTAAGTCATTAACAGACGTGAGTGAAACGACAAATAATGATAATGGATCTCAACGTATTACATTACATTATGAATGGTGTGAATAGTTGATTTGATGTCGCACACCATACAAAGTATTTCATTCGAAAGCCAGTGATTTCAACCTGTCACCAGAAGCGAGAACTTGCCATTGATGTATGAAAACTTCAAGGTACTGGAAGGGTGTTTCTAAGTCAACTTCCTAGATGATGAGCTAATGTTTATAGGAAGCAACTCATAGCAGGAGGGCCTTGATGTATCCCCGATCAATGACATGAAATGAGAGTAATGATTTTAAAGATAGAAATGTAACTGATGAAGCAAAGTTCAGGGATGACAATCATGAAATGAAGGTTTATGAATATTTCAAAACATGAGGAATTGGTAGCATCGACCCAAATCTAAAGTGATGGATGGTAACATAGACCATAGGTATGATAGCCCATCAAGAATATAACCCAACCCAAGATTCATGGAGATGAGGTGAATGAGTTTCATGTTAAATAGAGCCTTTCTACCATAAAGTGATTTATCCCTTTCCCATTTTCCCCAGTCATTGTTGACCTGTACCTTTTTATTTTTTAGCAAGATTGAGGAGGATAACATATGCTTGATGTATAATTCCAACCTTCGGGTGAATCCATCTCTATGTGATTTTTTAACGAGTCTAGCAAAAGTGAAACTCGATATTGTCATGATGGAAAATTTCGTCGCTATTTGATGGTTTAACGAGTCTAATGATAGTGAGAACTTGGTCCTTTTTCATGGTTAGATGGTTTGAAAAAAAGGGACGAAAATAAAACTCCATAAGTTCTTTGTCATAAATTTGTCCGTGAGGTCCGAAAAAACTTAAATAATACATATGAGAACCTCCTAGCCATGTTTGTCTAGGGTGTTCATTTTCCATAAATAATGTATCCTAGCATGGAAAAGGGTTAAAATTATGATGAGTATATGTCATTTCAATTCCTTTTACGAGCTCCAAAGGACAAGTGCTCGAAATTTTTTTCATGTTTTGGGAGTCTAAAAACAACTAAAAGAGGACTCCATGGGGGTTCATTTTTCGATGTTTAACAGAGCTCGAAAAAATGATAAAAGTGTTATTTGTGGTCAAAGTTCAATCTAATATCATGCATGTCAAATTCACTATAATAGTTGTAAACCTTCTCAAAGAACCACCAAATGGATTAAACATACCTTTTTAATATGGCAAAAATGGGTAAAAACTATAGTCCATTCATTAAATATGCATAAAATAATCAAAAATATTATTTAAATAAGAATTTACCATGTTATTTTACCATTTCATATTTACCATTCAGTTTTAAGTGCTCTGAGCTAGTTTTTCGCTTGAAAGGAGAAGATTTGTTGATCAGAGATGGATTGAGTGAAAGGAGAAGATTTGTTGATTTTCTTCAATGTTCAAGGGTATCCATATATTTTTGTTTCTACCAAAATTCATAATCATGTTCTTGCCTTACGTATATGTGTCTTGACATAGATTCCTTACAATATGCTAGACAACGCAACAATAGAAACTGGTCTCATCATCCTTCATATAAATATTTGCACTTCATCACTTAACATTGATTCTCTAAATAAAAAAGCATGGATGTCATCATTGGATACTTTTATTTCTATTGCAATGTTTAATTTAAGACAACCTTCGCTGCTCTAACCAATCCCGTTAACTTGCTGCGAAAACTACAACGTTTTACATAAATGATGCGTGGTCAAATTAATGTCACCTATTTTCTGCAGTAACGGATCTTTGATCTTGTAATTGTAGTGGCTTAAAACAAACATGATCCTAATAACTCCACTACTAACGTACAACACAACACAACACACAAAAAAAATAAAAATCGATCACACCTAGGGAGCATATTTAAAATTTATATTTTATTATTTCTCTCAGCACTCCAATGAAGGAGGCCAGGTGCTTACGAGGCTTGATATCATGTTAGATATGGCTTAAAGCAGTAATATATTTCACGCAAAGTTGTAAGAATCAACACACACATTATTTACATTTAAATTACTCCAATATATAGAGTTTCTCATATCTAACTTATTCATAAGTTAGAAGGACACGTTGAGAGAATTTCTCAACCATCACAAACTAACATCTCAAATATAGGATTTAAGCATTAATTACAACAAAAAATACAATGTGAACTATGGATCTATATTTATAGAAGATAAAACACTTATAGAGAAAGTATACACATGGATTAAGACCTATCCATCTACTTAAAAATTTTCTAGATCTATTTAAACAACAAAAGCACAAACAAGAAACAAATATGGGTTTTTGATTCACAGATTCTACGAGGGATGAAATTTCCATAAAAAGAATTCACAAAAATAAAATCAAACTACCTTAATCCAATTCCATCACCACTTTTTCTACATATTTATTGCCTTCCACTATCTTCGATTAAAAATTTGGAACCTTAGATCGTAAGTCACCATGAGAGAGAAGGGCTAGCACAAGATCTGTGGTTGTCAAGCCTTTGCCGCAGGAAACCCTATCGTTCCTCACATCCATCGCCCTAATAGTCATAAAAGCTCTTGTTCTAACTCATATAGGAAACCATTTAGGCACTTTGTGGAGGTGACCATGCATGTATAACTTTGTTTGCAATCTGAATAAAATCTCCCAACAATTCTTACAGAGGTGACATAGATGTACATGAATGTTTGCAATATAATCACAATGTACCAAAAATTAGGATAAAGGTAAAACTGTATGTGCAAGTTGATCAATGTGTGCTATAAATTCATGCAGATCTCTATGTTCACACGGACCATATGCAAGTTGATCACTCAGAACGTTGAATTCTTATGAAGGTATAATTTCACATGAAAAATTTGCAAGTCAACCATCGGGTACATTGAATTCTTGCATAGGTCTAGTCTCACATGGACGAAAAAATTTCATTTCACTCCACTACCCATTTCTGCATGGTTTTTATATTACCCTTTTGATGATAGGTCTGACTTCGAGATCAAGCAACTTAGGGTTCTTGTCAACCAATTCCTTCATGGCTTCAAACCTAGCAACTAAAGCCTCATTTTTTTCTAAATTTTTCTCATAATAGTGACAATTTTATTCTTGTAGAGGTACAATTTTATTTGGACAACAACATAAGGTATGTTTGAACTACACATTTGTGGATGGTGTTCATGTTACCCTTTTAAGGAGATTGAATTTCAAGATCAAACAACTAGTCCATTATTTTAGAGAATCTCAAATTTATAGGAAACCTTAGCTCCTTATCAATAATAATTGGTATATTAGAGGACTCTCCTTTAACAAAATAATTATTACCTTGTCATTTGTCTTGGCATCTATATAACTATTTTACCAATAAAAAAATTCCTTAAGCATTTTCTTAACCATAGCCATTTATTCTTGTATTTCTTGCAAAATGTTAAGTCCAAATATGAATCAATCCTCTAATTGATCCCAATTTAAAGGTGTTTGGTAGAGATTTCCATATTGAACCTAATATATGGCCACACGAATCGATCCATGATAAATTTTATTGTATACCAATTCAGTTAATACATAATAGTTTCCCGGTCTTTCAAAAATTAATTAACTCTATTTTCACATTGTTTTACAGAAATCAAACCTATGGATATATGAGTTTCCCTAAGTGTAGTGGATGCACTTAGAACAACCTAAGAAATACATTTTAAATTTTTCTTAAAATGAATAGATACGAGAAGAACACCTACTTGTGATCCTTCGCTATTCTTCGTCCTCGTTTTGTCACTCCCATTGCATCCAGTCGAAGTGAACCCATTTTATTGGAACCTACAGTTACTAACAGAGGACATAAAATGACATAAAGGCATATGATCTATTCATGTTAAGGAAATTGAATCAATTTCATTTCAAAACACATATATAAAATCAATGAACACATGTATTAGGAAAGGAAAAAATCTCCTTATTATAAGGTAGAAAGAGAAGTTACAACTATTTCGATCGATTCAATGTCACCTCGCTCTAGCTTCAGACCTATCCTCATCATATCAGCAACATCACTCCAATAGCATAAAAATACTTGAAAATAATACCTCAAGAGCTATAATATTACTAGAATAACTGCACAAATTCAAATTGTTGCTCTCCTTGGCACTATGATAAGTGATCAATTTAAAAAAAATTAACGTAGTTTGGAATTAATTGGTCATTGAATGGTTTTTCCAAAAATGGATGATATAGTTTCATTGTTCAATGGAATAGCAGGATAAGTAATTTAATGGCTTCTTGGTGTTGATATTAGAGGTGATAAAATAGCATGATGGATTGAAACTATTCTTGAAGCCAGTAGAAAGTGGGAAAATTCCCGAAATCCTCTGAACAATTTTCTCCCAATCGGCCAACACACTATAAAGTGGGCCTATATGCTCTGCAGTGCTGCAGTGCATGGGAATAAGTGCTCTAAAAATCACTTAATACAATCTAGTAGTGCATTGGTATCTCAATGGAGCATTTCAACTGGATTTAAAGCAGTGAAACTTTCACGAATAGAAACCATCAATGGGATAATTTGTTTAGGGAAAGTAACAAGTAATTAAGAGTATGATAGACCCTATTTATATTGACGTGAGTTTCGAGAGTGATTTCCAAATTGACCTATAACTGCTTCCCGATAAAGCATGAAGTCAAAAATGATGATGTTGAGTGATATGATTTACGATGTGATGAGTAGGATCTGAAGTAGGTGGTGGCATGCATCAATTACAATACATTACATCATGATATGTTTTTTAGATTGGATGTGAATTTCTGAGGGAGGAATACCCATACTCAGCACATAAAATATCATAACATTAAAAAGTTGTCTACAAATATAGACCCATGATAGGATAAATATACAATTCCCTAGTCCAAACGCACCCATGAATTTCAAAAAGTGCGTTGTAGAGGGACTAAACAAAAGCTCTGGTCCTCTACAACGTTAATTCTAGGGAACAGGGGTCTGTTGGGTGTAATTGAGAATTTGTGAAAAAAGTCTCTTGAGTTTTTTTCCATGAAATAAATCCTGAATAAGCTTATGGTTTGATTGTAGGCCTTGATAGGATCATAATTTCACTCTCATGGCAAGAAATATAACATGAGGAACAATATATGGTTACCCTAAATGATCCTGGCACTTTGAGAGCCCTCAGAGATTATGGGTTACTCAAGTAATTTAAATTATCAGGGATGAGGAAACATATGGAACTATTGAGGTTCTGTATTCTCTCATGGTATCCTTCATAGGAGGTATTTCATATTAGGGACAAATTTATCCCAATATTGGTCGATGATATTTACTTTCTGACAGGTTTATCGAGACGTGGTGCCCCAATTCCCCTTGCAGGGTTCATTCGTGGAGGTCAAACAGTGAAGGATTATATTCAATGCTTTTGTCGTCCAGGTACAGATCCTAGCAAATATGGAATGATAAATATGAGGGACATGTGTGATATGCCTTTGCAAGGGCTCCTATTCTCCACGTACCACTACACATGCTTCTTGCCTTTTCCATCAACATTTTGTTCCTTCTTTCCTCAACTCCATTTTTTTGAGCTGTGTATGGAGTAGTATTCTGCCTTGCTATACCACACCTCTTACGAAACTCTTCAAATTATTTCCTGTAGTACTCTCCACTATTATCTATCCTCAACACCTTTATCTTCTTCTTTGTCTGTTTTTCCACCATGGCCTTAAATTATTTAAATATGTCAAAGACATCAAATTTATTCCTCAAGAAATATGTCCATGTATTCCTTGAGAAATCATCTATGAATGAAACATATTGCACAGACTTTCCCAGTGATGGAAACAACATAGGTCCAAACACATCATTGTGCACAATATCTAATATCTTGTTCACGATTTTAGCACCAGAAGGAAAGCTCACCTGATTCTCCTTCCCATATGCACAATGTTTGAAGAAATCGAAATTTAAATATAATTAGACATATCTTTTACCATAGCATTACCATGTAGTATTTGAAGGTCCTTCTCTCCAATATGTCTGAGCCTTTTATGCCATACAATGGTCTTCTCTCTGGAGACCATAGAAATGTTGCACCCATCAATAATAGTACTAATTCTACCTTAAGGCTTGTACAAAGTTCCAATCTAAACTACCTGCATTAATACCAGTGTTCCCCAAACCATCTTGCAGGTATCTTTCTCAAACACTATTTTAACACCTGTATATGCAGAAATATGTAGAACACCACGAAGTGTTCTAATCCTTCCACCTTGTAGCTTCTACTTGAATTTTCCAGGTCTGAAAATTCTAGCCTTCCTATCATCACCTAAGAAAACATCATCACCACCATACTTCTCATAATCGTTGAACCACTCCCAATGGGGAGTGAAGTGAAAGGATGCACCTGCGTCAATCAAACATGCCTCATGGTTTACTTGTGTATTTCAAGGACAAGCGAAATAGACACCACCACCTTCATTTGAGGTGGTTTTTGCCTCTACAGAAGGAGGATCATTGGATCCATTTCCTTAAGAGATTTACATTTGTAGTGCTTTTTGTAGTGGCCTTACTTTCTTCATTTCCAGCAAAAAGTTACATTCTTTCCTGTTTATTTATATCTCCATCTCATTTCCTCCGGCAGTAAGGCTGAAACAATTTCATCAAAATTGAAGGTAGTTTTATTTCTACCTATTGCAATAACGAGACTGTCTCATGAATCTAGTAGTGAAAACAACAAACTGATGCACTTACCTTCATGTGAGATTTCAATATCAACAAATGACAACTGACTTACCACAATATTGAAGGCATTCAAATGCTCTAGCACCAAGTCTCCATTGTTCATCCTCAGGTTATACATATTTTTCTGCAGGAAAAGTTTATTGAGAAGAGACTTTTATTGGTACAAAGTCCCTAACTTGACCCTTAAATTCTTCTTCATAGCTTCCCCAGATACATTCAACAATAAAAAATCTGAGATGCACAACCGTATTATGCTCTTTGCCTTATGATCCAAATTCACCCAGTGTTCATCTAACATTAACGTTGGCTTAGTACCCGGATCTACAGCGATCGACTAATTTGTATCCAACAAAAAATCCTCCATCTTGAGCTTCCACAACTCAAAACTCTGACCATTAAATTTCTAAATCTCTATATTTCCACTGCTCGCCATCTTATTTTACCACAAGAATCGATCCTAGATATCTCCCACTGAACAAGGTCCACCATAAGCTTGAGCAAAAAAAAACCTTTAGCAGCAAAGGCGTCCCCTTGAAGCCGAAACAACTATGATACCAAGTGTAGGCTTTAACCTTGTATAAAAATTATCTTCAAACGAATTCTTAAAAACCGAAAATAAATAATAGCGAGAGCATAAAATATAAAACAGATATACATAAATATTTTTCCCCTTAATCCCAAATCGAGACAACTAGATTTATTTTTCATTGTATTTGTTTCAGTGTTACAACACATATATATAAATGTTGAAGCATTCATAAACCCCAACCTTTTAACCCTGGATTAGAACATGACCATAGTTCCCTTGACTCGATCTACAAAATACCAGGGGCCAAAAACCATCATCCCCCAAAACCATGTACAAACCCATGCACAAAACCATAGGCAGGTCAGCGCACCGAAAAATAAGGTCCAAAAAAATTTGTCGGGGTGCTACCTTAGACCCTGCGCATGGGTCTACCCACCCCCTATGACCCCCCAGTTGTTCCTGACACGACGAATAGGCAGGGTTATCACCTCGTTGTGACCCCCCCCCCCCCCCCCGGGTGTGTACAACGAATCGTGGAAATAATATAACACATACCCAACAACTAAGGAGTGATTGACATGGTATGGTAGGAAAACCTAAGTCATGCTAGTCTGCCAGAGTGGCATGTACCCAAGATGTATCAGGGTGTGCCAACACATCTTAGGAAGTGTTAAAGAGTCATACAGACACACAAGGGAGCATTAGGTGGAAATAATGAATGAAAATGAATGATTAAGAGATTGTGACAAGAAGTCTTATTGGGTTATAGGTTTTCTAAGGAGGTAGTTACAAGGTATTATATGCAATGCTAAGGCATGTTAGAGGCTAGGGAAACATGCCAAGATGTGCCAAATGCTACTATGTGCCAATGCATGTCCAGGTGTTATGGCATGTCCAGATGTAAACTATGTTGCTCAATTGTCTTATGGCCACGGTTGGACATGAGCCTTGACATGGTAACTTGTTAAGTGGGGTTAGTTAAGATTGGAAATGAGTATCCTAAAATGGGTTATAAGAAATTTTTAGGTGAACAAGGCATAGTCTAGTTGTAGTAAATGAAACTTGGTCAAGTTTTTGTAGGCGAGATAGGACTTGGTTGGGTTCCCAAGTCTTAAAAAAATTAGGGTAGTTATGAGGAAATACTAGTTAAGGAGTGACAGGGAGTGCTAATGAATGAAAATGTGTGATAACACATTTCAGATAGTGTCAATATATGTCGAGGAGTGTTGGGGAGTGCCAGGGAATAGCAAGGGAGAACTAGTTCAAAGTGCATGGAAATGAATGCGTAAGTGTGCCTTCCAGGGAGTGTCAGTGAATTCCAGGTGTCCCATGGATGAAGAGTATTAACATAATTCTATAATAGGAATTGTAGGAGGAAATCCTACAAATGTGACAAGGGGATGGTCAAAGAAGCTTCATAGAAAGGGAAACTTTGGGCTAGAAACAATTTTTTTTTTTAATGACTTGGTTGCGTTCTTGAGTCACAAAAAAATTAAGTATATATATGAGGGCATGAAAAATAGGGAGTGAAAAGGTGTGCAGGAAATCCTAGAAAGTGCTAACACATGCTAGAAATATCCAAGGGATGTTATGCATTCCAAGATGTGCTAGGTGCAAGGTTTTGCCGCATGTCAGGGAAAAAAAAGGGAGGACTAGTTTCAATTGCATCGAAATGAATGAATATGAGTGTGTGATAGGGAGGGTTAGAAAGTTATAGGTTTGAGAAGGAAGGAGTGACAATGTATGCTATGAAATTTCAAGGCACCATAGAGTGTTAGGAAATAATTCCAAGATGTACCAAGTTCCAAGTTGTGCCAATGTGTGCCAAGGAGTGTTAGTGAGTGTTATAGAAACACAAGGGAGAATTATGTCATAATGAATGGAAATGAATGAATAAGATTGAGTGACAAGGAGTGCCAGCGAGATCCAAGTGTGCTGAGGAGGAGTGACAAGGCATGCATGGCACTGCTAAGGAATGGTAGAGTGCTATGGCGACATGTGGCCAAGATCTGCAAACATGTGTAATGAAGTTTTAACTGGGAGTGCTTGGGAAAAAAAAGGGAGAAATACGTCAAATTGCATGGAAATGAACAAATAAGCATTTGTGATTTGAAGTGTCAGTGAGCTCCAAGTGTTTTAAGGAAGGAGTGACAAGGTATGCTAGTAAATTTTAAAGCATGATATAGGCCAAGGCGACATGCCAATAAGTCCTAGGTGCTAGGGTGTACCAACACATGCCAAGGAGTGTTAAGGAATGCTATAGAAACACAATGGAGCACTACGTAAAAATGCATTGAAATGAATGAATAATATTTTGTGACAGGGAGTGTCAATGAGATCTATGTGTGCTAACGAGAGAGTGACAAGGTATGCTAAGTAGTTACAAGGAATATTAGAGTGCTAGGGCGACATTCCAAGATGTGCAAGGTTTTATGGTGTGCTAACACATGCTAGGGAGTGTTATGGAAACAAAAGGAAGCATTATATCAAAATGCATGGAAATGAATAAACAACAGTGTGAGATAGAGAGTGTCAATGAGTTCTAGGTGTGTTAAGGAGGGAGTGACAAGTTTATATGCTAAACTACAAACACATGTCAGGAAGTTCTAGGGTGTCTTAGGGAGTGTAAAAGGATGCCAAGTAATGTAGGGGATTCTAACACATGCCACATAGTGCTAAGGCATTTAAGACATTGGACATGAGTAACCTAAGATTAGTTATAAGTAGTTATTAAGTTAACATGACATATGTTGAATTTCCATGACACATGAGAATCTAGTTTTGGTCATAGAATATTTGCTGCAAACACACTCAACTTCCACAACATGTCTACTTTGCACAACAAAATCTACACACATCAGAGAATCAACTATTGCACATGACAGTTTTTAAAATTTTCAAATCGTTCTTCATTAAAATACAAATTATAATAGAATTGGTTAGACCTCTTGTACTGGGGATCATGGCCCTTTACAATCACAGTAATATAATGAATACAACTAGGGCTTGGCGTTAGTCCTTTGAAAACTAATATACCTCGAACAAGACAACACTTGACCCACTTTTTGAGGGTGGCCACACATAGCCCTTTTTGTCCACATGTCCTAAACACATCTAGAAGGTCTTCTTACCTCCCATTATGCAACTCCTAAATCCACCTCTATATATGAACTCGACTAAAAAAAATTCCCTCTCTCTATTAGTTTTTTCCTTTAAGGTCTGCAACATTTAGGGTTTTCGATTAATTGTTCACAACTCCATTTGTAAACAACTCTTTCGTCTGCCCACTTTTTCCATACTCCTATTATGACAAGTCTAGCGATATGGAGGTTTCCCTTCTTCTCACTAACTCAATCCTCTACAATATAGTGATCTAGGGCTAGTTTTCTAGCCCACTTGACAACTACTTTAGTCCTTCAAAGTATGCATGTCCTTAGGCCCAATACACCTACCCTTCTACCTACCTTGTTTTCCTTCGCAGGTACATGACTTAGGGATCTTCTTTGGAAGTCATCAAAAAACCCTCCAACTATAGTTGGATTGCCATCAATTTTCCCAACCACAGTAAATCATTTTACTAATATAGTGCCCACAACACTACCCTCATTTAGAGCTCTTCAAATCTTCCATCTAATATTGATTCGAGTCCTCCCAAATCACTATTCTTGTGTACCAATTTCTTTGTTGTCTAATATTATATGAAGAAATCTAAACTAATCCTCTTATCATCCTTGTAACAATTTGTAGATGACTGAACTAGGATCATAAATCATCCAATAACAGTCCATTGAATAATTGTTTATAGGATGCTTCATATATATGTCCATAACTCTATGGACACTCCACCAAAATAAACTCCTCTTCATGTCAATCCATTCCACATATGGCACATTTCTTTTGCTTAATATTCTACTCATGTTCAACCTTCCTTAGGATTTTCTATCTCTGCACATGGTTCTGCAAACCATATTCCAAATATGTGGTATATATTGGAGAGATAGACCTCTCTCTAAGGGTAATGACCCCTCTTCTTCTATGCAGATTTTTCACAATATTAAGGGCATACCTTATGGACTGAAAATGATAGGAAACCTCGCTAAATAGGGCATTATACTTCTATTCTAATTGTTTTAGAACAAACCCTATACACTGAGAGAAGAAACACAACTCTTTCCTCCATAAGAGACTCGACCTAGTTCATATGGATCCATATATTCTAGGTGTTTCGCTCACAAAATATTTACATGAACTTTATATATCTATGACCCTCAAACTATGCTTACCTTAGTCAATATTACACATACTTTTTTTCTTTTCTTAAATTATCGTGCAGACCCTCGCCCATTTGTGTTGGTACTATCACAAACCTTGCAACATACTAACCACAAGAAGATAGGGTCTCGACCCTCTCTACTTTTGTGAAGTGTACTTAATTGATTCTCCATATTCTAATTTTACTTGAAGCATACGTAAAGTATCCTCATTCTTGCCTTAAAACAACATCTATACTTGGCTCTAGGTAGATTTGCATAAGAAAAAATGATTTTCTAGGTTAAGTAATCTTAAGAATCAGATAATTGTCAATTATCATTTTATGTCTAAAACTCCTTCTTCATATTCATCTCTCAAATTTAACTATTTTCTATATTAACCTATCAACCCAATAAGTGTGCATACTTACTAAATATTTTAGGTGTGAGATAACAAATTGTTTTTTACATTTTTACTATGATAAACTATAATACCTCTCCACTATTGATTGTAAATATAATTGATTAACTAGGTTGCTCTAGAGGTTTTTGAAGGTGCTGAATCCATTTCCAACATCAAAATCATGATTAAAAAGTGTTACTATAAAAATTCATAACATTTAAGAGGAATTATGACCAATTTTGACCTTCCCAACAATTCCTCCATCTCGTTAAACAACTCCTTTATTTAGGGACTTTTTGGAAGTAAGCGGACAGGTGCAATATCGTTTGAAATCTGACCACCATATTCTAACAATTCTCGAGGAGGAGGTGACGACCAAGGTAGAGGCCTGTTTGCAAGCTGATCACCATGATCGAACAATTGCGGCACAAGTAGCGGTGGAGGTACAACCATATTTGCAAGTTGATTACCGTGTACGCTGAACTCTTGCGGGGGAATAAGTTAATTTGAACGATTTGCAAGTTCATCCTCATGTACGTTGAATTCTAGCCTATTGAGGAGACGTCGAATTTCCAGATCACGCAATCGAAGATTCATGCGAATCATTTCCACCCTAGCAGCCAGGTCCTTTTTATCTTCATTCTTGGCTTCCACCCTAGCAAGCAGAGATTTGTATTGTTCTGAAATTATATATTCACATTTACGAAAAGATTGCGTCCGACTCGTCTGCCGCTCTGTTGATGGTTGTAGTGTTACCCATTCGAGGGGAGGTCCAATTTCCAGAGCATGCAACTCAGGATATGTGGCAGCCAATTCCTTGAAGGCTTCCTCCCTGGCAGCCAGAGCCTCATTAACTTCTATCTCAGAGTCATAAATATAACATCTGTTGGATGGTGGACAGGGTTTCCCTAGTTCCCCAATACGTGGACGACAAATATAAAATTGAAAATTTGAAATGGTCTATCTGAAAACGGAACAGATTTCGTTCCCACAGCCACATGTCATGGTATTGCATCCACCCGACTTCATTAACGACGACTTGCAAACGTTACATTTTCTTATCACAGCTTTCGCCATCCTCTCTTCAACTTGCCTACGAAGAGCAGATTCAGCTGATTTTTCATCAACCTCTCCACAGCGTAGTGGTAAGCATTGGATACATGATGATTTTAAACGGAGTTGTTTTCTTCGGTAACAGAATAGCCCAGACAGCAGGTTTTTTCTGGAATCTGGTTCAGTAAAATTTAAAAAATGAGGTAGTTGCAGTGTTTGGAATCTATTTTTGAGAGTAGAAATAGAATTAGCACTATTAAAAACTCTTAGAACACCCAAAATACTAAAGTTTAACAACTGTAAACAAGATTTTAATAAAATCTTTACGAGGTTTTTTCAAAATCTCTGCAGGATTCAAGACCATTCTGTTACTTTTTTATACTATGACATTTTAAACATTTAGGATTTAGGATTTAGACAGTCCAAGACTTGTGCACAATTGTCTATTTCATATGGAATAGTACAAAATGGACAATAAATTAAATTCTCAATTTTGGCTTCAGCTAACGCGTCTTGTGCTAACGCGTCTTGTGCCTGCCGATATTCATATCTTTCAACAACATCATTTGGAATAGCTTTACTAATCTCTCACAAGGGAATTGATTCCTTGCAGTCTTCATCAGCAGCGAAGCAAGAAAGAGAGCCATGTGCCCTCACACCTCCATAAAGGCTTCTCTATACATTCAAAACAAAACTGATGCCCATCTCCACACTGTACCACATTTTCACATTGAAATTCCCGATAGCAACAACTACATTCTACCCCTTTTCCATCTATTTCATCAAGTTCTAAATTCTCTGAAGTGCCAACTGTTTTACCAACCATTTCTTCATCTTTAATTATGAACTCGTTTTGGAAATTACTAGCTGTCTCGTTAAAGGTCTTTCTGCTACTGTGGTCCTCCGTTGATCGCCTACTCTCATGTCTTCTGAAGATTCATCGTTCGACGCAAAAACCTTTTCTGAAGACCAAAGTTTGTGCAGATTTTCTGATTGAAATTTCACGATCGAAATCAATAATGCGAGAATGATCCCTCGCCACTATAAATCTATGTTTCCATTTTACTTATACATAAATCATATATAAGTCTATGGATACACCGCTTTTGAAACGAAAAAGTGTACCGACACACCTGGAAAACGCAGAGATTAACTCGACAATATTCTTCAATGCTCCTAAAACCTTGAGATTTTGGAGCACGTGGTGACGTGGTGATTTTGAAAGTCCCCCAATGAAATTATTTTGTTCCGATTAATGTGTCATTTGATTAGGGACATGGAGCATGAGGGGTTCTCAAATATATTAATTCTGAATTTAGGTTATTGCGATTTATAATATATGAAAACAAGTTTATTTAGATTATTGAGTCCACTTCTTACGAATCACTCAGTAGTGAGTTTTTAGTGGTTGCTTATGAAGTTTCGTTCAAGTGTTAGGTTGATGTTTTGGGGAGGTCTTTTGTGTATTATAGTGGCATTTGGACGAGTTAGGTTGATGTCTCGGGGAGGTCTTTCGTGCATTCTAGTGGCATTTGGAAGAGGTTTTGTTTCGAATTTGTGATCAATTACAATTTTGGTGTTATTTTTCTAGTGTATTGTTGGAGAGTCTAGAGATGGAGAGTTTCCGAGATTCTATTTGTGGGGTGGTGGTACTTGTATTCTTCAACCCTCTTACTATGGTGATCTTGGGAGGGATTTGGGGGTGTTGGAGTATTGCACGGGTTGGCTGGTCTCAAGTGAGGCTTTGGTAGAGAACTTCTCCTTTTTTGTAGACATGTCAAAGCACACGGAGTGACAGTGCAAAGGGCGTGGACATCTTTCCCAAACCATTACTAGTGGAGTTAGAGAATCTTCTTAGAGCGAAGAGCGCTTATACAATACAGACATAGAAGAGGAGATAACACATAATCATGGTCCTTCTTTGGTAAACTTGGATATAGTGCACGATCATAGGTATGAGGACCGCAATGAAATGGTGGCATATTCGAATGACATCCAATTTTCTCAATTTGAAATACTGGAATAACTTTGTCAAACTCAACAAAGACTACAAGTGATAGAGGTTTGGTTGGAACACATGGACTTCCATATGCATGAAAAGCATGAGAATCATGTTTCACATTGGTCACCTTGAAATATCGTTCTTTGGTTGTTTGCTTATTTTGTCATTTTTTTGGTTAATATGGCTTAGGTCCCTCCATAAATAGGAAATATATATTGTTAAATCTCATGCTATGAATATTTGGTGCTATATATTACAACTCTCCTTCCCAACAAATCTGGTCAAAATGAGGTAAGCCTAGCAATAAAAACTATAGATCTACATGTTGAGATTTTCTGTTTTGAATAGAATAGGAAAAATCTCAGTAGGTGACAAAAATTAGGAAATTGTTGCTAGATTAACTCCAGTTTGTTGGGAGGGAGTTAATGCTAGCTAAATTTGAGTTGAGAGCTGTTAGATTCTCCTCCTATATAACATAGCACACGGATGTTTTTTGTAGAGTGTGTGAGAATTGTAATCTCCCGTTTGAATTAATAAGATTGCCAATGCTCGTTGTGTGGACGTAGCGCATAAGGCTTTGGTGGAACCACCAAGAAAATCCACCGTGTCTTTATGTGCTACAGATTGAATTGTCGTGTGTTTGGATACATATGGAATCTTTACCGTGTTTATTGAACTTACACAATTGGTAATGATTCTCCTCGAAGCGGCAAAATCAGACAAATATGATGAAGGAAGGTACCTCGGTTACTGACCATCCGAATGTTTTCAATACTCTATTGGTACAATTACAAAGTCTAGATGTAAAATTTGATTCAGAGGATAAGGCAATAACTCTATTGTGTACATTGCCTGAATCGGGGGATCACTTTGTTACTTCCATAAGCTTCAGTAATGCAGCTGTCCTTGAGTTTGACGATGTGGTTGGAGCCATGTTGTCTGAGGAGACGAGGAAGAAGTCGAATGCTGACACCTCTACATCAGAGGCAATGATGGCTAGAGGTCGTTCTAGAGAAAGACGCTCAGGTAATAGCAGCGATTCGCGTTCAAAGTCGAAAGGGAAGAAGAGCAAAGTGAAGTGATGGTTTTGTGGCAAATCGGGGCACTTGAAGAAAGACTGCTGGAAGAGACGGCAAACAGAGAAGAAAGGAGACTCTTCGACAGAGAAGAAGGAGGAAAATGCGACAGATACAGGTTCGACATCTGGTTCAGGTATGAGCGACGAAGTGTTGTCTGTTAATATGTCAAATCATGATCAACATTGGTTGTTAGATTCCGGTGCATCAAACCACATGTGTATTCATAGAGAATTGTTTAAGACGTATAGATCAGTTAATGATGGAGTCGTGTACATGGGTAATGATGTCACATCTAATATTGTGGGAATAGGAAGTATACAACTGCAAATGTTTGATGGCACAACTAGAATATTAACAGATGTGAGACATGTTCCAGACTTAAGGAAAAATCTAATTTCACTGGGAGCACTTGACACGAATGGATATAAAACTGTAATTCAAGGTGGAGTTATGAAAATCTATAAAAGTATTTTACTAGTAATGAAAGCTAAGAAAGTAGGAAATCTGTTTCAGTTAGAAGGAAGAACAGGGTCAGTTCATGTGTCTACGGTGTCTGAACATGACAGTAGTTCCATTCGCCTATGGCATAAAAGGTTGGGCCATATGAGCGAAGGAGGGTTAAAGATTTTGGTTGATCGCAAGTTACTTCCTAATCTAAGGTCTGGAAAGTTAGATTTCTGTAAGCATTGCTTGTTTGGAAAACAAAGTAAACAAAAATTTAAAACAAGCAAACATACTAGTAAAGGCATACTTGATTATATTCATTCAGATGTTTGGGGTCCAGCCCCTACAGCGTCATATGGTGGCTCGTCATATTTTTTGTCGTTCATTGATGACTTTTCTAGGAAGGTGTGGGTCTACATGTTGAAAAGAAAGTCTGATGTTTTTTCAGTTTTCAAGCAGTTTAGAGCATTGGTAGAAAACAGCACTGGTAGAACAATAAAGTGTTTAAGAACTGACAATGGTGGTGAGTTTACTTCCAAAGAGTTTGACAACTATTGCAAGGATGCAGGGATCGAGAGACATAAGACCACGGTTTATACTCCTCAGCAAAATGGAGTTGCTGAACGCATGAACAGGACTCTTCTAGAGAGAGCAAGGAGTATGCTGAGTAACGCCGGGTTGCAGAAGGAGTTGTGGACGGAAGCAGTGGCAACAGCTTGTTATGTGATAAACCGATCTCCATCGAAGGCGATAGACTGCAAAATTCCGCAAGAGGTATGGAAAGGACACCCTTGTGATTATTCTAAACTCAGAGTGTTTGGTTGTGATGCATATGCTCTAGTGCCTAAACATCAGCGAACTAAGTTAGATCCAAAGTCTAAAAGGTATATCTTTGTTGGGTATGGTGTTGGAACAAAGGGATACAGATTGTGGGATCCTACTACCCGCAAAATCATCATCAACAGAGATGTAAAGTTTGATGAATCCTCTCTTGTACAGTTAGATGTAGATAGTAAATTGAAACAGGATGATGTATTTGATTTTCAGCACATTCAGTTTGACATCACTTCTAATGATAGTCATGATGACCATAGTTCAGATACTAGTCATGAACAGGTTTCAGAATCAGAACATGAACAGGGTTCAGGTTTAGATCATGAACAGGTCTCAGATACTGGTCGGCAAGAAGTTCCTACAGGTGGTAGTCAGCCAATCGAGGAAGCACCAGAAACATCCTTAAGGAGGTCGACAAGAATCAAACGACCACCGAGAAGGTATGATGATTATGTTACTTCAGTTGCTTTGACCGCTAATGACAATGAACCTCTGTGCTATCAGGAAGCAATAGAAGGTTCGAATAGTGACAAGTGGAAAGCAACCATGAAGGACGAAATGATGGCCTTGAGTAAGAACGGCACATGGGATCTGGTTGAGCTTCCGAAAGACAGGAAAAATGTGGGGTGTAAATGGGTTTACAAGCTGAAACGGGGTGTGAATGATACGGAGGACAGGTACAAAGCGCGACTGGTTGCAAAAGGGTTTTCTCAGAAAGCCGGTATTGACTTTCATGAGATTTTTTCACCAGTTGTTAAAATAGTTTCAATTAGAATTGTGTTAGCTTTAGTTGCTTTGTTTGATTTAGAGTTACAGCAACTAGATGTTAAGACTGCTTTTCTACATGGAGATCTAGATGAGGAAATTTATATGGAACAACCGGAAGGGTTTGTTCAACATCGCAATAAGAAATTTGTCTGCAGGCTCAAGAAGTCATTATATGGCCTGAAGCAGTCGCCTCGGCAGTGGTATAAGAAGTTTGATTCTTTCATGTTGAGTCGGAAATATGTTAGAAGTGAATATGATCATTGTGTGTATTTCAAGCAATTGAAAAATGGCATGTTCATTATCTTAGTGTTGTATGTTGACGATATGCTTTTAGCAAGCAAAATCATTGATGAAATCAACAGGTTGAAGACTCAGATGGCAAGGACATTTGATATGAAAGATCTAGGAGCAGCAAAACAGATTTTGGGCATGGAGATTTTCAGAGACAGGAGCAGTGGTAAGCTGTGGCTATCACAACAGAAGTATATTGAGAAAATACTTGTGAGGTTTGGTATGAACAATGTGAAGCCTGTGTCAGTCCTTTTAGCTTCCCATTTTAAGCTTTCTTCCAGTTTATGTCCTAATACAGATGAAGAAAAGGATTATATGTCTCGAATTCCATATGCCAATGTAGTAGGATGTTTGATGTATGCGATGGTTTGTACTCGACCAGATATTTCACATGCAGTTGGGGTTGTCAGCATGTACATGGCAAATCCGGGTAAAGAACACTGGTCAGCAGTGAAATGGGTGCTTCGGTACTTGAGAGGCACAAGTAGTTATTGTATCACTTACAATAAGAGTAGTGAATTTGTTTGCGGATATGTTGATTCTGATTTTGCAGGTGATTTAGATAAGAGGAGGTCAACTTCAGGGTACGTCTTTACTCTTGCAGGTGGAGCTATTAGCTGGATGTCAAAGCTACAGAACATTGTTGCTTTATCCACTACTGAAGCAGAATACGTTGCTGCTTCGCATGCTTGCAAAGAGGCGGTTTGGTTGAAAGGTTTGCTTGGTGAATTTGGTAGGTTACAGGACAACATCAGGTTACTATGTGATAGTCAAAGTGCAATACATTTGGCTAAGAATCCGGCCTATCATAGTAAATCAAAGCATATTCCAATTAAGTATCATTTTGTAAGACAGGTTATCACTGAAAGGGGAGTCTCTCTTGAAAAGGTGCATACAAAGGAGAACTGTGCAGACATGTTCACGAAACCAGTTTTGTTGGAGAAGCTGCGTTGGTGTTTGGCTTCTCTTGGCATGCAGAAAAGATAAATAATAAAGAACAGGGCATCAGGCTAATTGTTGTCAAGGTGGAGATTGTTGAGATTTTCTGTTTTGAATAGAATAGGAAAAATCTCAGTAAGTGACAAAAATTAGGAAATTGTTGCTAGATTAACTCCAGTTTGTTGGGAGGGAGTTAATGCTAGCTAAATTTGAGTTGAGAGCTGTTAGATTCTCCTGCTATATAACAGATAGCCATACGGATTTTTTGGAGAGAGTGTGTGAGAATTGTAATCTCCTGTTTGAATTAATAAGATTGCCAATGCCCTGTTGTGTGGACGTAGCCCAGGAGGTTTGGGTGAACCACGGTAAAATCACTGTGTCTTTATGTGCTAGATTGAATTGCTGTGTGTTAATTGTTTACTGAATTCCGCTGTGTTTATTCCAACACTACTTCTTTGAAATTTAATAATATAAATTGAATGTTTTAATTAAAAAAACTCACAACGATACACTGAAATGATTTAGTCAAAAATAAAAACTTTTAGTAAATTAATTATATATATATATATATATATATATATATAAAATTTAAGGTCATTCTAAAGTTCACTAAATAATTTGTAACAATTAATAGATTTAAATGTGAGAATAAATAAATGTAATAAAGCAAAACCAAATTACATCAACTAATTCATATAAATAAAAATTATATATATATATATATATATATATGAGAATAAGTTATTCAATACAACTAAAATTTTAGAAATCAAAGTATGAGAATATTCTAAAGTAAAATATAATTATTATATATATAAAAAAACAAAAACACGGACTAGTTAATTGGATGTGTATATTTTATAAAAAAAATGTGGGGATGACATATAAATAAATATTTTTAAAGAAAAAATGAACAAGAACAAAAATTGAAAATGGGGAACAAATAAATAATAGGATGATGAAAAAACACTTGAAAATGAAGATAATTAAGAGGGGAGGGAAGGGATCCGATAACTGCTAATCCTGTGGCCATCATCCCTATTCTAATTATTAGGCCTTCTCTCAATTTCCATGGCCTCTCTAAACATCCCGTTATGTAAATGACTTATTCTAGTAATGACCTTGGCATCTTTAACATATATGTGGTGGTTCATTCTCTCAATTTCCATGGCCTCTCTAAACATCCCGTTATGTAAATGACTTATTCTAGTAATGACCTTGGCCTCTTTAACATATATGTGGTGGTTCATCCTCTCTGCATGCTCTACCAATTTTGAGGCGTGAGCTCTATAATGTTTGATGTTGATCTCATGCTCATAAATCCTCTAATTTTCGTTGTGACTAGTTTCTCCAATGTAGTAGGTCCCACATGAACTTGTGATTACATAAAAAACTTACATATTTTTAGGGTACAGGGTCTTTGACTAATCTAAGGGAGTTTCGAATGGTTTTTAGGGGTCTAATGGTGGAAGAAACCTTTTGCTTAAGGATGCAATCAATCTTGTCCATGGTCCCTTGGATGAAGGCAACATGTACCTTTGAAATCACATCACAAGGTTCCTTCTATATTCTTGGAACTTTGCCAACTTTTAGAAAATCCTTAAGAGCTCGGTGCCTCCTACAGCCATTAATTTTGAGAACTTTAGGGAGATGACTTTTCTCACTCTCAAGATCACTCTCATCGGAAAATCTTATTGCAAGATTAGCTAATGTATTGAAAACACCCAAATTTTGTGCAAGCTAATGATGGGACTTTGCATGAAGATATTGTTTAGCATGAGTCTTCTAACAAAATACTTTGTTAGATAATGAACCAGCATCCTTCTTAAAAAAATAACTTCAAGGAAAGTTAAGTTTCCATTTACTTTTGGTTCCATTGCAAACAATGAAATGGGTCATGGTATTTTGTGCATGTGATATTTGTAACCCATGGTATTGTAACACTCTATTTTGAAGTTAAAAGTATCAATGATAAACAATCTTCACAATAAAATTCTTGCTACATTTTTTTAAAATGTTTAAATTTTTCACTCGTATATTAATTATTTTTATAAATACTTGCCTAGAACCATCTCAAATTTGTATGTATCAAGTGCTCAGAGGGATGAAGTTTGATTGTAGGATGGATCTAAGATGGTACTCCTACATTCCACAATAGATTTCCTCAAGCTTTTAAATGGGCTTCACTATAAAAAATACAGTGGAAAAATAGCATGGGCTATGCAACATCATGGGATTGTAGACTGCCATCGGTAAACCCATAAAGTGACTAACTCAAACTTATCTTAATAATTATGATTTTTTTATTTTAACTTGATTTTAAATATTTTATAAAGTCAACATAACATTACATAACATTTTACAACATTTCTACTTAATAATTTATATGATGCATATGGTCATGATTAACGTCCACTAATATCAAAATAGCTTAGCGAACCCTAGGAAGGTAAGAGATTACTCAGGATTCTTTATCACCTTATTTTTTATTTTATAGTCCAGAAAGTAGTGGGGCTAACCCTTGGATTAATCAAACATGAGCTAGGCTCATATAATCTATTAAAATAGATAGGGTTTGCATCCTACTTGGGCGACAACAACCCAAAATCATAGTTGGATCATTCTCATTGTGTTTCAAACTTGTGAATTTTTCACCACAAGGCACCTTAACATATCACCCTATCACCATCTAGTCAATGCCTCATGATTTAGAACTCTATAGCATCTTAGTATCCTCTAAAAACAATAATATAAGTTCTTCAACATCATGATACTTCTATTGACTTAAAAATTCAAGATGGTTGGTAGTGTGACAAATAATTTTAAATATATATCTAATGCGTGTACAAGCGGGACAACCTAAAAGGCAACATTTTTCACCTTCAACGCTCTTATTGTAATAACTATTAAGAGGCCCCATTTTTCACCTTGTGACCCTCTTATTGTCATAAATGTGAAATACACTTTCATACCATGGTGTTTTAGGAATAAAAAAATTCCTACTTTCACTATGAAGGCTATACCGAAGAATCTATTTTTTTTTTAACATTGTTTATATTACTCTTTACACAAATTAAGTGAAGGATATATATATATATATATATATATATATATATTTTATTTTCAGCTTTGGGGTTGATAACCTCGTTATAATATCTTAGTTTCCTTGATCCCTCTCACTTTTCATTACGTAACAAATTCTCCTTCAATGTTGCAAATTATAAGGTGGTCTATATCAAGATTAATGAATGCTCCAAATTACAAGGCAGTAGATTACACCTATTTAAATAAGCATGTATTTGCAATCTTAGTAATGTATATTTTTCTTTTTCTCCTCAAGGAAAAATAAAAAAATTATTTAGAGAGTAAAATAAAATTTTAGAGATGCTTGAGAGCATTCAACCATATGAGACATTTACACATGACCATGGAAACAAAAACTAAGAAAAAGAAGCACAATCAACCAAAAAAAAAAAAAACAATTATACATTTGGGAGATAAGTGTGATGCACCAAGCTACCATTTTTTGCCTCTGTTTTCTCCACTTTACACTAATCAAAAATGTTTGGAGTGGAGGATAGAATAACCATATAATTATATTTCATATTCATAGAGAATCTGAACTTTATGGGGAAGGAATTATGTTTTTTTTTGTAGGAACCTCTGTTTCAAGACTCGTATTCCTTGTAATATTTCTTTTGACTTATACACATCATTATTTGTAGCATGAGTTTGTGATGTCATCTTTCTCTATGTCTGAGATATGCTCTAAAATATTTTATTCCTTTTGCTTGGGGGTCTTTTTAAATATTTTTTTTCAGATCATTCTTTGCTTGAGAACAAAAATTTTGTAAATGTTCCATTTTTTAACAAATTTTACATCTAAATGTCATGTATTCAAAATATAAGAGTTCATTCCACTAAACTCTATTATGAAGAAAAAGTATGTAATAAAGTAAACCTTTTCTAAGATCTACCTTCAAATAAATCCTAGGAAAAGTAAAAATGTATTTTTATGCTCTATCCATATCAAAAGTTATAAATTTCCCTAATATATTTACAATTACTTCTAGTACTTTTTGATGCCAGAAATGGAAGGGAAGATTATGTAAAATAACCTAAACCGACACTGTGCCAAACATCATGACATTTGTGATCCAGATTTATGTAAGAACACAACAGAATACACATATAACCATAAATACAAAGATACAACGGAAATAAAACTTCATTTCATTAATATCAAAGAACTGAAATTCGCTTACAAACATAATGGAAATAAAATCTCTAGGGTGCTGGTAGCTTATCTCTAAGAATAGATGTCATGGCTACAAGCCTCTGATATTTGTTTCAATGAGGCTCAAGGGCCTATTTATTATAGAGAAAAAATGGAAAACCCTAAACATTCAAAAACATAACCCTAGGAGATGAAGTGAAAAAACTATGGGCCCCATTTCGGTAAATTGGTGTTTCAACTTCCCGGGGTCGTGAATTTGGCATACTATCTCTGTTTGATGCACATGATACATAATTAGAAAGATCTATTCAAGGACTACAGTTTTTGGCCAAGAAAATCAATTCTGGAATGGAATCATATTGGCTAGAATCGTGATGCCCAAAAAATGTCATTTAGGGCCTGAAAATGGCTCCGGAAGTTCTGGACCCAAAAAACTGCTATAAATAGTAAGTTTTGCCGAAACTAAAAAACTGAAAGAGACAATGGTGTGGCCCTAAGTGGAATAGGTGGGTTGCCACCAATATCCACCTGGATCATTCCTCCCCCTTAGGAAGCAATGGTACCCATTGCATTGAGTTGCTCCATGAGATGAGGAATCTTCTATTGAACTTGGTCAGTGGTGAGTCACTTGCCTTAGTGGAGGAGTTGACCAAATTTGACAACCCAATGCAGTTGGATCTTCTGTTGGAAAGTGTTCTTGATTTTCATGTCCATGATACAATCTGTCATGACATGTTCCATGTAGTCTGGGTTTAACTTTTTCTATGTGAGTTGTTCTACAATGTGAGAGGTGTCCAGTAGAGGTGGGAAGAAGGGACGAAGGTCATCCACATTGAATACTCGGTGCATACCAAGGAATGGTGGAATACTAAGCTCGAAGTAATTGTTCCCTATAGCCTTGGTGATGGTGTACGACCCATATCATAGTGCGCAAAGCTTGCGGTGGGGTCCAGTGAGGCGTTTCTTCTGTAAATGTAGCCACACATTGTCACCCACGTGGAAGTTGTGTGGCACATTATGTTGATCACGTCATTTCTTGTACTTAGCATGGGATCTATCCAATATGTCATGAACTTGTTGGCGGATGTACTGAATGCACTCAATGAAGATGTTCGCTTTGTCAGCTTCAAACTGGACATGAAATGAATCAGCCTGAGTAGGCACAAATGGCATAGCGACGTCAACGGGACATAACGACTTGAATCCCAATCCCACCTGAAAGGGGTCGTGGCCAGTTTAGATGTAGAGAGCTCGGTTATAACTGTATTGTACATAGGGGAGGATCTCATCCCATGTGTTTGTATGCTTTGAATTTTACATGAACAAAATGTGTACAATCATCCTGTTGACGACCTCTTTCTCGCCATCAGTTTGGGGATGAAAAGTTGTGGACTTGGTGAGCTTGGTATCCATCATTGACCAGAGGCTGGACCAAAATGTGCTCAGGAATCTACTGTCCCGATTTGATTTGATAGATTGTGGGATATGAAAGTGCAACAACACTTGTTCAAAGAAGAGTTTAGTGGTGGCTTCTGTTGTGATATTCTTCTTGCAAGCCGCCATAATGGCCATCTTCGAGAATCTGTCGACGACCAAAAAAACACAATCGTTTCCATGCTTTGTAGAAGGAAGGCGTGACATGTAATCCATGGAGATGGATTCCTAAGGTCGACAAGGGGTAGGTAGCAGAGTATAGAGGCCTTGCTTATTGATGGTAGGTTTGGCAATGGCACAAGCAGTGCAGGATCTAACGTACTTCCCGACATCCTGTCGAAGGTTCGGCCAATAGAAATACTTCTACAATACTACCACTGTTTTCTCAACCCTAAAATTCCCAATGAATAGATTGTATTGTGCTTCCCATATCATCTTGGCACACTCGCTTGAAGGAATAAAAAGGTGTCCCAGCTGACATAACAGGGCATATTGGAGGTGAAAATTTTGAACTTGCATACCCCCCAAGAGTGCCTTGTATGCATGGTTGAATTATGGATCGTTATTGTAGAGAAGAATCCAATTAGAAGTCTCATGCCCACAACAGTTGAGAACGGTGGTTAGCGCCACAATCGGTGGTCGGTTGAGGAAGTTTGAAAGATTATTGGTGTTTCCCTTCTTGTACTTCATGTTCAAATGAAACTGTTGAAAATATGTGGACAAGTTCTGATGTCGATCGTTCTGCAATTTCCCTTGTGTCTGTATGAACTGCAAGGGTCACTGGTCTGTGTGGATGATTGTTTCCTTCCCCAGAATGTATTGCTTCCATTGCTGGAAAGCCTGCACAATGGAATACATTTCTTCGTCAAGTGGGATACTTGTGAACTGTGTCGGACAATGTCTCACTATGATGTGCCACTGGATTCCCCTATTTAGTAAGAGCTACCCCAATAGCATAGTTAGAGGCATATGTCTCAATCTCAAATGGTTGTTGCAAGTCTGGTAATGTGAGAACTTGGGCAGAACATGGACGATGTTTAAATTCTACGAACACCTTCTCTAGAGATTCCGACCAAAATAATTTTGCTTTCGCTCCTCCCGTGGTGACTTAACTCAAAAGCCTAGTGATATGAGAAACTCCCAACATGAACGAGCGGTAGAAGCTAGAAAGACCTAGAAATTTGCGAAGCTCTATTAGAGTGGTTGGGGTTGGAAAATATCGAATGACCTAGATCTAGCTTAGATCCACATGCACCCCCCTTTCTTCAATAATGTATCCCATACATTGAACCTGGGTCATGCCAAAACTGCACTTATCCAAATTTGCACACAACTTGTGTTGCTGCAGTGTTTGTAGGATTTTTAGCATGTGCTGGAGGTGCTCTTCCCAAGGTTGGACGAACATCGGAATTTCATCAAACTACACCACTACATATGAGTTGGTCAATGGCCCCCGTCGATGTTTACAACTTCACCAGAGTCATATTTTCATGGTGGCCCTATGGTCCCATCAAGTTATAAATATCTATTAGGAGTTCTCTACTACATCTTCAAACCAATGGAATTCAGCAATGTCATCATCTGGTATTCCAACTGGTAAACCTATAATGAATACTGAATGGCCTGATTCTTTATACACATCATCAGGGAAATATCAAGCTGGTCCTTCTCGGTCTATTCCATCTAGTGCATTATCAACTCGACTCCCAAAATTTGGAGAGCAATATTTTCCATCTTATTATCCTCTTCATGATGGGGGGGGAACTTTGGTCACCCACTATGACAGTACTCTGTCACTTTTTGGTCAACCTAATGTCGAAATGAGTGTTTGTAAATGTCAGCCCACTATGCCTATCCAATCACAAACATTTGTACACTCGTATCAACCAATTCAACCTCTCACACCCACATCATTTCCACTTGTTAATACATATTTACCCCTATTAAAAAATAAAAATATTTTAGAACAACCTTTTCAGGTGGGTCCTTCAACTCAATACCCTCAAGTATTGGGCCCACAGACTCCAAATTCTTCGGTTAATTTGCAAAATCAACCTGTACCTAGAATCATTTATTCACAAGTTGGTTTACCATTTTATGCGATGTCACAACCACAACCTGGTTATACCTATCCTCAACTGAATCCAAATTATTCTAATTTGGGTTATAACATTGGTGGACATACCCGTTGGAAACCTTAGACACAAATACCTTAGACTTCATTTCAACAAGTATCATATCCAGGTTTTAGTCAATAGAATCCTCAAGCGTTTTTTTTTCAAAAAAACCATTATCTGAGTTACCAACAGTAGATTCCTTATGTTGGTGCTCAAAGGCCCGTTGTTCAAACAATTCCATCATACCCTAGCTATTCTTAACCTGACCTTAATTGACATTTTCCCTTTATTACAAATTTTGAGTTACCAGATTTAAATCGGCTAACCAATGATCCAATCAACTATGCTCCTTGGTGGCTCATGATACCTCACAAATTACCCTCAGATATTCCTAACTTCAATAGAAACCCTGGGGAAGACCCGTCGACTCATATCATGACTTATCATTTGTGGTGTTCATCAAACTCCCTTAATGATGATTATGTTCGACTACGTATTTTCCATCGTACACTCACTGGTCCAGCTGCAAAAATGTATATTTAGTTACCTAGAGAATCTTTTGATAATTTCACAACCCTAGCTATTGTCTTTCTGATTCATTTCTAGTTACCCATACGATATGAAACTTGAACGGAACCGTTGGCCAATTTTAAACTGACAAATACTACTCACATTTATTATCATATTCATGAGTGTCGTCGTCATCGTAGAATGTTTAAGACATTTGTTCCAGATCAGCTCCTTGCTGAGTGGTTCAATAAGTCCCTATTACCATCTATTACTAAGGATGTGGCTAAGGGCGTCGTCATCACAGAATAGTAGGTTATTTCTCGTGCCCAATATTTAGGTTTGATTTATACTCAATCTGGCACATTCTATGAAAAAATTTCTAACGTGCCAAGATCTAATTTTACTGTTCCTCCTCAATTAAAGGACTCTGATGCCAGAGATGGCTTGATTGGTACTGCAACCACACATCATACTACTGCATTTGATCCTGCACCTTCTTCCGAAATTAATTTCATGTCATTTGAGAAGGGAAAAATTGACAAGCAACCCAGAAGTAAGAAAAAGGGGAAATCTAAGAAAAAGAAAACTTCTAACTTGCATTAAAGATCATCTGATCAATCATTTAGACATAGGAAAACATGTTATCCATGCATAATCTGTAATGAGGAACATTTTTTTCGGGATTGTCCTCATGTGTTGAAGTCTCAAAAATTATTAAAAATTCCCATGTGTTAGCTCTGTTGACAGATCCGTTTCGAAATCCAGACACAAATTTAGTTGCTATGGATTCATCTTCTCATTCCTAGGTACTTATGTTATCCATCACAAAACCTTCAACAGATATTTTGGTGTCAACGTGTAATAAATATTATGGTAGTCAAGCCACTGATCAACCTACTACCTCAACTACGAATCCTTCTACATAATCTGTACTGCCTACTGCTATTCTTGAATTGACCAAAGGGAGTAATTCACAAATCGACATATAATCCTCGAGAAAGAGCTACTAAAAATTATAATATAGTTGAACATTTGGCTCAATCCACTTCAACTATGTTCGCTCTTGAGGTATTACAAAATTGTCCCTCCCAGAAATAGGCTTTATTATCGACTATTGGTGGAATTGATTTGACTGATTATAATCTAGTCATATTTAATCATATGGGCTATGTACCACAATTACCAGTAGAATTGGCATTCTCAATACAAGTTTGTTCATCAAACTATTTTTGATGAGGGAGCATCTACATGTATTATGTCTCTAAATTGTTTGAAGTCACTTGGCTCACCACACTTATCTCAATGATCAATGACATTGAAGGCTTTTGATGGATGTACATATAAACCTTGTGGTATTATTAATAACCTGCATATTGAATTGGTGGGAAAAATAGTGAATGCTGATGTAAAGGTTGTTGACGAACCCGTTGACTATAATATTCTACTTGGAAAGCCATGGGTATATGCTATGAATGCAATTTTTCAATTTTTTCTACATATTTTATAATGATTTCCTTTCCATGTAAAGGTACAATTACAGTCATCAATCAACTATCCTTCTTTGCCTCTGCTTTGTAGGTAACTAGAAGCGTTACATTCATTCACGAACCATCACTAGCACTTCAGAACATTGGTGTAGGACTCTTAAAGGATTCCACTCTCATGGGAACCTTTTCATTACCACTTCCTGTGACGTCAGCAGAAATTGCAAGTATAGAGACCGGATACATGATCTCTTCCACTCCATCTGGCTTAAGGGAGAGTACGGGTGATTCTAAAATTGTTATGTTGGATGAGTTTTTTTCGCCCAACCCTATTGAGCTGGCATAGCAATCAATCTATCTGGCTTGGGAAGTGAATCCGAAATTAGCGTCACTAGTTGTTTGGGTTGATCATAACTTAGATTTTGGTACTCCATCTGATCCTTTTTCCTCAAATTTATTGACAGATGAGAATATTTTGGAAGACATGATGTTAGAAGGAGAACCATGGGAATATTATCATTATTGTTCCCATATTTCTGATTATGAAGAAAATTATCTTACTGAACTATATCACCCATCAATTAAAATTTTATTTTCGAATTATTTACCTATTAATGCAATTGATTCCAAGTGAAATCTATCGAATATTGAAGAAACCATTTCTATCAATATTTCAACCAAACGTGGTGTTGTAGAATATATTCATGTCAGTGTGTCTTGTTCTACATCAGAACTTGAAACATATCGTTCTCTATTTCATGAATTTCATGATGTATTTGCTTGGTCTTATAAGGAAATGCCAGGTATAGATACTAGTATATTGAAGACACTATTAATATGTATCCTGATGTAAAACACATGCCAGACAATGTCAATGCACGCTGAGTGTTAAGGAGTTTCGAGGCATTCTAACACATGCTAGATAATGTCAATGCATGCTGAGTGTTAAGGAGTTTCGAGGCATAACAAAGTAAAACTAGGTCAAAATGCATGGAAATGATTCAAGTGTGCCAAGGATGAAGTGTCTTAGACGAAGTTCATAATATGATTTGAAAGAGGCAACCGTATGATTGCGATAATGGGCTCGAAAAAGAAGTTTTAGAGAAATGTAGACTTTTTGATGGGCACAACACCATTCTTCCTTTATCTATTATTTTTATGTGACATGTGGCACACTATGGCTGAATGGTCATGTTTTAAACTATTTTAGATAATTGCATATTGTACACTGTTGTCAATAAGTTTTGGGGCACACGCCTTGTGCCAGCTTATATCTTTTGTGTCTTGTGTATCTTGTGGTTCTTGCAAACTCTGAGTTAATGCTAAAATGTTTAAATGAACTGGACATACATGTGAAATATTGTCTATGTAAGCTATGATGCTTAGTTGTTTTATTGTCATGGCTAGATGTAATCCTTGTGTTGGTGAGTTCTTAAAACACGGTTACCAATGAAATAGGTAACCTGACCTCAAAACGAGAACTCTAGCCCAAAAAGACTCAAAAAACATGAAAAAACACACCAAAAACAAAAAAAGTGTATTCCAGAACACACTTGGTTTTTTTTGAAGGTTAAATTTCAACATTTTATAAAATTATGCTAAAAACAAAATTGTTTCTTGAAAAAAGGATTGAAAAAACACCCTCAAAACAAAACCAATTGATGCTGGAATAACAAAAAAAAAAAATTGCGTCATATTTTTGACATTTTTAAAAATAGAAATAACATTTTTTAATTTTTAAAATTCAAACATTAAAAAAAACCTAAAATTTAAGAAAAAAATAAATTTAAAACATAAAAACATTTTAGAGCTTAAAATTTAAAAATATATAGGAATAAAAAAGTAAAAACAAAATAAAAATTTTAATTCAAACATTAAAAAAAACCAAAAATTTAAGAAAAAAATTAAAAATGAAAAATGAAAAAATTTTAAAGATTAAAATTTCAAAATATATAGAAATATATATTAAAAAAAAAAAAATATTAAATTAAAAAAAAAAAGAAATTATAAAAAATAAAATATAGAAATTAAATTTAAAAAAGAAAAAGAAAATGGTTATTAAATTAAAATAAAAATAAAAAATTAAATTTAAAGAGATATATTAAATTTTAATAAATTTAAAACTTAAAAAATAAAAAAAAATAAAAAAAAAACATTATTACCAAGTAAAAAACATTATTACGAGTAAAAAATTAAAAGTAAAAATTACCACGTTTCGTGGTAAATTTTTTCATTTAAAATAAAAATAGTAAATTTATGGATATTTGTTTTTTAATTATTTGCACTGGTTTTTTTCTTTCTTTTTTGTCCTATTTTAATCATAGTTTTTTTTTTTTTTTTAATTTTGTTATTTTAATTTTCTTTTTCAATTTTAAATTTTGTTTTTTTTTAATTTGTGTTTTTTGGTTAATTTTAAAATTTGTATTTTTTTTTTCTTTTTTGTATTTTATTTATCTAAATTTTAATTTTGTAATTTTTTTTTTCAAATTTTCTATTTTAAAATTTTTTTTTTTAATATGGTTTTTTTTAATAACTTAGGAAAAAATGTTTTTGATGTTTTTATTTTTTATTTTTTTTGTTGTTAATTTTTTCTTTTTTCTATAAATTATGTATTTGTTTTTCAAATTTTGTCATTTCTTTTGATATAATTTTTGAATATTTTTGTTTTGTTTTTTTTTGTTTAAATTTTCTATTTTTACGAGTTAATTTTGCTTTTTTTTTTAAATTTTTATTGGATTTTTTAATTGTTTATATATATATATATATTTTTATCTAAGTTTTGTGTTTTATTACCAACATGAAAATCACCACTCTAAAAAAGAAAAATGTTGATGCTGCATCAATACGTTTCAAAATTAGCATGAAAATCACCACTCTAAAAAAAATTCCATGTTGCATCAATACTTTTCAAAATTAGCACGAAAATCACTAACATTTAAAAAAAAAATATTCATACTTCATAAATAAAAATATTAGAGTGTCAAAAATGTGCTAAAAAAAAACAAAAGGTGATTCTGCATCACCACTTTTCAAAATTGGGTGCCTTTTATGCTACGAGAAAAAAGTAGGTAACAATGCGGTTACCTATTTCATCGGTAACATTGTTTTATGTGGTACAAGTTCAACTTGGACATGAGTAGCCTAAGACGAGGTATATGTAATTCTTAGGTGAAAAACACATAATCTAGTTGTAGTAGGTGAAATTGCTCAAGCAGACCAATGTCACATGAACTATAGTAGTTAGGGACTTGATTTGGTTCACAAGTCATGAATAAATGTAAGGCTAGTTGTGAGGTGATTAGTTCCAAGGCATGCTAGGGAATGCTTACATTTGCTAAATGGTTCGAAGGTGCCAAGTGCCAAGTGTTAGTGCATTCCAAGTAACAAATCATCCTCTATTACTTCTCATCTACTTTCCAATAATTGATCTCAAATAAATTTAATATTAAACCATGCCAAAGCATAACAAGGCATCTTAATGAGTACTAGATGCACTAATACTTGCCAAGCGCCAACAGGTGCCAAGTGCCAATGTGTAATAGGGAGTGATACACACATTATAAAGTGGAAGGGCATGTTGAAGTGTGATAAGAAGAAACAAAGAGTGATAATGCATGTTGAGGAGTGTTATGGAGTACTAGGGCAATAGAAGGGAATATCAAAGGATTTCAATAATTAAGGCATGCTAGGGAATATCAAAGGATTTCAATAAGTGCCTGGGCATGCTAGGGACTACAAGGCATGCCAACACATGCTTGGAGAGTGTTATGCTATGATAGGGACTTTGAACATGTTCTTAGGTGTCCTAGTCATAGCAAGATGTTCTAGGTATAGAGATGTTCTAAGACACGAAAGGTACCAAGGAATGTTAGTGTGTGCCAAAGCATGTTAAGATGTCAACACTAATCATCGTTAAACAAAGAGTTAGGGTATTTTTAGTGAAGTGTACTTAATTGATTCTCCATATTCTAATTTTACTTGAAGCATAAGTAAAGTATGCTCATTCTTGCTTTAAAACTACATCTATACTTGGCTCAAGGTAGATCATTTTATCTCTAAAAATACATCTTCATATTCATCTCTCAAATTTAACTATTTTCTATATTTACTTACTAAATATTTTAGTGGCATACTTACTAAATATTTTAAGTGTAAGATAACAAACTGTAATTTACATTTTTACTATGATAAACTATGAAGAATTTGAGCACTAGTGTGAAGAACTGTTTATGATCCCACTTATTCTAGTAGTAAATAAGGATGTGATATAGGAATACTTGATAATAGGGTAGAAATATTTTTTAGAGTACAACAATCATATAGCCAAATATTTAGGGACTTTCTGGAGGTAAGCGTGCAGGTGCACCATCGTTTGAAATCTGACCACCATGTTCCAACGATTCTCGAGGAGGAGGTGACGATCGAGTTTGCAAGCTGATCACCATGATCGAACAATTGCGGCACAGGTAGCGGTGGAGGTACAACCATATTTGCAAGTTGATCCCCATGTACGTTGAATTACAGCCTATTGAGGGGACATCGAATTTCCTGATCAAGCAATCGAAGATTCATGCGAATCATTTCCACCTTAGCAAGCAGGTCCTTTTTATCTTCATTCTTGGCTTCCACCCTAGCAAGCAGAGGTATTCTTCTGGAATTATATATTCACATTTACGAAAAGGTTGCGTACGACTCGTCTGCCCCTATGTGGATGGTTGTGGTGTTGCCCATTCGAGGGGAGGTCCAATTTCCAGAGCATGCAACTCAGGATTCCTCCCTGGCAGCCAGAGCCTTATTAACTTCTATCTCAGAGTCATAAACATTTGTTGCATTGTGGACAGGGTTTGCCTAGTTCCCCAATACGTGGACCACAAATACAAAAATGAAAATCTGAAATTGCGAAATTGTCAAATTGAAATCTGCAAACATAACACATTTGGTTCCCACAGCCACATGTCATGAAATTGCATCCACCCGACTTGATTATCGGCGACTTCCAAACGTTACATTCTCTTATCACAGCTTTCGCCATCCTCTCTTCAACTTGCCTACGAAGAGCAGATTCATTTTTCATCAACCTCTTCACAGCGTAGTGGTAAGTGAGTCAACTCCTTGCATTGGATACATGAAGATTTTAAACATTTAGGGTTTGGGCAGTCCAAGACTTGTGCAAAATTGTCTATTTTTGCACAAAATAGACAATATCTTGTGCCTGCCGATATTCATATCTTTCAACAACGTCATTTGGAATTGATTCCTTGCAGTCTTCATCAGCAGCGAAGCAAGATAGAGAGCCATGTGCCCTCACACCTCCATAAAGGATTTGATTAACCTGCTTCTCTATACATTCAAAACAAAACTGATTCCCATCTCCACACCCTACCACATTTTCACATTGAAATTCCCGATAGCAACAACTACATTCTACCTCTTCTCCATCCATTTCATGAAGTTCTAAATTCTCTGAAGTGCCAACTGTTTTACCAACCATTTCTTCATCTTTAATTATGGCCTCACCTTTCTCGGTTTGGGAATTACTAGGCTGTCTCGTTAAAGAAAGTCTTCCTCCGTTCCTCCGTTGATCGCCTACTCTCATGTCTTCTTAACATTCATCGTTCGACGCAGAAAACTTTTCTTGGAAACATATAGACGCATTGTCTGAAGACGGTGACGATGATGAACCGCGTGCTGCCATGTTTCCCAAAGTTTATGAAGATTTTCTGATTGAAATTTCACGTTCAAAATCAGTAATGCGAGAATGATCCCTCACCACTATCAATCTATGTTTCTATTTTACTTATATATAATCATATATAAGTCTATCGACACACCGGTTTTGAAACGAAAAATTGTACCGACAAACCTAGAAAACGCGGAGATTAATTCGACAATATTCTTCAATGCTCCTAAAACGTTGAGATTTTGGAGCACGTGGTGATTTTGGAAGTCCCCAATCAAATTATTTTGTTCAGGTTAATGTGTCATTTGATTAGGGACATTGAGCATGAGGGGTTTTAAAATATATTAATTTTGAATTTAGGTTATTGTGATTTATAATGTAGGAAAACAAGTTTATTTAGATTATTGAGTCCACTTGTTTGGAACTACTGAATGTTAGGTTGATGTTTTGGGGAGGTCTTTCGTGTATTATAGTGGTATTTGGACGAGTTAGGTTGATGTTTCTGGAAGGTCTTTCCTGCATTATAATGGCATTTGGAAGAAGTTTCTTTCGAAACTATGATCAATTCCAATTTTGGAGTTATTTTTCTCGTGTATTGTTGGAGAGTTTCCGAGTTTTTGTTTGTGAGGTGATGGTACTCGTATTTTGCAACCCTCTTACTATGGTGATCTTGGGAGGGATTTCGGGGTGTTGGACTATTGGGTGGGTTGGCAGGTCTCAAGTCACGCTTTGGTAGAGAACTTCTCCTTTTTTGTAGACATGTCAAAGCGGAGGGGGTGAGAGTGCAAAGGGGGTGGACACCTTGCCCAGACCATTGCTAGTGGAGTTACAGAATCTTCTTAGAGCGAAGAATGCTTAGACAATACATAGATAGAAGAGGAGATAACACATAATCGTGCTCCTTCTTTGGTCAACTTGGATATCGTCCACGATCACATGTATGAGGACGACAATGAAATGGTGGCATATTCGAATGACATCCAATTTTCTCAATTTTAAATTTTGGAATAACTTTGTCGAAATCAACAAAGGATGCAAGTGACAGAGGCTTGGTTGGAACACATGGAATTCCATATCCATGAGAAGCATGACAAACATGTTGCGCATTGGCAACCTTGAAATATCTTTATTTGGTTGTTTGCTTATTTTGTCATTTTTTTTGGTTAATATGGCTTTGGTCCCTCCATAAATAATATGTATATTGTTAAATCTCATGATACTGTAAATTTTGTGCTATATATTCGAACTCTCCTTCCCAACAAATCTAGTGGAAATGAGGTAAGAAAAGGAGTAAAAACTCAATATCTACTTCTTTTCAATTTAGTAATATAAATTGAATGTTTTAATAAAAACACTCAGAACAATAAACTGAAATTACTTAGTCAAAAATAAAAACTTATAGTAAAAATCATTATTCTTTCTATACATATATATATATATATAATTTGAGGTCATTCTAAAGTTCAAAAAACCTATTGATTACTAATTAATTTGTAACAATTAATAGATTTAAATGTGGAAATAAATAAATGTAATAAAGCAAAACCAAATTACATCAACTAATTCATATAAATACAAATTATATATATATATATATATATATTATTAAATACAACTAAAATTCTAAAAATCAAAGTATGAGAATATTCTAAAGAAAAATATAAATATTATACCAAAAAAAAACAAAGAGTAGCTAATTGGATGTGTATATTTTATAAAAAAAATGTGGGGATGATATATATAAATAAATATTTTAAAATAAAAAATAAACAAGAACATAAATTGAAAAGGGGGAACAAATAAATAATAGGACTATGGAAAAACATCCGAAAATGAAGATAATTAACAGGAAAGGGAAGGGATTCAATAACTGCTAATCCTCTATCCATCATCCCCATTGTAATTATTAGGCCTTCTCTCAATCGACATGGCCTCTCTGAACATCCCGTTATGTAAATCATTGATTCTAGCAATGACCGTGGCCTCTTCTTTACCAATTCCGAGGTGTGAGTTTTATAATGTTTGATGTTCATCTTATGCTCATAAATCCTCTAATTTACGCAACAACTAGTTTTTCCAATGAGTTATGTCCCACATGAACTTGTGATTACAAATAAAAATTACATATTTTTAGGGTATATGATCTTTGACTAATCCAAGGGAGATTCGAATGGTTTTTAGGGGCCCAATGGTGGAAAAAACATTTTGCTTAAGAATCCAATCAATATTTGCCATGGTGCCTTGGATGAAGGCAACATGTACCTTTGAAATCACATCATGAGGTTCCTTCTATATCCTTGGACCTTTGTCAACTTTTAGGAAATCCTTAAGATCTTGTGCCTCCTATACCCATTACTTTTGAGAAGTTTAGGGATATGACTTTTCTCACTCTCAAGATGACTCTCATCAGAAAATTTTAATGCAAGATTAGCTAATGTGTTGAAAACTCCCAAATTTTGTGCAAGCTAATGATGGGACTTTGCATGCAAATTTTTTTTATCGTGAGTCTTCTAACAAAATACTTCGTTAGATAATGTACCATCATCCTTGTTAGACAAAATAATTTGAAGGAAAGTTAAGTTTCCATTTACTTTTGGCTCCATTGTAAACAATGAAATGGGTCATGGTATTTTGGGCATGTGATATTAGTAACCCATGGTATTGGTCCATGGTATTGTAACACTCTATTTTGAAGTTAAAAATATCAATGATAAACAATATTCACAATTAAAATTCTTGTTACATTTTTTTTTAATGTATAAATGTTTCACTCATATATTATTTATTTTTATAAATACTTTCCTAGAACCATCTTAAATTTGTACCTATCAAGTGCTCAGAGGGATCAAGTTTGATTGTAGGATGGATCTAAGATGATACTCCTACATTCCACAATAGATTTCCTCAAGCTTTTAAATGGCCTTTTCTATAAAAAATATAGTGGACAAATACGATGGGCTATGCAACATCATGGGATTGTAGACTACCATCGGTAAACCCATAAAGTGACTAACTCAAACTTATCTTAATAATTATGATTTTTTAAATTTAACTTGATTTTAAATATTTTATCAAGTCAACATAACATTATATAACGGTTTACAACTTTTCTATGCTACTCGGATCTAAATTGCCTCTCAAAGTAATAATTTATATGATGCATATCATCATGATTAATGTTCACTAATATCAAAATAAGTTAAAGAACCCTAGGAAGGTAAAATGTTACTGAAGATTCTTTATCACCTTATTTTTTATTTTATAGTCCAGAAAGTAGTGGGCCTAACCCTTGGATTAATAAAACATGAGCTAGGGGCATATAATCTATTAAAATAGCTAGGGTTTGCATCCTACTTGGGCCACATCAACCCAAACTCATAGTTGGGTCATTCCCATTATGTTTCAAACTTGTGAAATTTTCACCACAACATGCCTTAACATATCACCCTATCACCATCTAGTCCACCTCTCATGATTTAGAAGTCTGTAGCATCTTAGTATCCTTTAAAAAAAATAATATAAGTTCTTCAACATCATAATACTACTATTGACTTAAAAATTCAAGATGGTTGGTAGCGTGACAAAATTTTTTAGATATATATCTAATGTGTGTACAAGTGTGACAATCTAAGAGGCAAAATTTTTCACCTTCAACACTTATTTTCATAACTGTTAAGAGGCCCCATTTTTCACCTCGTGACCCTCTTATTTTCATAAATGTGACATACGCTTTCATACCATGGTGTTTTAGGAATACGAAAATGCCTACTTTCAAATTGTTTATATTATTCTTTACACAAGTCAAAGATATATTTCTTTTATTTTCAAGATTTGTGTTGATAACCTCGTTATAATATCTCAGTTTCCTTGATCCCTCTCACTTTTCATTACATAATAAATTATCCTTCAATGTTGCAAATTATAAGTCGTTATATATCAAGATTAACGAATGCTCCAAATTAGAAGGTGGTAGATTACACCTATTTAAATAAACATGTATTTGCAATCTTAGTAAGGACTCTTGTTCTTTTTCTCCCCAAGGAAAAATCAAAATTTTATTTAGAGAGTAAAATCAAATTTTAGAGATTCCTGAGAGAATTCAACCATATGAGTGAGTTACACATGACCAAGAAAACAGAAAATAAAAAAAAATAACAACAATCAACCAAAAGAAAAGAAAAATTATACATCTGGGAGCTAAGTATGATGCACTAAGCTACCATTTTTTGCCTTTGTTTTTCTCCACTTTACACGAATCATTAATGTTTGGAGTAGAGGTTAGAATAACAATATAGTTATATTCCATATTCATAGAGAATCTGAACTTTAAGGGGAAGGAATTACTTTTTTTTGCAGGAACCTCTGTTTCAAGACTCGTATTCCCGTTTTTCTACATTTCAATTGTAGTTTATTTTTCCCTCTTATTAATCATCCTTTGAGCCACAATTTCTCCTTACTCAAATTTTTCTTCCTCTAATATTTCTTTTGACTTCTACACATCATTATTTGTAGCATGATGTTGTGATGTCGTCTTCCTCTATGTCTTAGATATGCTCTAAAAATTCTTATTCCTTTGGCTTCGGGGTTTTTTTAAATACTTTTTTTTTTTTTTTTTTCAGATCTTTCTTTGCTTGAGAACACGAATTGTGTAAATGTTCAATTTGTTAACAAATTTTACATCTAAATGTCATGTATTGTGTTATCACCAAAAAAGTTTCAAAACATCATTCTGTCAACTCTGTTTTTTATCATGGCCTCAAAATAGGTTTGAAATTCATTTTAGGTTTTGGACCTTGGTTAAGGGTAGGTTAGAGTTTTTATGAGTTTTAAGGTCATCATTGAATTCAAATAAAGTGTTTATAAGTCCATTCCATGATCAAATACTCACATTTTCCGTTTAAGGATCATTCAATTAAGTTTCAGGCTAAATTTCCACAATTAGCCGGGAATCCACTGTTTCGTAGCACCGCTAGTTCAAAAAAGAGGAAATGCGCTATGAAAGCACTGCTACTTCCAGAGCACAAATGTGAAAATTACACTGTAAGCGCTACGAAAGCACGGTTTCTTAGCTATTGTGTCAAATAAGCCAAAATTTGTCATATTCAGTTGGGGAATGACAGGATAGGGGTATGGTGAGTTAGTTTGTTACTAGATTCAATGTACTTACCCATCCTAAAGTCATCACAGTCATGATAGGATATAAATGAAGCATCATTTAGTCATGAGGTGACATCTCAAATTCAAAGTTTTGCCTAATTGAGTCATTTTTTATTCATTTACCTTCACACAATTGTCTGAGCTCTGAAGCAGTTAAGATAACTTTGTGGTTTTTCTATGCAAAGGCAACCTTCATCATTCTCAAGTGAGGTTGTTTCATATCTTAATCAAACGAGGTTGTTTTATAGATTCTAGAGAAGCTAACATGTTTTTCCAAGAAGCATGACAAAGGTTAGAAAGTGTCAAGGAGGAAAAACAAAAACAAGTGGCCAACAGGTAGGAAATCCAGAGAGTCACAAGAAGCCAAGCAACAACATCAAAAGGAAAAATAATGGTTTCAGGTTCAGATGACAACTCAATGATGAAATGAAACTTAGATGAAATCTTACATGCAATTGATATAGAAGAGTCACCTATTATGCAAGCTGATTTTATTGGAATAGATGAACACAAATAGAAAAAAGTGAAATCAACAAAGAAATTGGAATTTGAAGGTGAGAATGGCCTTTTTCTTTCAAGCTAGGAAGTCTTTGACTAGGCATACTAAAAATCTCAAAGAACATAGTAAGGAGGTCCAATAAGCTACTGAAATAGTCAAAGTACCTAAAGAGGTATTTGACCTCTCATCACCAGAAGTAGAGCATGTAGCTAGAAATATAATGAATGGAAAGGAACACATGTCAGAGTGTCAACTGTTGGAAGAAAGGTTGAAGCTAGAAAATAAAGAGTTGGAAATGATGAGAAAGAGGGCCAAAAATCACAACATTGAAAAGACATAATTCAAGAGGATGAAATAGTTGCTAGGTCAGAGATCCAAAGAAGTGAACAACAATTCTTTACATGGACAGTTCCAAACATTAAATAAGCAAAACTTTTTAGAGTGGTCAACACCCATTTGAGAGCCAAAAATAGAAAGTTAAGAGGCAAAGTGGAGGATTTGGAGCTATAATTAAAACAGTCTCAAGATGAACTAAAGACCAGAGGTAAAAAATTACAAATTCAAAGCAAACTCAAAATGGAAAAAGAGGATTAAATTTTGTGAAGGTTATGTTTTTAGTTCATATAGCTGATGGTTTTGATAAGGCCAGTGATTTTCTAAAGTTGTAGCATCTTTTTTTTTTTTAAATTTTGAAGATAAACTGGCTAAAACTACTTACACAACAGTTTCGTAGCACCTACAGTGTAAAAAAGGAAGAAAGTGTTACGAAACTGTTGAAAGTCATGAAGCAAAACAAATCTGTTTTCGGGTTTTGACCAGTCAACTTCTAAAGAGGTTTCTGAGCAACTGAAAATGAATTTGGGAAAACTGAAAGAGGTTTTTCTTCCTAACAGACCTACCTACAAAAAATATCTCAGTTTCTTCAAATCCAATACGAGGTGGGAGAAATTCATAGATTACAATGCACTACGAAAAGCACTACGAAACTGCTGTAGTAGCTTTTTCACCCTTTTCCTTATCAAAATTTGGAGGGAAAACCATGCATTTTGACTTTCAATTTCTAAGGAATCTATGTCAAGTGATTATGAAAGAAACCCTGAAGGAAGGAAGCTAAATTTTGAAGGGAAATGGGTAAAAAGACCGTGGTACGAAAAGCACTATGAAACTGTGCTGCTTTCGTAGCACAAGTTTGTTTTCACTGTTTTGAGAAGTTTGAAGTGGTTTTACACAGTTGGCATGAAGGGATGACTTGGGAAATATGTCAATAATGTTCCTAACATCAATTAGCCTCGAAGTTATGGATTATAAGTGGTTAGAATATCTCAAGAAACCAAAAGGATCCTAAGCCTAAAAACAGGGGAGCAGTTTCCTAAATTGTGGGAGATCAACATCACCATCATCATGGTCATAATAGGTTGGAGCTCATCATCAGGATTCTACTTAATGGAAAGATAGGTGGAAAATTATGTAATTAAGTTTAGATAAGGCCGTTTTGAGTGGAAAAAAATAGTTCTAATTCTATTTGTAATAGGACTCTATATCAGTTTTACATTTGTGTTTGTAATAAATACCATGTTTCATGGTTAGTATAGGTGTCAAAGCATAGAAATTCGATGTATATAGTTGTAGATGAGTTTTTCTTATGATGTGAATGATCTAAAAAATATCAATGAGTCGAAACAGAAGGGGTTGGACATTTGTTAGAAAAAAGACTTTGTTTTATGTAAGTGACAGTTTTCAGCCTAATACAAAATTTCTACTTAGACATGTCAAGATTCATAAGGAGTTCTTGTATGTTATTGTTATAATAGCATATTTTCAATATTCTATTGTAGTGGTTTTTTCTTATGTTACTCAGAATTCATCAATGATGCTCTGACTTCCTTCATAGAAAAAATTAATGTGTGTTTCACTGTTCTACATGTTTATTCCTTGACTTGAACTCTGATACACCTTGACTTCCATGCTAGGTATATTATCTTGGTTTTTTTGAAGCTATCATGACCCCATAAGCCCAATGTACACTTTCTAATGCAATTTACAACCAGTTTACATCATTTATCTCTTTTTATCTCATATAGAGTTAGCCATCTGCATATTTATCAAAGATCATAAACCCTTGAGAGAGCCCTCTCAAGTTGAGGAGGCTAAGCCTCAACCAGAATATTGGTTTGGAATAATTACACAAGATTTGTTTGATGAGCATCCTATCAGGTATGATTTTTTGATAACATTTTGGTGCGTCTGTCAGGAATCTGAAGATTATACTTTCCCAAGATTTTGAAGCTGAACTTCTACAGGTAGGAGGAGCTCAGGAAGATTTTGAAGGTTGCATCTACCTTGGCGACTCCACACATAAAATAATCAATTAGAAGGTGACTCAACTTCTTGAAGATCAGTAGCTTGATGAAGTTTTAGAATGAGTTCCATTGCAAGAATAAATTCCAGGCATGGCCCTATGAATCCGTCTCATATCCATGGTTTTCCAAATCCTATGACAAATGTTGAATGGTTAACTGATCTTCCTATATTCGAAGATGAAAAGAAATATAATGTTGCTCTTCATTTGGTTATATTGCATATGCATGTACACATTCTTTAAGTTCAATTCCCTGAAGATTGTCTCATGAAGATGTTTATGGCCACTTTGGAAGGAAAAGCATGGCCTTCGTGGGAAAGCTTTCCAAATTGTTCATTATATTATCTTGCTGATTTCCATGTTTCATTTTATGATATGTATAAAGAGTGTCATCCCTCATTATTACTGGTCAAAGACTGTTGTAAACACTGTGTGAGTTTTTTTGAATATTTGGAGAATATTTATGAAGATGATGAGTTCATGGATGATAAAATTTTAGAAGCCCTTCATGACAATCCCTTTCATCACCAAGAATAAATAATAGCCTCTTTCTTAGATGAAAATGGAACCCAGCAAGAGTCTATTTATGAAAATTATGATACATCCTCTGAGTTTGATGAAAGGTTGCAACAAAATTGTTAGTCTTTTGATCATCAGGAGTATGAGAATCATTGCAAACAACAAGAGGAAATACTGGAAGATAGTTTCTATAACCCTCAAGTTAAGGAAAGTGTTGATTTTTCATGTCTTTCCTTTTATTATCCTACATCAAATAAGGATCACAGTAAGGAAAAAGTGTGTGAAATTTTTTCTTTATCCTTGTCTTCTAATTTGAAATCGTTCAAGTGCAAGTCAAAAGATAAGATTCAGTTTGTGAATGAAGTTGCAGAGACGTTGAAAAGGACATTCAAGTTTCAAAAGATAAATTTCAATGTCATAGTATTCATGGTAAAGATTAGTTTTTTCAAGAGTTTTTAATGCTAGAACACAAGGAGGGGGTGTTGCTGTCACCTTCCTCCTTTGAGTTTGAAGAAGAATACATTGTTTTTGAAAAGCAGTTTGAGAGCACACGACTGAAGTTTTATGTCGTTGATGAAAACATGGATGATTTGTCCAAAGTTGCAGAATGTCATGAGAAACATCAAATAGATCATGCCTTCTTCGATCCTATAGGTGATTACATGGAAAGGTTGTATAGTCCAGATTTCTAGTTATATTTTTATTATGAAGATCAGATGCATCTTATGTTGCATTGGTCTTTCCAATATCATGTTTTATTTTGGTTCAAGTGCAGTCGAGAGTTTCAAATGAAAGATAAGAAAAATGATTGGATTCATTGGAAGTTTCATGTTGTTTGAGTTAAATTGGAGATTACAGCTGATAAGATAGGTAGGAGTATGTGAATAAGCTCAAAGTTGACTGAGCATCTTTTGAGTAGGTACATATCTTTTGCAGTAGGTACAGATTTCAGAAATTTTAAAGTTTCTCTGTTTTGGTCAAGAAAAATGGATAGTAGCACTGGAACTACTGGTTCTTAGTGTACCATAGGGGCACACTATCTCAAGTGGAGCCACTGTTATCACCCAAAAAATTTCAAAACATCATTGTGTCAATTTTGTTTTTGATCATGACCTCAAAATAGGTTTTAAATTCATTTTATGTTTTGGTTAACGGCAGGTTAGATTTTTTATGAGTTTTAAGGTCATCATTTAATTCAAATAAAGTCTTCAGAAGTCCATTCCATGATCAAATACTCACATTTTCCATTTAAGGGTCATTTAATTAAGTTTCGGGCTAAATTTCTACAACTAGCCAGCAATCCACCGTTTCGTAGCACTGCTAGTTCAAAAAAGAGGAAATGCACTATGAAAGTGATGTTACTTTTGTAGCGCAAACTATGAAAATTACACTTTGAGCTCTACGAAAGCGTGATTTCTTAGTTGTCGTGTCAAATAAGCCAAAATTTGTCAGATTCAGTTGGGAAATGATAGGATAGGGGTATGGTGAGTCAGTTTGTTACCAGATTCGATGTACTTACCTGTCCTATAGTGATCATAGTAATGATAGGATATCAATGAAGCATAATTTAGTCATGAGGTCACATCTCAAATTCAAATTTTTTCCTAATTTGAGTAATATTTGATTCATTTACCTTCACACAAATTTTTGAGCTCTGAGGCAGTTAAGATAAGTCTGTGGTTGTTCTATGCAAAGGAAACCTTCATCATTCTCAAGAGAGGTTGTTCATTTAATCAAGCGAGGTTGTTTTATAGATTCTAGGGAAGCTAACAAGTTTTCCCAAGAAGCATGAAAGAGGTTAGAAAGTGTCAAAGAGGAAAAGCAAAAGCAAGTGGCCAACAAGTTGGAAATCCAAAGATTCACAAGAAGCCAAGCAGTAGCATCAAAAGGAAAAATAGTGGTTTCAGGTTCAGATGACAACTCAGTGATGAAAGGAATCTTATATGACATATTACATGCAATTGATATAGAAGAGTCACCTATTGTGCAAGCTGATTTTATTGGAACAGATGAACACAAACAGAAAAAAGTAAAATCAGCAAAGAAATTGGAATTTGAAGGTGAGAATGAAGCCTTTGTCTTTCAAGCTAGGAAGCCTTTGACTAGGCATACTAAAAAGCTCAAATAACATAGTAAGGAGGTCCAAGAAGCTACTGAAATAGTTATAGTACCTAAAGAGGTAGTTGACCTCTCATCACCAGTAGTAGAGCATGTAGCCAAAAATATAATGAAGGGAAAGGAACACATGTCAGAGTGTCAACTGCTGGAAGAAATGTTGAAGCTAGAAAATAAAGAGATGGAAATGATGAGAAAGAGGGCCATAAATCATAGCATTGAAAAGACATAATTAAAGAGGATGAAGGTTTTTTAGGAAGGTTGAATAGTTTCTAGGTCATAGATCCCAAGCAATGCACAACATTTCTTTACATGGACAATTCCAGCCATTAAATAAACAAAATTTGTTAGAGTGATCAACACCCATTTGAGAGCCAGTAATAGAAAGATAAGAGGCCATGTGGAGGATTCGGAGCTACAATTAAAATAGTCTCAAGATGAACTAAAGAGAAAAGGTACAAAATGACAAATTCAAAGCAAACTCAAAATGGAAAAATAGGATTAAATTTTGTGAAGGTTATGTTTTTAGTTCATATAGCTGATGGTTTTGATGAGGCCAGTGATTCTCTAAAGTTATAACATCTTTTTAATTCAAATTTTGAAGAAAAACTGGTTAAAAATTATTTCACAATAGTTTGATAGTGCCCGTAGTGTAAAAAAGGCAGAAAGTGCTACGAAACTGCTGAAAGTCATGAAGCAATTTTTTTTTTCTTTTTTCTGGTTTTGACCAGTCAGCTTCCAAAGAGGTTTTCTGAGCAACTAAAAACATATTTCAGAAAAATAAAAGAGGTTTTTATTCCTAATAGACATAAATACAAAAATTTCTCTCATTTTCTTCAAATTCATTACAAGGTGGGAGAAATTTATAAATACAATGCACCACGAAAAGCTCTACGAAACTCCTGTAGCAACTTTTTCACCGTTTTCCTTATCAAATTTTGGAGGGAAAACCATGAATTTTGACTTGAAATTTCTAAGGAAGCTATTTCAAGTGATTATAAAATCAACCCTGAAGGAAAGGAAGCTAAATTTTGAAGGAAAATGGGTAGAAATACTGCACTACGAAAAGTGCTACGAAACTATGCTGCTTTTGTATCGCAAGTCTGTTTTCACTTTTTTGAGAAGTTCGAAGTGTTTTTACATAGCTGGCATGAAGGGATGACTGGGGAAATATGTCAATCATGTTCCTGACATCAATTAGCCTCGAAGTTATGGATTAGAAGTGGTCAGAATATCTCAAGAAACCAAAAGGATCCTAAGACTAAAAAGAGGGGACCAGTTTCCTAAATTGCAGGAGATCAACATCATCAACATCATGGTCATAACAGGTTGGAGCCCATCATCAGGATTCAACTTAATGGAAATATAGGTGGAAAATGATGTAATCAAGTTTAGATAAGGCTGTTTTGAGTGGAATAAAAAGAGTTCCAATTCTATTTGTAATAGGACTCTATATCATTTCTACAACTGTGTTTGTAATAAATACCATGTTTCATGGTTAGTATAGGTGTCAATGCATAGGAATTCTATGTATCTTGTTGTAGATAAGTTTATCTTATGAAGTAAATGATCTATAAAATATCAAGGAGTCGAAATAGAGGGGTTTGGACATTTATTAGCAAAAAAAATATATTTTATGTAAGTGACTCCTTTCAGCCTAATACAAAATTTCTACTTAGACAACTCAAGATTCATAAGGAGTTCTTGTATGTTCTTGTTCTAATGGAACATTTTCAATATTCTATTGCAATGGTGTTTTCTTATGTTACTCATAATTCATCAACGATGCTTTGAATTCCTTCATAGACAAATTGACTGTGTGTTTCACTGTTCTACATGTTTATTCGTTGACTTGAACTGTGATATGCCTTGACTTCCATGGTAGGTAGACTATCTTGGTTTTTTTGAAGCTATCATGACTCCATAAGCCCAATGTAAACTTGCTAATGTGATTTAAAACTAGTTTACATCATTTATATGTTTTTATCTCATATAGATTTAGCCATCTGCATATTTATCAAAAATCATAAACCCTTGAGAGAGCCCTCTTAGGTTGAGGAGGCTAAGCCTCAACCAAAATATTGGTTTGAAATAGTTGCACAAGGTTGGTTTCATGAGCAGCCTATCAAGTCTGATTTTGTGATAACATATTCAAAATATGATAGTTCATTCCACTAAACTCTATTATGAAGAAAAAGTATGTAATAACGTAAACCTTTTGTAAGATTTACCTTCAAATAAATCCTAGGAAAAGTAAAATGTATTTCTATGCTCTATCCATATAAAATGTTATAAGTTGAGCTAATATATTTCCAATTACTTCTAATACTTTATGATGCCAGAAATGGAAGGGAAGATTATGTAAACTAATCTAAACTAGAATTGTGGAAAACATCATGACATTTGTGATCCATATTTATGTAGGAATGCAACAGTATAATCATATAACCATAAATACAAATATGCAGTGTAAATAACACTTCATTTCATTAATATCGAAAAACTAAAATTTTCTTACAAATGGAATGGAGATAAAATGTCTAGGGTGATGGTAGCTTATCTCTAAGAAGAGATATGGCGGCTACAGGCCTCTGAACTATGTTCCAATGAGGCTCTAGGGCCTATTTGTTATAGAGAAACAATGGAAAAACCTAAACATCCAAAAACCTAACCCTAGGAGATGAAGCGCAAAAACTATGGGCCTCGTTTGGGTAAATTGGTGTTTCAACTTCCTAGGGTCGTAACTTTGGCATACTATCTCTGTTTGACACACATGATACATCATTAGAAAGATCTATCTGAGGACTACAATTGCTAGTTATGAAAATCAATTATGGGACAAAATCATATTAGCCAGAATCAAGATGCCCAAAACATGTCGTTTAGGGCCTAAAAATGGCTCCAGAAGTTCCGGACCCGAAAAGCTGCTAAAAATAGTAAATTTTGTTGGAACTGAAAAATTGAAATAGAAAATGGTGAGGCCCTGAGTGGAACAGGTGGGTGGTCAACAATATCCACCTGTATCATTCCTCCCCCTTTAGGAAACAATGGTCCCCATTGCATTGAGTTCTGCCATGAGATGAAGAAGCTTCTATTGAACTTGGTCCAGGGGGAACCATTTGCCTTGTTGCAGGAGTTGGCAAGATTTGACAACCCAATGCAGTTGGATCTTCTGTTGGTGAGTGTTATTGATTTTCATTTCCATTATACAATTTGTGGTGGCCTGTTCCATGCAGTCTGGGTTTAACTCTATTTGTGTGAGTTGTTCTGCAATGTGAGAGGTGTACAGTAGAGGTGGGATGTAGGTACAAAGGAAGTCCACATTGAATACTTGGTGAAGACCAAGGAATGGTGGAATACTGAGCTCGAAGGAATTTTTCCCTATATCCTTGGTGATGGTGAATGACCCATATCAGAGTGGGTGAAGCTTGCAGTGGGGTCCAATGAGGCGCTCCTTCTGCAAATATAGCCACACTTTGGCGCCCACCTGGAAGTTGTGTGGCACTCCTTGTTGATCATGTCGTTTCTTGTTCTTAGCAGTGGCTCTATCGAATACGTCATGAACTTGTTGGAGGATGTGCTGAATGTGCTCAATGAAGATGTTTGCTTTGTCATATTTAGTCTGGACATGAGCTGAATAGGCCTGAGTAGCTGCAAATTACATTGCGACGTTAATGGGACATAGCGGTTGGAATCCCAAGCCCACCTGAAAGGGGCTGTGGCTAGTTGAGATATGGAGAGATTAGTTATAATTGTATTGTACATAGGAGAGGATCTCATCCATTGTGCGTGGATGCTTTGAACTTTACATTTCCAGAATGTGTACAATCATCCTATTGATGACCTCTTTCTGGTCATCAGTTTGGGGATGGAAAGTTGTGGACATGGTGAGCTTGGTGTCCAGCATTGACCAGAGGCTGGACCAAAATGTGCTGAGGAACCTGCTATCCCGATCTAATATGATAGACTGTGGGATTCCAAAGTGCAACCACACTTATTAAAAGAAGAGTTTATCAATGGCTTCTGTTGTGAATTTCTTCTTGTAGACCACCAAAATGGTCATCTTCAAGATTCTGTCAATGAGCACGAAAACACAGTCATTTCCATGCTTAGTATAAGGAAGGCTCGACATGTAATTCATGGAGATTGATTCCTAAGGTCAACAAGTGCTACATAGTGGAGTATATAGGCCTTTCTTATTGATGGTAGGTTTGGCAATGACACAAGCAGTGCAAGATCTGATGTACTTCCCAACATCCTAAGGAAGGTTCAACCAATAGAAATACTTATGTGGTACTTCCACTATTTTCTCTACCTCGAAATCCCCAACGACTCGATTTTAGTGTGCCTCCAATATCATCTTGGCACGCTCACTTGAAGGAACAAAAAGGTGTCCCAAGTGACATAACAGGGCATCTTGGAGGTGAAAATATGGAACTTCCATACCCCCCAATAGTGCCTTGTATGTGTGGCCGAATTATTGATCGCTCTTGAAGAGAAGTGTCGAATCAGAAGTCTCATGCCCACAAGAGTTGAGAATGGTGGTTAGTGCCATGATCAATGGTCAACTGAGGTAGTCTACAAAATTATTGGTGCTACCCTTCTTGTACTTGATGTTCAAATGAATTTGTTGCAGATATGTGGACCACTTCTAATGGCGATCATTCTGCAACTTCCCTTATGCTTGTATGAACTACAGGGGTCGGTTGTATGTGTGGATATTTTTTTGCTTCCCGAGAATATATTTCTTCCATTTCCGAAAAGCCTGCACAATGGAATACATTTCTTTGAACTGTGTCAGACAATGTCTCACTGTGATATGCCACTGGATTCCCCTGTTCAGTAAGAGCTGCCCCAATAGCATAGTCAGAGGCACATGTCTCGATGTCTAATGGTTGTTGAAATTCTGGTAATGTGCGCACTAGGGTAGAATAGAGGTGATGTTTCAATTCTACGAAAACTTTCTGTTGAGATTTTGGCCAAAATTAATTTTCTTTCACTTCTCCCTTGGTGAATTTACTCAAGGGCCAAATGATATGAGAAAATCCGAACATGAACGGGTGGTAGAAATAGCAGGACCAAGAAAGCTGTGAAGCTCTGTTAGAGTGGCTGGGGCTGACCAATCACAAATGACTTGGATCTTGGTTAGATACACATGCACTACCATTTCATCAATAATGTATCCCAGATATTGAACCTGGGTCATCCCAAAAGTGCACTTATCCAAATTGGCACACAACTTGTATTGCCACAGTGTTTGGAGAACTTGTTGGATGTGGTGAAGGTGAACTTCCCAAGTCTGGTTGAACATCAAAATGTCATCCAAGTATGCCACTACATATGAGTTGGTCTATGGCCGAAATATGTCATCCATCAGCCTCATGAAGGTTGCGGGAGAATTTGTTAACTTGAAATGAATGACCAGCCATTAGAAAAGTCCCTCCTTGGCTTTTAAGGTCATTTTCCACACATCGGAGGTTTTGATTGGTAACTATTGATACCAATACTTCAAGTTTATCTTACTGAAATCTTTCACCCCTTTGAGTTTGTCCAGAAGGTCATCAATCCATGGGATCAGGTACATATTCCAAACATTGATCTTGTTCAGCACCCGATAGTCGATACAGAGTCTCGAAGTCCCATCCTTATTCTATACCAACAAGATCGAGCTCCCACAGGGTGATGAACTGGGCCAAATGTGACCTTTCTGTAGTAGCTCCTGAATCTACCTCTTGATTTCATCCTTCTCTAGAACAGAGCGCTAATAGATCGGTCCATTGGGTAGCGACACACCTGGGGTTTGATCGATGGGTTTCTTGACTAGAAAATGCAGAGGAACCCCTGTGGGTGAGATGAAGATGTTCCCATACTCCTCCGCAAACTTGTAAATTTGTTCTTGTCATGCAGAGGAGCCCTGTATGGATATCATGGCCACAGTCTTCTTCTTGTCCTAGGGGTGGATGATCAGGGAAAAAAAATTCCTGGTTTGGGAAATGATCTTACTGCATTATTTTGCAGCAACCAAAGAGATAGTTGTAGGCAATGGCGCCTCTGGTATCCTGTACAACGTATTTCCAAAAGTAAAAATAACAGCGCGTTGTCGGGACTCATACACAACATGTCACTTCCACAAGTATTGTTGGCCTAATAATACATCAGAAACATCGAGAGGATCAATGTCACATAATACCTCATCCGTGAAGGCCTTGATGCTATAGGGAAGGTGGCACTACTGGCTAACGTGGAGATCCCATCCTTCGTGAAGCCACTCGATGGTGTATGCTTGTAGGTATGTTGTGGTCGGCAAGCCCAACCAGTTCATGATGTCTTCTGAAATGAGGTTGTTTTGCCTCCCATTGTCAACAATGAATTGTAGAGGGGAAACCTTTACCCACATTTGGGAGTGGAAGAGACACTCCTCCTCCTCTAGATCTTTCGGTTCCTCATTTTGGATCTTTGCAGTGGCAAAAGTGGAATTTGGCTCCACATCAATAATCTATTTCCATTTTTCATTCCCCTTATCTGGTTCTGATTCAGAAACCCTCATTTCAGCCACCAACGACTGCTTGGCCCGACACTTACTTGTGTTGTGAGTGGACCTCTTATGGAACTCACACCACTTTCTCATTTCTTTCTTTGGCTTTGCAGTGTTGTTCCTTTCTTGTGGCTTTGGAAGATTGTCCTGGGCCTCCATGCCTTGGCTTTGTCCTTTTTTCTATGGTTTGGGGGGCCTTTTCCCTTGCTTTTGATTCGTAAATCAAAAGTCTCACTTATTTTTTAATTTTTGCTCAATATTGGCAACATACTGGTATGCCATACCAAGCGAGGAGATGTCGAGCAACTCCATTTCCTCCTAAATGTATCTGTGCAGACAAGTTTGATAATTTAGGACCAGATTTATCTCTAAATATTTGATGCCCAACTTTGTGTAGAGGGTATGGAACAGATTCGTCAGCTCATGTACATCTTGATCCCTTTGTTGCCACATTGTCGTCCATTGTATGTACTTATCTTCATAGGTCCCCACGGGATAGTATTGTTCCTTGATGGCTAGGAAAGAATTCCAAGTGGGCATTGCTGAGAATATAGAGGGTTATGTCTCATCCTTTTTCTCATAGTAGGTTTCCCACCAGTCCTTTACATGGGGGGTAGCTTTGAGGAGTGCCAAAATAATCTTCTCCTAGTCGGAAAAGTCATGAACCGAGAAATATCCTTCTAATATATTCAACCATCTATCAATGGAATTTGCATCTATTTGTCCCTGAAATATGGGAATGTCAAATTTTACTTGTACCTTAAACATATTCATGCCTCCAGAGTGGTTTCTGGATGTAGAATCATCGCTGGTGGGCAGTCATTGAAGGATCTGGGAAAATTTATCCATCATTCCATTCCTTTGTTTTTCGACAGACTCCTCAAGAAATATTTTGATAAGATCTCTTGCTCCCTCATATTTATTTTTGTCCCTGATGAGAGGCCATTGGGATTTTTGAGTCTCATCTTGCAAAGGTTCAACCAGATCGAGCCCTAACTCCTTATTACCCAACTTCGTTGGGGACATGCAAAGAAGGATTAAGAAAAATCAAACCTCTCTGATACCACTGATACATAATTATGAAGGAATGCAAGAGAATATAGATATAACCATAAATACAAAGATGCAGTGGAAATGACACTTCATTTCATTAATATCAAATAGCTAAAAATTTCTTACAGACATAATGGAAATAAACTAGCAAGGGCGCTAGTAGCTTATCTCTAAGAAGAGATGTGGCAGCTACAGGCCTCTGAACTATGTTCCAATGAGGCTTGAGGGCCTATTTATTATATATAAACAATGAAAAACCCTAAACATCCAAAAACCTAACCCTAGGAGATGAAGCACCAAAAGTATGAGCCCTCTTTGGGTAAATTGGTGTTTCAAATTCTCGGGGTCATAACTTTGACATACTCTCTCCATTTGATGCACATGATACATAGTTGAATATATATATATGAGTACTACAATTGGTAGTGGAAAATATATATTTTGGAATGTTTTTTAGGGCTTCAAAACGGCCTCGAAAGTTCAGGACCCGAAAAACTGCTAAAAATATTAAGTCGTGCCGAAACTGAAAAACTGAAAGAGACAATGGTGGGGCCCAGAGTGGAATAGGCGAGTGTCCACCAATACCCACCTGGGTTAATTAAGAAACCAAGGGCTCATAAAAATTCCTTCACCTCCCCAAACAATGGACCCTCTTTGGGAGGGAAATCCATATCCTTCAACATATAAAATTTCAAAATAAAGAATGCACTCGATCATAAAAAAATATCAAAATTTCTTGTCCAAGTGGCATAAATCCACTGAGATAGATCCTCTGAATCTAGTTAAAATTTGTTAAACTGCATATAAATTCTAGAGAATAAAAATATTAATATAGAGAATTAAGCTTGGGAATGCTTACCATCACAATTAGAACTTGATTCATGTGTTCCACCATGAAAGAACCAATAATTATAGTTTGATAGTATTATAGTGGTATTTGGAAGAATTTTATGTGGATTGTGTGACCAATTCCAATATTCGTGTTATTTTTCCAGGGTATTATTGGACAGTCTAAATATTGAGAGTTTTTGGGCTTCCTCTTGTGGGGTTCTGGTACTAGTATTCTGCAATCCTTTTATGGGTGTGGTGGTACTCGTATTCTACAACTCTCTTATTATAGTGATCTTGGGATGGCATTCCGAGTGTTGGAATATTGCATGGGCTGGATGGTCTCAAGTTAGGCTTCGGTAGAGAACTTATCCCTTTTTTTTGTAGACATGTCAAAGAAGAGGGGGTGAGAGTGTAAGGGGGTGGGAATCTTGCCCAAACTATTGCTAGTGGAGTTAGAGAATACTCTTAGAGCTAGTGGTGCTTAGAAAATATAGACATAGAAGAGGAGATAATAGAAAATCGTGCTCCTTCTTTGGTCGTGTGTTGTAGGCTCTCTCCATGGAATGGATGAATGCTTAATTGCAAGGAATCTAGGTCAACATGGATATCCTCGAGGATCATAGGTATGAGGACTAGAATGAAATGATGGCATATTCAACTGACATCCAATTTTCTCAATTTTAAATTCTAGAATAACTTCTCCTAACTCAGCAAAGATTGCAAGTGATAAAGACTTGGTTGGACCACATGGACTTCCATCTGCATGAAAAGAAAAACAAACATGTTGCACATTGGCCACCTTGAAATATCGTTGATTGGTTGTTTGCTTATTTTGTCATTTTTTTTGGTCAATAAGGCTTAGGTCCCTCCACAAACAACATGTAAATTGTTAAATCTGATGCTATACTATATACTTCAGCACTCCTTTCCAAGAAATCTCGTAGGTAAGATGAGAAATACAAAGTATCTATGTACTTGTTTTGTATTTAGTAATATAAATTAAATGTTTTGATAAAAAAAAAAAATTGAAAACAATAAACTCAAAATAGCTTAGTCAACATTAAAACTTGTAGTAGAAATCATTATTCTAGAAATGTTTTTTAATTTTTATATATCTATATATATATATATATATATTATTAATTTAACTTTGTTATAAAGTTCAACAAGCTTATTGATAACTAATTAATTTATAGAAAATAATATATTTAAATGTGAAAATAAATAAATGGAATAAAGCCAAACGAAAGTACATCAACTAATTCATATAAGAATATGAAAAAATATTGAATTATTGAAGAGAAAAAATTAAGGTAAGCTATATATAAATCCAGAATTAATTTTTCAATATAACTAAAATACTAAAAATCAAAGTATGATAATATTCTATAGTAAAATATCATTATTATATAAAAAAAAACCAAAAAAAAGACTAGCCAATTAGGTATGTATATTTTATAAAAAACGTGGGATATATATATATATATATATATATATATCTTGAAAATGAAGATAATTAAGATAAAAGGGAAATGATTCAATAACTGCAAATCCTCTAGCCATCATCTCTATTCTCATTATTAGGCCTTCTCTCAATTTCTATGGCCTCTCTTAACATCCTGTTATGTAAATGATTGATTCTAGCAATGACCTCGGCCTCTTTAAAATATATGTGGTGCTTCATCCCCTCTGCATGCTCTACCAATTACGAGGGGTGAATCCTATAATTTTTTATGTCTATCTCATGCTCATAAATACTCTAATTTAGCAATGACTAGTTTCTCCAATGTACTAGGTTCCACATGAACTTCTGATTACATAAACAACTTACATATTTTTAAGGTACATGTTCTTTCACTAATCTAAGTGAGATTCAAATGGTTTTTAGGGGCCTAATTGTGGAAGAAACATTTTACTTAAGAATCCAATGAATCTTTTCCATGGTCCCTTGGATGAAGGGAGCATGTACCTTTGAAATCACATCACGAGGTTCCTTCTTTATCCTCAGACCTTTGCCAAATTGTAACAACCCAATGTGTGTCTCATCATTAGTGAGACTTTAGTGGCTACTCATGAAGTTCTGTTCAATTTTTAGGTTGATGTCTTGATGTCTCGGGGAGGTGTTTTGTGCATTATAGTGGCATTTGGAAGAATTTTGTCTGGAATTTGACAGTTCCAATCTTGGTGTTATTTTTCTCATGTAGAGCTAGAGAGTCTATAGATGGAGAGTCTCGGGCTTTCACTTGTCGGGTGGTGGTACTTTTCTTTTGCAACCCTCTTACAATGGAGTACTACATGTGTTGGATGGTCTCGAGTTAGGCTTTGGTAGATAAATTTTCCTTTTTTTTTAGACATGTCACAACACAGGGGGTGACAGTCCAAATGGGGTCGGCATCTTGCCCAAACCATTTCTACTGGAGTTAGAGAATCTTCTTAGAGCTAGGAGTGCTTCGACAATATAGATATAGAAGAGGAGATAACACGGAACCGTGCTCCTTCTTTGGTTGTGTGGTGTCGACTCTCTCCATGGAATGGATAACTGATTAATTACAAGGAATCCATGTTAACATGGATATCCTCGAAGATCACAGCTATGAGAATAACAACGAAATGGTGGCATATACAAATGACATCCAATTTTCTCAATCTGAAATTATGGAATAACTTCGTCAAACTGAGCAAAGACTGCAAGAGATAGAGGGTTGGTTGGAACACATGGAATTCCATATGCATGAGTAGAAAGACAAACATGTTGTACATTGGCCAACTTGAAATATCGTTGATTGGTTGTTTTCTTATTTTTTCATTTTGTTGGTTTATATGGCTTAGGTCCCTCCATAAATAAGATGTAAATTGTTAAATCTAATTCTATGTTAAATTTGGTGCTATATATTTCATCTCTCCTTCCCAACTGGAAAAAACTCATATTTTTCGGAGGTTTAATGCCCAAAAAAAATCATTTAGGGCCTCAAAATGGCTATGAAAGTTTAGCATCTGAAAAACTACTAAAAATAGTAAATTTTGTTATAATTAAGGAAACTAAAAAACTGAAAGAAACAATGGTGGGGCCCTAAGTGGAATAGGCAGGTCGCCACCAATATCCACATGGATTATCCCTTCGCCATTAGGAAGCAATGGTCGCCATTGCGGTGAGTTCCTCCATGATATGAGGAAAGTTCTGCTGAACTTTTTCCCTAGTGAATCACTTTCCTTGGTGCACGAGATGGCCAAATTTGACAACCCGATACTGTTGGATCTAATGTTGGTGAGTGTTCTTGATTTTCATGTCGATGATCAAAATGTATGGTGGCCTATTCCATATAGTCGGGGTTTAAATATGTTGGTGTGAGTTTTTATACAATGCTAGATGTGTCTAGTAGAGGTGGGAAATAGGGCCAAAGGTGGTCCACATTGAATACTAGGTGTAGACGAAGGAATGGTGGAATAATAAGCTCGAAGGAATTATTCTCAATAGCCTTGGTGATGGTCTATAGCCCACATCGGATCAACCGAAGCTTGTAGTGGGGTCCATTGAGGCACTCCTTCTGCAAATGTAGCCACACTTTTTCGCCCACCTTGAAGTGGTGTGGCACCTAATGTTGATCATGTCATTGCTTGTAGTTAGCATTGGCCCTATCGAATATGTCATGAACCTGCTGGTCGATGTGCTAAATGTGCTCAATGAAGTTGTTTGATTTGTCAGCTTCAGACTATACATGAGCCAAATTGGCTTGAGTAGCCACAAATAGCATGGCTATGTCAACGGGACATAGTGGCAAGAACCCCAAGCCCACTTGAAAGGGGCTATAGTTGGGTTAGATGTGGACAGCCTAATTATAAATGTGTTGGACATATGGAAGGATCCCATCCCATGTGTGTGGATGCTTTTAAATGTACATGCGTAGAATGTGTACAATCATCATGTTGACGACCTATGTTTGGCCATCAGTTTGGGGATGGAAAGCTGTGGAATTAGTGAGCTCGGTGTCTAGGATTGACCATAGGCTAGACCAAAATGTGTTGAGGAACCTGTTGTCCTGATCTGAGATCATAGACTGTGGGATCCCAAAATGCAGCCACACTTGTTTAAAGAAGAGTTTAGCAGTGGCTTCTACTGTCATATTCTTCTTACAGACCGACATAATGGAAATATTAGAGAATCTATCGACGATCACGAAAACACAGTTGTTTACCGATACACTGCTTTTGAAATGAAAAAGTGTACTAACACACCTAGAAAACACGGAGATTAATTTGACAATATTCTTCAATGCCCCTAAAACCTTGAGATTTTGGAGCACGTGGTGATTTTGAAAGTCCCCCAATGAAATGGTTTTGTTTCAGTTTATGTGTCATTTGATTAGGGACATGGAGCACGAGGGGTTTTAAAATTTATTAATTCTGAATTTAGGTTATTGCAATTTATAATGTATTAAAAAAAAATTATTTAGATTATTGAGTCCAATTTTTTGGAACCACCCAATGTGTGTCTCATATTTTTCTCATGCAGTTCCATTCATGGGTTAGGTTGATGTCTTAGGAAGGTATTTCATGCATTATAGTGGAATTTGGAAGAAGTTTGTCTGGAATGTGTGATCAATTCCAATCTTGGTATTACTTTTCTGGTGTATTGTTTGAGAGTCTAGAGATGGAGAGTTTCCAGGCTTCCACTTATGGGGTGGTGGTACTCGTATTATGCAACCCTCTTACTATGGTGATCTTTGGAGGAATTTGGGGTGTTGGAGTATTGCGTGAGTTGGCTGGTCTCGAGTCACGCTTTGGTAGAGAATTTATCCATTTTTGTAGACATGTTAAAGAAGAGGGGGTGACATTTCAAAGGGGGTGGACATATTGCCCAAACCATTGTTAGTGGAGTTAGATAATATTCTTAGAGCGAAGAGTGCTTAGACAATAAAAACATAGAAGAGGAGATAACAGATAATCATGCTCTTTCTTTGGTTAACTTGGATATTGTGCACGATCACAGGTATGAGTACCACAATGAAATGGTGGCATATTCGAATGAAATCCAATTTTCTCAATTTGAGATTTTGGAATAACTTTGTCGAACTCAACAAAGACTACAAGTGATAGAGGCTTGATGGAACACATGGGCTTCCATATGCATGAGATGCAAGACAAACATGTTGCACATCTGCCACCTTGAAAAATAGTTGTTAATATCACTTTCGCCCCTCCATCAATAAGATGTATAATGTTCAATCTCATGCTATGTTAAATTTTGTGCTATACACTCGAACTCTCCATCCCAACAAATCTAGTTGGAATGAGGTAAGACAAGAAATAAAAACTATATATGTACTTTTCAATTTAGTAATATAAATTGAATGTTTTGATTAAAAAAAAACTCTCAAAAAAAAACTGAAATGACTTAGTCAAAAATAAAAACTTATAGTAAAAATCGTTATTCTAGAAATGATACTCTTTATATACAATAATAGCAATAATAATGATAAAAATTAAATTATTATTATTATTAATTTAGGATCATTCTAAAGTTCAACAAACTTATTGATTACTAATTAATATATAATAATTTGTAACAACTCCACTTACTGAATTTTCTTTTTCTACTTATAGAAATAAATGTTGCTGTAATGCTATCCTACTACACACTTTCAAGAAATGAATTACCCTTTTGGGTTGAATTAAGGTTACATTATCAAGAAATATTCTTGTATACTTTTTCTAAATATCACCTTCACATATTACCGCTTGTCTTATTTTTTTCGTCCACCATACAGTGGTTATTATGTTAAGAATCTTTGTTCTCAACCTGTGCCAGTCATTTCCCTTCTCAATGTACTCATTCTTAATTTGTTTGATGATATTAACCTGTATCGTTAATTCTCCCTGAGAATTTATTTCTATTAATAGATATCATCCTCCCTTCATTCCCATATTTTTGAAAAAAATAATTGTGCAAGTTAGTTCTAATTCCACTATATTAAATAAGAATATAACTCTCTTATCCTTACTAAAATGTGAAAATGATGCCCATATTTATTTTACGTAAATATTAAGACTCTTAACCACATCTATATTTAAACTTCAAAATCTTCTTTTCATTATTTTTCTTTCTCGAATAATATAAAAAAAAACTTGGATTCACATGAAATAAATATATATTGATTGTATATCCTATATGATAATCTTGGAGTATATCCATTTAATATACTTATATTACAACTTTAAGCAATATACGTAAGGAGTTGTCTTTCGTGCCACTTTTTGAAGTAATCTTGGTTTTTATTATTCAAACTGGTTTTTTGACTCTATATATGGATTTAGCACCCTCAAAAACCTCTAGGGTACTTCTATTGTGTAATGTTAGCAATCAAACTTCTCTTTTCAATAAATTCTTTCTGGAATTAAAATAAATTACACCATAAAAATTCACTGTAAAAGCCTTCAAAAAGTCGCCCTAAAGACTACTCGATATGCGTAATATGCACATTATGGAACCTTTTCTCTTCTACGTATGAATTGTTCCCTCCATGCCTAATGACATGTAGGAATATCTTGGGACTAACATCTCCATTAATGTTATGTTTTATGAGCCACACATAAAATCTGATAAGTTATCTTTACGTTCCTCCCAACACAATTGACTTTCTTGCTTTAACGTTTATGGAAAATTCTGAGCGGAATTTGTGAGCCAAATTTGTGAGCCGAATTGATTTGTTGTTTTGTTTGTTACGTGGGATGAGTTGAGATTGGACATGAGTAACCTAATATTAGTTATAGGTAGTTATTAAGTGAACACGACATATGTTGAATTTCCATGACACATGAGAATCTTGGTTTGGTCTTAGAATATTTGATGCAAATACACTCAAGTTCGAAAATGCATCTACTTTTCACAATGAAATCTACACACATCAGTGAATCAACTAGTGCATATGACAATAATAAAAATTTTAAAACCATTCTTCATTAAATTACAAATTATAATAGAATAGGTTAGAACTCTCATACTGGGGAGTATGGCCCTTTACAATAACATTGATACAAGGAATAAAACTAGGGCTTGGTGTTAGTCATTTGAAAGAAAATTTATGTGGAACAAGACAACACTTGACTCACTTTTCGATGGTGACCACACATAGCCATTTCTGTGCACATGTCCTAAACACATTGGGTAGGTCCTTTTGCCTCCCATTATACAACTCCTCAATCTGCCTCTATAAATGAACTCAATGAAAAAAAGTTCCTCTTTATCTATCTCTTTTTTCCTTTAAGATTTGCAACATTCAAGGTTTTCTATCAATTGTTCAAAAATCCATTTGTACACAACTCTTTGGTCTGCCCAATTTTTCCATACTCCTACTCTAACGTGACAAGTCTAGGTCTATGGAGGTTTCCCTTCTTCTCATTAGCTCAATCCTCTATAATATAATGATCTAGGGCTAGCTGGCTAGCCCACTTGACTACTAATTTAGCCCTTCAAAGTATATACATCCTTAGGCCCAATACACTTACCCTTCTATCAATCTTGTTTTCCTTCGAAAGTACATGACTTAGGGATCTTCTTTGGAAGTCATCTAAAAACCCTCCAACTGTAGTTGGACTTCCATCAATTTTCCCACCAAAATCACTATTCTTGTGTACGAGTTTCTTTTTTGTCCAATATTATATGAAAATATCTGAACTAATCCTCTTATCATCCTTGTAGCAGTTTTTAGATGAATGAACTAGGATCATAAATCATCCACTAAAATTCCATTGAATAACTATTTATAAGATGCTTCAGATCTATGTCCATAATTGTACTTCATGTCTATACATTCCACATATGGCACATTTATTCTTCTCAATATTGTACTCATGTTCAACCTTCCTTTGGATTTTCTATCTCTACATATGGTTCTGCAAACTATATTCCAAATATGTAGTATATATTTGAGAGATAAACCTGTCTCGAAGGGTAATGACCCCTCTACTTCTATGCAGATTTTTCACAATCTTAAGTTCGTACCTTATGGACTGAACATGCTAGGAAGCCTCCCTAACTAAGGAATTATACTTCTATTCTAACTTTTTTAAAACAAACCCTATCCACCAAGAGAAAAAAAAAACTCTTTCCTCCATAAGAGACTCAATCTAGCTCATATGGATCCTTAGATTCTAGGCGTTTCATTGACAAAATCTTTAGCTGAACTTTAGATATCCACAACCCTCAAACTTTGGTTACCTTAGTCAATATTACAGATGTGGCTAATCTTTTTCTTGCCCAAAATTTTCATGCAGGCCCTCCCCCATTTGTGTTGGTATTATCACAAACCTTCCAACCTACTAACCATAAGAAGATAGGGTCTCAACCCTCTCTACTATTTCAAATTTTGATGTGGCGTTCTCATAGAAACACAATTGAAATCACATTTCCAAATTATTATGAGTCACCTCTCTTGAGCTCGATCTGCCATAAGAGAACCAAAAATATGCCATCCTTATTCCTATCTTGAATCTATTAATGTATGTGGCATTCTTGTGAACCCTCACATGATGATCTTGCTCTTGGTGGATGATCATGGCCTCCCTTTAGCAACCCTTCCCAACCCTTTAACCCAACCTACTTTAGGACTACATTTCTCCTAGCCTCCTTGATCAAATGAGATCCTCCTCAGTTGATGTTCTTGCCTTAATACTAGGGCCTCCTATAACTTACAGTCTGTATCCAATTAGACCTCAGGAAATATAACTTTTTCCTTTTTATTTTTCTTTTATATTTTAAACTCCATCTTGGGTCCAACCCCTTCATTTGGGTTCTTTGGTGAGAAATTATTTTGTGAAGTGTACTTGATTGATTCTCCATATTCTAATTTTACTTGAAGAATAAGTAAAGTATCCTCATTCTTGCCTTAAAACTACATCTATACTTGGCTCAAGGTACATTTGCATAGGAAAAAATGATTTTCTAGGTTAAGCAATCTTAAGAATGAGACAATTGTCAATTATCATTTTTATCTCTTAAAAATGCTCTTCGTATTCATCTCTCAAATTTAACTATTTTCTATATTAACCTATCCACTCAATAAATGTGCATACTTACTAAATATTTTAGGTGTAAGATAAAAAATTGTATTTTACAATTTTTCTATGATAAACTATAATACCTCCCCACTATTGGTTGTAAATATAATTGATTAACTAAAATAAAGATAATGGAGACAGTTTCACATTCAACCTATGTTTTATAAAGAATTTGAGCACTAGTGTGAAGAACTCTTTATGTTCCCACTTATTCTAGTAGAAAATAAGGATGTGATATAGGAATACTTGATAATAGGGTGAAAATATTTTTTAGAATACAATAATCATATAGCCAAATATTTAGGGACTTTTTGGAAGTAAGCGTGAAGGTGCACCATCGTTTGAAATCTGACCACCATGTTCCGATGATTCACGAGGAGGAGGTGACGATCGAGGTAAAGGCCTATTTGCAAGTTGATTACCGTGTAGTACACGATAATTTTCCTTAATTATAACAGATTTTACTCTGTTATAATTAATGAAACTGAAAAAGTGAAAGAAACAATGGTGGGGCCCTAAGTGGAATAGGCGAGTTGCCACCAATATCTAGCTGGATCATTCCTCCCCCCTTAGGAACCAATGGTCGCCATTATGGTGAGTTCCTCCATGAGATGAGGAAAGTTCTGTTGAACTTGGTCCCTAATGACTCACTTTCCTTGGTGCAGGAGATGGCCAACTTTTACAACCCGATACAGTTGGATCTACTGTTGGTGAGTGTTCTTGATTTGAATGTTGATGATACAATATATGGTGGCCTATTCCATACAGTCAGGGTTTAAATATGTTGGTGTGAGTTTTTCTACAATGTTAGAGGTGTCCTGTAGAGGTGGGAAATAGGGCCGAAGGCAGTCCACATTGAATACTAGGTGTAGACCAAGGAATGGTGGAATACGAAGCTCGAAGGAATTGTTCTCTACAGCCTTGGTGATGTTCTACAACCCATATCAGAGTGGGTGAGGCTTGCAGTGGGGTCCAGTGAGGCACTCCTTCTGTAAATGTAGCGACAATTTGTCGCCCACCTTGAAGTGGTGTGGCACCCAATTTTGATCATGTCATTGCTTGTACTTAGAATTGGCCCTATCCAATATGTCATGAACTTGCTGGTGGATGTGCTAAATGTACTCAATGAGGTTGTTTGCTTTGTCAGCTTCAGACTGCACATGAGCCGAATTGACCTGAGTAGCCACAAATAACATGGCAACGTCAATGAGAAATAATGGCTAGAATCCGAGGCCCACCTGAAGGGGGCTATAGTCGGTTGAGATTTGGAGAGCCTTATTATAACTGTTGTACATATGGAAGGATCTCATCCCATGTGCATGGATGATTTTAAATGTACATGCGTAGAATGTGTACAATCATCATGTTGATGACTTGTGTTTGGCCATCAGTTTGGGGATGGAAAGATGTGGACTTAGTTATCTTGGTGTCCAAGATTGACCATAGGCTAGAACAAAATGTGTTGAGGAACGTGTTGTCCTGATCTGAGATGATAGACTATGGGATCCCAAAATGCACCCACACTTGTTTAAGGAAAAGTTTAGTAGTGGCTTCTACTATGATATTCTTCTTATAGACCGACATAATGGAAATCTTCGAGAATCTATCGACGATCACAAAAACACAGTTTTCTATCGATACATTGCTTTTGAAATGAAAAAGTGTACTGACACACCTAGAAAACATGGAGATTAATTCAGCAATATTCTTCAACACCCCTAAAACCTTGAGATTTTGGAGCACGTGGTGATTTTGAAAGTCCCCCAATGAAATTATTTTGTTTCAGTTTATGTGTCATTTGATTAGGGACATGTAGCATGAGGGGTTTTAAAATTTATAATTCTGAATTTATGTTATTGCGATTCATAATGTATTAAAAAAAATTATTTAGATTATTTAGTTCACTTTTTTGGAGCCACCCAATATGTGTCTCATATTTTTCTCTTGAAGTTCCGTTCAAGTGTTAGGTTGATGTCTCAGGGAGGTCTTTCATGAATTATAGTGACATTTAGAAGAATTTTGTTTGGAATGTGTGATCGATTCCAATATTGGTGTTAATTTTCTAGTGTATTGTTCAAGAGTCTAGAGATGGAGACTTTCCAGGCTTCCGCTTGTGGAGTGGTGGTACTTGTATTATGGAACCCTCTTACTATGGTGATCTTGGGAGGAATTTGGGGTGTTGGAGTATTGCGTGGGTTGACTGGTCTCGAGTCAGGCTTTTATAGAGAACTTCTCCATTTTTGTAGACATGTCAAAGCAAAGGGGGTGACAGTACAAAGGGGGTGGAAATCTTGCCCAAACAATTGTTAGTGTCCAGTTAGATAATATTCTTAGAGTGAAGAGTGCTTAGACAATACAAACATAGAAGAGGAGATAAGAGATAACCGTGCTCTTTATTTAGTCAACTTGGATATTGTGCACGATCACAAGTATGAGTACCACAATGAAATGGTGGCATATTCGAATGAAATCCAATTTTCTCAATTTGAAATTCTGGAATAAATTTTTCGAATTGAGCAAAGACTACAAGTGATAGAGTCTTGATGGAACACGTAGGGTTCCATATGCATGAGAAGCAAGATAAACATGTTGCACATCTGCCACCTTGAAATATCGTTGATTGTTTGTTTGCTTATTTTGTCATTTTTTTGTTAATATGGATTTCGCCCCTCCGTAAATAAGATGTATAATGTTCAATCTCATGCTATGTTAAATTTGGTGCTATAAACTCGAACTCTCTGTCCCAAAAAATCTAGTCGGAATGAGGTAAGACAAGCAGTAAAAACTATATATGTACTCTTCAACTTAGTAATATAAATTGAATGTTTTGATTAAAAAAAAACTCACAAAAAAAAACTGAAATGACTTAGTCAAAAATAAAAACTTATAGTAAAAATCATTATTCTAGAAATGATAATATTTATATATAATAATAATTAATAATAATAATAATAATAATAATAATAATAATAATAATAATAATTAATTTAAGATCACTCTAAAGTTCATCAAACTTATTGGTTACTAATTAATTTATAGAAATTTGTAACAACTCCACTTACTGATTTTTTTTTTCTACTTATAGAAATCAATGCGGGTGTAGTGCTATCCTACTATAGAATTTCAAGAAATGAATTACCTTTTAGGGTTTAATTAAGGTTACTCCCTTAATTATCAAGAAATATTCTTGTATACTTTTTCTAAATATCACCTTCACATATTACCTCTTGTCTTATTTTTTTCGTCCACCATACAGTGGTTATTATGTTATGAATCTTTGTTCTCAACTCGTGCCAGTCATTTCCCTTATCATTGTACTGATTCTTAATTTGTTTGATTATACTAACCTATATCATTAATTCTACCTAAGAATTTATTTCTATTAAGAGAAATCATCCTCCCTTCATTCCCATACTTTTGAAAAAAAAATTGTGCGAGTTAGTTCTAATCCCAGTATATTAACTAAGGATATAACTCTATTATCCTTACTAAAATGTGAAAATGACGTCCATATGTATTTTACATAAAGCTTAACACTCTTAACCATATATATATTTAAACTTCAAAATATTCTTTGCATTATTTTTATTTCTCTAATAATATAAAAAACAACTTGGATTCACATGACATAAATATATATTGATTGTATAGCCTATATGATATTCTTGGAGTATATCCATTTAATATACTTATCTTACAACTTTGAGCAATATACATAATATGCACATTATGGAACCTTTTCTCTTCTACGTATGAATTTTTCCCTCCATGCCTAATGACACGTAGGCCTCTCTTGGGACTAACATCTCTATTAATGTTATGTTTTATGAGCCACACAAAAAATATGGAAAGTTATATTTACGTTCCTCCCGACACAATTGATTTTCTTGCTTTAAAGTTTATGGAAAATTTTGAGCCGAATTGATTTGTTGTTGTGTTTGTTAAGTGGGATGAGTTGAGATTGGACATGAGTAACCTAAGATTATTTACAAGTAGTTATTAAGTGAACATGACGTATGTTGAATTTCCATGACACATGAGAATCTGGGTTTGGTCTTAGAATATTTGATGCAAACACACTCAAGTTCCACAACAAATCTACTTTTCACAATGAAATCTACACAAATCAATGAATAAACTAGTGCACATTACAATGATTAAAATTTTAAAACCATTCTTCATTAAATTACAAACTATAATATAATAGGTTAGAACTCTCCTACTGGGGAGCATGGCCCTTTACAATGACACTGATACAAAGAGTGAAACTAGGGCTTGGTGTTAGTCCTTTGAAAGAAAATATATGTGGAACAAGACAACACTTGACTCATTTTTTGATGTTGACCACACATAGCCCTTTCCGTGCACATGTCCTAAATCCACTGAGATAGATCCTCTAAATCTAGCCAAAATTCAGTAAATTGCATACAACTGCTAAAGAATAAAAATCTGAATATAGAGAATTAACCTTGGGAATGTTTACCATCACAAGTAGAACTTCATTCATGTGTTCCACCATGAAAGAACCAAGAATTATAGTTTTATAGTATTATAGTGGTATTTGGAAGAAGTTTGTAGGGATTGTGTGACCAATTCCAATCTTAGTGTTATTTTTCTGGTGTATTGTTGGACACTTTAAAGATTGAGTGTTTTTGGGCTTCCACTTCTGTGGTGGTGGTACTAGTATTCGGAAATCCTTTTATGGGGGTGGTGGTACTCGTATTCTACAACTCTCTTATTATGGTGATCTTGGGAGGGCATTCCAGGTGTTGGAATATTCCATGGGCTGGATTGTCTCAGTTTAGGCTTTGGTAGAGAACTTCTCCCTTTTTCTTGTAGACATGGATGGATTTTCCAGTTACAATCAAATGAATATCCACCCAGAGGATCAAAATAAGAAAACATTTATCTGTCCCTGGGGCACATTCACTTATATTAAACTACCGTTTGGTTTAAAGAACATTGGGGAAAATTTTTAGAGAGAAATGGACTATGCTTTCAATGACATCATGTACATTGTTCAAACTTATCTAGATGATTTACCCACGGATTCAAGAAATTCGACCGATGACCTGATGCACTTAAGAACCACATATTTACGCTACTGACACTAAAAAATACGCCTCAATCGACATAAATGTGTGTTTTGAGTTGGTTTTGGTCATTTCCTTGGATTCGTAGTCTCAAAATAAGGAATTCGAATCGACCCATTGAAGGTCGAGGCTATTCTTGATTTGCCTACACCATCAAATTTACTTCAGATACCTAAACTTAAAGGAAAGGCTAGCTTCCTAGTAAGGTTCATTCCCAACTATGCCCAAATGGCTAAAGGATTTACTTGAATTTTAAAAAAGGGAGTTCCTTTCCAATGGGACCAAGTTGCACAAGATTTTTTTGATGCTCTCAATGATGCTCGTGTCCGAGCATCATTAATGTACCCCCTAATTATTAGAATGATTATTTCCTATATATCGCCATGGCCGAAACGGTCATTTGTATGGTATTGGTCCAAGTAGAAAATGGGGAAGAACATCCGATCTATTATTTGAGTCCTAATATCAATGATACGGAAGTTAAGTATTCATACGTAGAAAAGATTTCCTTGGATGTTGTTCAAGTTGTCCAAAAAGTTTTTCCACTATATCCTATTCCGAAAGATCATCGTCGTTTCGGATTGCAACCCCAAGACTTATATCTTTTCACGTCAATTTCTAGGGGGGAAATATTCAAAATGGATTGTCATTTTGTAGGAATTTGATTTGGAATTCATCAAATCCAAGTCAAGGAAGTCTTTAGTTTTGGATGATATTCTTTGTGACCTTCCCTATGATAGCACTACTACTATGTGGGAGCCATAAATTCCTGACGAGTCTCTAGTTCTGATAGGATCATCTAATCCTTGGTATGGATATTTCATCATTTATATCCTAACTCAAACTTTTCGGCCTAATACCTCTCGCTCTGAAAAATGACATATTCGATACCAAGCCAAAGATTATCTAATCATCAGCGATACACTTTATTGTCGTCATGTCCATACTATTTTAAGAAGGTGCTTCACTGATGAGGAGGCCAAAAAGGTCTTAAATGATTGTCATTATTGGGCTTATGGTGGAGATTTATCTAGATATGCTACGACGCAAAAGATAATTCGTATTGGTTACTTTTTTCCTACCATATTCCGCGACTGCATTCTCACGGTCATAAGTTGTCATACGTGCCAAATTTGTTATCGTGAAATCAAAAAACCGCCAGCACCAATGCATCATGTTTTCTCTGTGGGACCATTTTCAAAATGGGGTATTGACTTCATGACCTATAACCCGCGTTCGTCTGGGGGCATGGTTATATTATTGTCGCGTTAGACTAATTTACCAAATGGGCTGAAGTGATGCCTACATTCAACAACAAAAGACAGACAGTCGCATTGTTTTTCTTTAATCATGTTATTACATGGTTTGGGGTCATGCAGGCTATAGTTACAGATCATGGGAACCATTTTCACAACCACAAGATGACTAAATTGACTTCCAAGTTAGGATTGTCACATGATAATTCTTCTCCTTATTATCCACAATAAAATGGACAAGTTGAGGCTATCAAAAAAATTCTTAAACATATGCTTCAAATAATGATAGGAATTCATAAAAGAAACTGGCATTTGATCCTGTATACATTGATGAGTATGCATATGTAAACATTGATTTCCGAGGAGATCTAGATTTAGCTTTACCAGAAGGCGCTCATTGGGGTGCAATAGGTAAGAATGTTTTGACCATGTTTTTGATTTTTTTAAAAGGTTTATACAATGTTTTTGTATTTTCATGTTTTCCTAGGACTAAATTAAATGTTTTATGTAATGTAGATGTTGGGCGAGTTCAACCAGTGGACGAAGTAGAGCGTTTAGCATACGAGCTAGTAGAGAAGGTTAATGGAGAGCAGTCCTTCAGGATCTTGATATGGTTGAGACTCTGACTGAGCTTTAATAACACATAGAGGGTTTGACCTTCGAGATTCCAGATTGATGGATCAAAGGGTTACTAAAGCGACTGAAACGCCACACCATATGTGTTCCAAACCGTTATATGTGGTTATTGCGTAGGATAGCTAGATCTATGGCATGTTACCACGGGCACCACTAGTTTAATTTTGACATGTTGCATACATTTTGAGGTCAGATGACCAATTTGTCTTGGGCACAAATTTTTGTAAAAGCCTATAACTATCTATATATTTCATTTTAGTTTCTTCTTATGTTTATAGTGCAATCCTATTCAATGATGTGAATGTTTTAAAATTTCTAGAAATGTGTTGATATTGAATAAAATCAAAGTGTCTTTCCAAAAGTCGAACTCTTAGGAACAAACGATGCAGTGTTGGATTTCTAATAGTATAAACACTAGTAAGTTCTAATACCAAAATTTGTGATTCTAACATTATGATAATGTGGTTAATACAAAATGGAGTGGCATCAGATAGAAGTTTGATCAACGTGCTATACTCAGGGATATTTTTTGTCGATCTACCAATACAAATCAATTGAAAACTCACTAACTCGCCATTCGAAGAAAAAATGGCACACTCTACAGAGGAGAGATTCTTCTTACTACGACTAGCACCATCAGTATATCCAACAAATGGTTCCAAAGAATCAAACATCTGTGATGAAATGTAAAGTGGATTACTAAAATCAATAAAATTATAAAAACAAACTAACACATTGAATGCAAAACAACAACATATATATACAAGATGATACAAAAATCTCTAGGCTCATGATTAAGCATAGTAATTTTTCAGATACAACCCATTTCTAGGCTATGCTAACAAAATTCCATAGTAATCAACTAACTCATATGGACCCTTAGCAAGAACACTTTTGAAAATATAGGGGCCATGCCATAGTGGCTCAAATTTCCCTATACCTATTACATCAGCTTCTTGATCATAAATAAGGATGAAGTATCCCTCTGAGAAAATGTGAGGCTGGATATTCTTGTCGTATTGTGCCTTTATACGTCTCTTATGCGCTTCATTGACAAATTGGGCTTCACAACGCATTTCATCAATATGGATGAGGTTAAAAAGACATGCTTCTTCTTATGAGGTATCAGGTAACAAGTTGATTGCGAGTTTTAATGACGGTATTTCACATTCGATTGGAAAGATAGCTTCTAGACCATACACTAATTGAAAAGGAGTAAATTCCATTGTGTTTCTCACCAAGCTTCAATGTGAAAATATGTGGCCTGAACCAGGCAAAGAACGCAGTTGAGAATACAATGGTCGATTGGCCTGCATGCCTACCCATTAGTTCTACCCATCTCTCCATCCTCAGATCTCTAAGATTAGACACATCTAGTGTCCCATGTTGTGGTTGCATCAGTGGAATCCGCTCTAACTAAAATGAAACGAGGATTGAACCATAACTGAAATTTTTCTTCCTTCCTCCCTTTTCCTTGTTCAATTGTTCTATTATCTGAGAAAGTACAGCTTCATACTAGTTAAATATTGTTGGCTCCATACACTGTAGCATGTACTGCATATAGGATCAGTTCGCTACATGTAGTGTGAAAGTTCCGACAAGTTTTGCGATCATGAAAAGAATGGTTCTCAAAGGAAAATCTCTAACATCCCAGATATTTGCTTTCCCATAGTTTCTTGGCTTTTCCCATCGATAACAAAATTACAAAACATAATCTCTCACAGTCTCTCCTCCAAGAATAGACCCTGAGAGTCAAATATCCAAGCCTCTCCTCGACAACCCTATGAGAAAGTATATATCCCCTATTTTTATAGGAACCACTTGGTTCATAATGTGAAATGCCTTTATATATGGATCCCATGCTCAAAATAGGAACTCCAAGAGTTCTATTTGTTTCCTCATCCCTGACAAATAGAAATATTTTAACAATCCACAATCTCTTAGGGCTCTTACTGTACCTAGATCATTTATGGAAATCATATACTGTTCTTCATGCTCTCTTTCCCTCCATGTAATCATTATTATGGACTTATGAAAACCTGAAATACAACCATACGAGCCATTAGACTCCATTCAATGCAAACAATTAGGTAAATTTTGGGCATAGTGCAAAAATAAAAAATGAATATTACACCCAACGCAACCCTGAACAAGAAATAGTGCATTGTATATGTAGCTAGCCATCATTTTAGCTGTTGTGCAACACAAATTTCGATGTTCAAGGGTGTGTTGCCCTCCTTTGGAGTAGAATTTACCCTAAGGGACGTAAAAAACTAAAAATTTGAACTTAAAGGAAATGAAATGATAATTGAATGAAAGATAGGGTTCATGGCACTAACCTAGATTAAACGGTGATGGAAACCATCCATAGAAATGATCACAATCAGTAATTGAAGTTCTGGGGAAAAAATAGGTTTAGAGCTCCAAAATGCAAATGGTAACTAGTGAATGGTAAAAATGAATAGTAAAACTTTTTAATAGTCATTTAATTGGTTGAAAATCATATTTATTGCTATGAATATGGTTTTATTATATTTTTTGTCATGAAACAGGTATTTTTAATCCATTTTATGTTGTTCTAAATAGGTTTTACAACTGATGAATAGATTAGTAGTGAAAATTTATTTGAAGAATGATCTGACCACAAAGCATAATTTTTATCCTTATTTTTCGATCTTTGATAAAAACGAAAAAGGATTTGAAGCACACTTTTATATATTTTTCGACAATGATAATAGCAAAAAAGGAACCCTTGGAGTCTTCTTTTAGCTCTTTTCAAACTCCGACACTTGTCTTTTCGAGCTCGTAAAAGTAAATGAATTGATATCTACTCAGTATAAGTTTAACACTTTTCTGAACTAAGATAGATTATTTACGAAAAAGGAATACCTTGGTCGAACATGACTAAATTGGTTCTCTCAGATATCTTTTTACACTTTTTCGGATCTGAGTGACAACTTCACGACAAAGTACTTATGGAGTTTTATTTTGTCCTCTTTTAAAAACTCTCTAAATATGAAAAAGGACCGGGTTGTCACTGTCGTTAAGCTCGTTAAAACATAAAATATTGACGGACTTGTTGATCATGGCAAGGATCGAGTTTCATTCACACTAGACTCGTTAAATTATTAAATAGCGATACATTTTTCACCCAAAGGGTTGAATTATAGATCAAGTATATTTTATCCTCCTCAAGCTTGTTAAAAAATAAAGAGGTACTGGTCGACAAATGACTATGGAAAATTTGGGAAAGTGAGTAGAACATTTTACTGTAGCAGGACACTCTTGAACATGACACTTCACTCCATCACTGTGACTGTTTCGGTTGGTTAATATTCTTGATGGTTCATTCATACCTATGGTTCATCATACCTTCACTTCGGTTTTTGGTCAATGATGCCAACTCATCTTAGTGTCGCTGATATGTTCAAGAGAAGTCATCATGTGAATACTCATCCTTCTCCAATACTCATAAACCTTCATTTTCATGAAAATAATCCCTGAACATTGCTATATCAAGTCATGCATTTGTCTCCAAAATAGATAACTCCCGTTTCGCAATAAGGTGGCTTCCTGTCGACAAAAAATAATTATCCAAGAATTTTTCTTAGAAACATCATATTGTAGTACCGTGAGGCTTATTACAACATCGACAAGATCCTCTCTTCCAGACTTTTTACTGAAAGATTTTGTTTGGCGTTCAACATAAAATAATCTATTTACGCCTTACGAAATGTACTGCAGTACCTTGAGGGCCATTGACATCAATGGTGGTTCTCTCACATTTTTTAACAACTCACATCATTGGTTGGTAATCAAACGATGTCTTACCATGTTTGACTACAAATCATATATTCGCATGGCTAGACTTGTACCTAAATGATTGAGTAAACGGGATAAGAAGACCCTAGATCTAGTTTCATCCATCCAAGCTGTGATTCCAGGATTGTTTTACACATCATCTATGCAGTGACCTTACATACAAATCATCATCCAAACATGGGACTATATCTGTAGGCATGTCTGCATTGCACAACATTCCAATGAAGACGACTTTCTGCAATATGTACACGTTATTAGATAGATTATGTGTTGAGCATGGGAATGCCTTCCCTCAACAATTTATGATCAAGAGGATATATCATGATGTAATTTATTGTAATATTTATGTAGGTTGTCACTCTGCTTCATCTCCAGCCCATCACAGTGTAAATCATCTCAATCAAAATATTGTTATTATTATTATGACTTCAAGCTTTAGGGAGAAATTGTTATAGGTCAATTTGGGCACCATTCCCAATTACCTGGTTAACTGGAAGTCATCCGTAGAACCGATGAATAAGTTCTATCATCCCCTATCATTCTAGTTGCTACATGCCCTAAGACAAAATAACAAGGACAAATCATCTATGACTTCCATTTTCAAGGTTTCCAAGATTTGAAGTTTACATTATATCACATGTGATCTCACCAAAGCTGCCTCTCAAGGGACTAAGTGTGTTGCATATGCAGGTAACGCCACTCAAGGGTGCTTTGCAAAGCACTTCCCAACACTCTTGGGTGCGTTGGCCACATTGGGAGTGAAATTATCATTGTTTCGGAATGTCGACTTGGCCAGTGTCTTCTAGAAGATTTCACATGTGTCAAACCTCAAATCCATGTGTCCATTTCATGCCTCTAAGATTGGGAACATGTCTTGTCTATTATTAGAAATTGATTGACTGTAAAACTACCTTCAACTCCTCTATAAATTGAGCACAGATCCTAGTGCTTGGTAAGGAAGAATTTGAGTAGAGAAATGCTGGTGGAATTTCAATTGAGGAGTTGATTTGTGTAACATGTTACTGGAGAGATGTGAATTGTGATGAGGCTAGGTTGTTTCTAGAGATGGTGACATCAAATCAATCATTGGGTTGTAACCTCCCCTTCTATCCATTAATAAATATTGATGCTTACTTTCCCACATATGTCTCTATATAAGCTTCTTTCTTCCATATTATGAATTCTTATTTGATGTATATGCTTCATGTTTCATTGATTTAACTTAATAAATTTAATAAAAATCTGTATTATTTCTATATTTTGTTGTTTATTGTTCATCTTTGTAGGAAATATTTTGGCGATCTAGCTCGGATTTGAAGCTACAACAAGAGCGATAGAAGGAGAATTGGAAGCGCTTGGACTCAAAGAAGGTTTCTTCATCTAATCTGTGTGTCTATTTACTGTTAGGAAAATTACTTGCAAAGTATTTAACATGTTGTTCTATATTAGAACCACATTTAGGGAAGAATGTTATATATGTAATCCATAATTCCACATAATAATTTGAACTATTGGCTCCATAAAAACCTCTCAGTCTTGCAACTAGTTGTCATCTTACAATGCTCTCATAGCATAAATCAAGATTTGTTGCTGCAAAGATACTCCTAATATATTTTTAATATTCGACTTTAGGTCTCAAATTAAGTCAACAATTTTAATCTTAATAATGGTCTATTTCCCTTCTAGATTTCTCACAAAGATCTTCCAAATCCAAATCTAGTAGAATACATAGAGTTTTAAGACAATCGTGAAGTGGAACCTCATTTATCGATTTTTTTTTATAACACTTATCAATGCCATATTGGATTTCTTCATCCCCATATCTAGGCCTCCTAAGATAGACTACTTACATTGATCTACATAAACGAATATTGGAACATTGCATCTATAAATTTCCTTCTACTACCAGTCTTTGAACATTGAAAGGGCCAATCTTCTAATCAGTCGTTTTTTCCAATCGACTCCACTGATAAATAGAAACACAAAATTTTTGCATTCTAAACAATACATTTTGGATGCAACATTAAAACTAGGTTCCAATAAAAAAACATTGTTGCAATCTTCATAGGATGGCTAGATCGTGCTTGTAAATAAAATCATGAAGTGGAATCTCTTTTATCGGATCCATTTTATAATACTTGCAAATCCTAGATTTAATGCCTTAATCCACCGATCCAAGAATCGTGAGATCAATTATTCCATTGATATACATTGATGAATGTTGAAATGTCGTATCTCTAAATTTCCTTCCACAACCATGTCTTCCAATCGAACCCATAGATAAATAGAGACCAAAACTTCTGCATTATTCACTATAAATTCTATATGCAACATGAAATGAGGTTCGAACAAGAAAATATTGTTGCAATCTTCATAGAATGGCCAAATGTTATAGAAAATGTTAAAAATGGCTTAAAGAACTAGTATATTTCACACAAAGGTGTACGCATCAACACACATAGTGTTTACATTCAAATCACTTTCATATATAGTCTCTCATATCTAACTTATTCCTAAGTTAGAAGGAGAGGTTTAGATAATTTATGAACCATCACAAACTAACATCTCAAATATAAGATTTAAGCATTAATTCCAACTTCCCCTCTTAATTATTACATTACATAAATTTATTTAAAACACAATAATTATTTATCTTATCAGTATAGGCTCCACCAAGTTGCCTCATAACCCTTGTAAATGTGTAGTCGGAAAGTTGGATTCTCGAGTCGAAATCCTAAACTCTCGAATCAAGGACCTCCCAAAATGAATTACCAGACTTCCATAATCTCATTAGAAGACCACTCTCACATCTTCAAAGAATGAAGGATCCTTCCCTAGATCTGCAACTTCCATACTACCTGGACACCATTCATAGTGAGCCTTACTTCTAATCGATCTCTTAAAGAGTGGCCTAAGAAACATAGTTGAACTGCTAGTCATTCTAAGTATGAACTCCCATATACCAAGATACATGGGTGCTAACCATTGTAATCACCAGTTATCTGGGGAAGCCATATAGATACAGAATGTGTCTTGAATCAATTTTACAAAACAACACCTTTAACTGATTATTTATCTGATTATGAAGTTCACCCTCACTTAATCTACAAACAAATTACAATAGGAAATATATTTAGCAATAATATAACTATATCACTGCTTATAATTTATATGTTGTCCTTCAAACAGTTCAAAAATGCACATATTTTTAAACAAAGTTGGATTATCAATCCAAAATGGAGGTCTAGTCATGCACCCAGATGATCTATCGAGTACGCTTTAAGTTCCACGAAACTAGAAATCATGATGTGATGCAGTGGATCATGTGACGCACACGTAGTTGAATCCAAGTTTTTTTCTGCAAAGCACACCACTTCTATCTCCTTAGAGTTTAACCGAGTAGATTGAAGAACACCATCAAATTTCTTCTAAATAGTGGTTGCAGATGACACAACTTCTAGAGAGGGATTAGTGGTAGACTCGGTGAAAGGAGAATATTTTTTTATTTTCTTCAATGTTCAAGGGTATCCATATCTTTTTATTTCTACCAGCATTCATAGCATGTTAAATTTGGCTTAATTCATTAATATATTTCACACAAAGTTGTAAGCATAAACACACACAATGTTTACATTCAAATTACTCCAATATATAGAGTTTCTCATATCTAACTTATTCCTAAGTTAGAAGGACAGATTAAGAGAATCTCTCAACCATCAAATGCTAACATCTCAACTATAGGATGTAAGCATTAATTCCAACAGAAAATACAATGTGAACTATGGATCTGTAGTTATAGAAGATAAAAAAATTATAGATAAAGTATACACATGGATTAATACCTATCTATCAGCTTAATAATTTTTTAGATCTATTTAAACAATGAAAACACAAACAAGAAACAAATATGGGGTTTTGATTCATAGATTCTACATAGGGATGAAATTTCCATAATTATAATTCACCAAAATCTAATCAAACTACCTTAATCCAATTCCAACACCACTTTTCTACATATTTATTTCCTTCAACTATCTTTGATTTGAAATTTCGAACCTTAGATCCAAAGTCACCACAAGATAGAAGGGCTAGCACAAGGTCTGATGTTGTCAAGCCTGTGCCACAGGAAACCTTATCATTCCTCACATCCATCTACCTCATATGCCACTTGGAGATATAAAATCCCTTTTTCTAACTCATATAGGCAACTATTTAGGCACTTTGTGGAGGTAGCCATGCATGTATAACCTCATTTGAAATCTGACCACCATATCTCAACAATTCTCATAGAGGTGACATTAGATGTACATAAATGTTTGCAAGATAATCACCATGTCCCAGAAATTATGATAAAGGTAAAACCATATGTGAATGCTGATCAATGTGTACTATAAATTTTTATAGAGCTGTAAGTTCATATGGACCATATGCAAGTTGATCACTTAGAACGTTGAATTCTTGTGAAGGTATAATTTCACATGGAAAATGTCAAATTCAATCATTGGGTACATTGAATTCTTGCATAGGTCTAGTCTCACATGGACGAAAAAAATGAATTTCACTCCACTACCCCTTTCTGCATGGTTTTAATATTACCCTTTTGAAGAGAGGTCAAATTTTGAGATTGAGCAACTTAGGGTTCTAGTCAAGCAATTCCTTCATGGCTCCAAACCTAGAAACTAAAGCCTCATTTTTTTCTAAATAGTTCTCATAAGAATGAGATTTGTATTCGTGTAGAGGTATAATTTCATTTGGACAAAAACATAAGGTATGTCTGAACTACACATTTCTGGTTGGTTTTCATGTTACCCTTTTAAGGAGATTCAATTTCGATATCAAAAAACTAGTCCATTCTTTTAGGGAATCTCAAATTTATAGGAAATCTTATCAATACTAATTGAGATATTAGAGGATTTTAATTTTTCAAAATAATTATTACCTTGTCATTTCTCGTAGCATCTATATAAATATTTTACCAATACAAAAATTCCTTAAGCCTTTTCTTAACCATATCCATTTATTCTTCCATTTTTTGGAGAACGTTAAGTCCAACTATGAATCAATCCTCTAATTGATCTGAATTTAAAGTTGTTTGGTAGAGATTTCCATATTTAACCTCATATATGGCCACATGAATTGATCTATGATAAATTTTATTGTATGAAAATTCTATTAATACATAATAGTTCTCTTGTCTTTCAATAATTAATTAACTCTATTTTCACATTTTTTTAGGGAAATAAAACATACGGATAGATGAGCTTCCATAAGTGTAGTGGACACACTTATAAAAGCATAATAAATACACTTGAAATTTTCCTTAAAATGAATAGATATGAGTAGAACACCTACTTGTTATCCTTCACTATTCTTCATCTTCCTTTTTGTCATTTCCATTGCACTCAATCGAACTAAACCCGTTTGATTGGTACCTACAATTAATAACAAAGGATATAAAATCACATAAATTCATATCATCTATTCATGTTAATCAAATTGAATTGATTTCATTTTAAAATACATATATGAAATAAATTAACACATGTATTAGGAAATAAACAAATCTATTTATTATAAGGTAGAAGGAGAAGTTACAACTAGTTGGATCAATTTGATGTCACCTCAATCTATCTTTAGTCTTATCCTCATCACATTAGTAACATCACTCTAGTATCATAACAACAATTGAAAATAATACCTTGAGAGGTATAACATTACCAACATAACTCTGCAAATTGAAACTCTTGCTCTCCTTGGAAGTATGATCAGTGCTCAATTAATAAAAAATGACAGTAGTTTGGCATTAATTGGTCATTGAATGGTTTTTCCAAAAACGGATGGGAAAGTTTCCTTTTTGAATGGAATAGCAGGATAAGTGATTTAATGGCTTCTTGGTGTTTAGATTCGAGGTTATCAAATAGCATGATGGCTCCGAACAATTCTAGAAGTCAGTCGACCAACACACTATAAAGTGGGCCTCTATGCTCTACAGTGCTGTTGTGCGTGGGAATAAGTGCTCTGCAAAGAACTTACTACAATCTATTAGTGCATTGGTAGCTCAATGGAGCATTTCAACAGGATTTAAAGCAGTGAAACTTTCATGGATAGAAACCATCAATGGGATGACTTGTTTAAGGCAAGTAAAAACTGATTAAGAGTATGATAGACCCTATTTATATTGATCTGAATTTCAAGAGTGATGCCCAAATTGAACTGTAACAACTTCCCCCTCAAGCGTGAAGTCAAACATTATAATGTCGAGTGATATGCTTTATGATTTGATGAGTAGGATCTAAAGCGGTCGGTGACATGCATCAATTAAAATACATTACATCATGATATGCTTTTCATCTTGCACATGAATTTCTGAGGGAGGAATAGCCATACTCAACACATAAACTATTATAACATAAAAAATTCATCTACAGATATGGACCCATGATAGGATGAGCATCTGTGTAAAGGCATCATATGGCTGATGTGGCAATACTCCTGAAATCGTAGTCTAGTTTTATGAAACTAGATACAATGTCTACTATCTCATTCATTTGATCTCTCATGTATGAGTTAACCATGCAAATATCTGATTTGAATTTGAACATGGGAAGACATTGTTTGATTACCAGCGAATGATGTAAGTCGTTAACAGACGTGAGTGAAACCACAAATAACGATAATGTATCTCAACGTATTACAATACATTATGAATGGTGTGAATAGATGATTTGATGTCAAACACCATAAAAAGTATTTCAGTCGAAGGCCAGTGATGTAAACCTATCGCCGGCAGTGAGAACTTGCCATTGATGTATGAAAACTTCAAGGTACTAGAAGGGTGTTTCTAAGTCAACTTCCTAGATGATGAGCTAATGTCAATAGGAAGCAACTCATCGCAGGAGGACCTTGGTGTATCCCCCATCAATGACATGAAATGAGAGTAATGATTTTAGAGATAGAAATGTAACTGATGAAGCAATGTTCAAGGATGAAGATCATGAAATGAAGGTTTATGAATATTGCAAAACATGAGGAATTGGCAGCATTGACCCAAATCTAAAGTAATGGATGGTAACATAGAGCATAGGTATGATAGACCATCAAGAAGATAACCCAACCCAAGATTCATGGAGTTGAGGTGAATGAGTTTCATGTTATATAGAGACTTGCTACCATAAAGTGATTTATCCCTTTCCCATTTTCCCCAGTCATTGTTGACCAGTACATTTTTATTTTTTAGCAAGCTTGAGGAGGATAACATATGCTTGACGTATAATTCCACCCTTCGGCTGTATCCATCTCTATGTGATTTTTTAACGAGTCTAGCAAAGGTGAAACTCAATATTGTCATAATGGAAAATTTCGTCGCTATTTGATGGTTTAACGAGTCTAACGATAGTGAGAACTCGGTCCTTTTTTATGGTTACCGGGTTTGAAAAAAGGGACGAAAGAAAACTCCATAAGTTCTTTTTCATAAATTTGTCCCTGAGGTCCGAAAAAATGTAAAATAATACATATGAGAACCTCCTAGCCATGTTTGTCTAGGGAGTTCATTTTGCGTAGATAATGTATCCCAGTCTGGAAAAGGGTAAAACTTATAATGAGTATATGTCATTTCAATTCCTTTTACGAGCTCCAAAGGACAAGTGCTTGACAATTATTTCATGTTTTGGGAGTCTAAAAACAACTAAAAGAGGACTCCATGGGGGTTCCTTTTTCGATGTTTAACAGAGCTCGAAAAAATGATAAAAGGGTTATTTGTGGTCAAAGCTCAATTTAATATCATGCATGTCAAATTCACTATACTAGATGTAAACCTGCTCAAAGAACCACCAAACAGATTAAACATACCTTTTAATATGAAAAAAATAGGTAAAAACTATAGTCCATTCATTAATTATGCATAAAATAATCAAAAATACTATTTAAATAATAATTTACCATGTTATTTTACCATTTCATATTTACCATTCAGTTTTAAGTGCTCTGAGCTAGTTTTTCGCTTGAAAGGAGAAGATTTGTTGATTTTTTTCAATGTTCAAGGGTATCCATATATTTTTGTTTCAGCCAACATTCATAATCATTTTCCTGACTTCCATATACGTGTCTTGACATAGATTCCTTACAATACACCAGAAAATGCAACAACAGAAACTGGTCTCATTATCCTTCATATAAATATTTTCATTTCATCACTTAACATTGATTCTCTAAATACCAAAGCATGGATGTCATTATTGGATACTTTTATTTCTATTGTAATGTTGATTTGAATACAACCTCTGTTGCTCTAACCAATCCCGTTAACTTGCTATGAAAACTACAACGTTTTACATAAATGATGTGTGATCAAATTAATGTCACTTCTTTTCTGCGGTAACAGATCTTTGATCTTGTAATTGTAGTGGCTTCAAACACACGTGATCCTAATAACTCCACTGCTAACGTAAAACACAACACAACACAAAAAAAAAAATTCGATCACACCTAGGGAGCATATTTAAATTTTATATTTTATTATTTCTCTCAGCACTCCAATGAAGGAGGCCAGGCGCTTATGGGCCTTGATATCATGTTCGATATGGCTTAAAGCAGTAATATATTTCACGCAAATTTGTAAGCGTCAACACACACATTTTTTACATTTAAATTACTCCAATATATAGAGTTTCTCATATCTAACTTATTCATAAGTTAGAAGGACATGTTGAGGGAATTTCTCAGCCATCACAAAATAACATCTCAAATATAGGATTTAAGCATTAATTCCAATAGAAAATACAACATAAACTATGGATCTATATTTATAGAAGATAAAACACTTATAGAGAAATTATACACATGGATTAAGACCTATCTATCCGCTTAAGAATTTTTTAGATCTATTTAAAGAACAAAAGCACAAACAAGAAACAAATATGGGGTTTTGATTAACAGATTCTACGAGGGATGAAATTTTCATAAAATGAATTCACAAAAATAAAATCAAACTACCTTAATCCAATTCCATCACCACTTTTTCTACATATTTATTGCCTTCCACTATCTCCGATTAAAAATTCGGAACCTTAGATCGTAAGTCACCAGGAGAGAGAAGGGGTAGCACAAGATCAGTGGTTAAGTCTTTGTCGCAGGAAACCCTATCATTCCTCACATCCATCGACCTAATATGCCACTTGGAGTCATAAAAGCTCTTGTTCTAACTCATATAGGAAACTATTTAGGCACTTTGTGGAGGTGACCATGCATGTATAACTTCGTTTGCAATTTGAACAAAATATCCCAATAATTCTCATGGAGGTGACATTAGATGTACATCAATGTTTGCAATATAATCACAATGTGCCAAAAATTATGATAAAGGTAAAACTGTATGTGCAATTTGATCAATGTGTGCTATAAATTCGTGGATATCTCTAAGTTCACATGGACCATATGCAATTTGATCACTCAGAACGTTGGATTCTTGTGAAGGTATAATTTGACATTGAAAATTTTCAAATCAATCATCGGATACATTGAATTCTTGCATAGGTCTAGTCTCACATGGACAAAAAAAATGCATTTCACTCCACTACGCCTTTCTGCATGGTTTTCATATTACCCTTTTGATGATAGGTCTAACTTCGAGATCAAGCAACTTAGGGTTCTTGTCAACCAATTCCTTCATGGATTCAAACCTAGCAACTAAAGCCTCATTTGTTTCTCAATCGTTCTCATAATAGTGACATTTTTATTCTTGTAGAGGTATAATTTCATTTGGACAACAACATAACGTATGTCTGAACTACACATTTGTGGATGGTTTTCATGTTACCCTTTTAAGGAGATTGAATTTCGAGATCAAACAACTAGTCCATTATTTTAGAGTATCTCAAATTTATAGGAAACCTTAGTTCCTTGTCAATACTAATTGCTATATTAGAGGAATATCCTTTAACAAAATAATTATTACCTTGTCATTTCTCTTGGCATCTATATAACTATTTTACCAATACAACAATTCCTTAAGCATTTTCATAACCATAACCATTATTCTTCTATGTCTTGCTAAATGTTATGTCCAAATATAAATCAATCCTCTAATTGATCTAAATTTAAAGGTGGTTGGTAGAGCTTTCCATATTGAACCTAATATATGGCCACATGAATTGATCTATGATAAATTTTATTGTATACAAATTCGATTAATACATAATAGTTCGTCGATCTTTCAAAAAGTAATTAACTCTATTTTCACATTATTTTACAGAAATCAAACCTATGGATATATGAGTTTACCTAAGTGTGGTGGATACACTTAGAAGAACGTACGAAAGACATTTGAAATTTTCCTTAAAATGAATAGATACGAGAAGAAAACCTACTTGTGATCCTTCACTATTCTTCGTCCTCCTTTTGTCCCTCCCGTTGCATCCAATCGAACTGAACCCATTTGATTGGAACCTGTAATTAATAACAGAGGATAGAAAATGAGATAAATTCATATGATCTATTCATTTTAATGAAAATGAATCAATTTCATTTGAAAATACATATATAAAATCAATGAACACATGTATTAGGAAAAGAAAAAATTTCCTTATTATAAGGTAGAAAGAGAAGTTACAACTCTTTGGATCAATTCAATGTCACCTCACTCTAGCTTTAGTCCTATCCTCATCACATCAGCAACATCACTCCAATAGAATAAAAATACTTTCAAATAATACCTCAAGAGCTATAATATTACTAGAATAACTATACAAATTCAAACTGTTCCTCTCCTTGGCACTATGATAAGTGCTCAATTTAAAAAAAATTAACGTAGTTTGGAATTAATTGGTCATTGAATGGTTTTTCCAAAAATGGATGATAAATTTTCATTGTTCAATGGAATAGTAGGATAAGTGATTTAATGGCTTCTTGGTGTTCATATTTGAGGTTATCAAATAGCATGATAGATGGAAACAATTCTTGAAGCGAGTAGAAAGTAGGAAAATTCCTGAAATCCTCTGAACAATTTTCTCCTAGTCGGCCAACACACTATAAAGTGGGCCTATATGCTCTACAACGCTGCAGTGCATGGGAATAAGTGCTCTAAAAATCACTTAATACAATCTAGGAGTGCATTGGTATCTCAATGGAGCATTTCAACTGGATTTAAAGCAGTGAAACTTTCATGGATAGGAACCATCAATGGGATGACTTGCTTAGGGAAAGTAACAACTAAGTAAGAGTATGATAGACCCTATTTATATTGACCTGAGTTTCGGGAGTGATGTCAAAATTGACGTGTAACAACTTCCCCATAAAGCATGAAGTCAAAAATGATAACGTTGAGTGATAATATTTAAGATTTGATGAGTAGGATCTGAAGTAGGTGGTGACATGCATCGATTACAATACATTACATCATGATATGAAATAGGGTGCATTAGGTGCAATTGAGAATTTGTGCAAAATATCTCTTGAGTTTTTTTCCATGAAATAAAGCCTGAATAAGCTTATGGTTTGATTGTAGGCCTTGATATGATCATAATTTCACTTTCATGGAAAGAAAGAGAACATGAGGAACAAGATATGGTTACCCTAAATGATCCTAGCACTGTGAGAGCCCTCAGAGATTATGGGTTACTCAAGTAGTTTAAATTATCAGGGATGAGGAAACATATGGAACTATTGAAGTTATTTATTCTATCATGGTATCCTTCATAGGAGGTATTTCATATTGGGGACAAAGTGATCCCAATATTGGTCGATGATATTTACTTTGTGACAAGTTTATCGAGATGTGGTGCCCCCATTCCCCTTGCAGGGTTTGTCCGTGGAGGTCAAACAGTGAAGGATTATATTCAATGCTTTTGTTAGCCAGGTACAGATCCTAGAAAATATGGAATGATAAATATCAGGGATGTGCACGATATGCCTTTGCGAGGGCTCCTATTCTCCATGTACCGCTACACATGCTTCTTTCCTTTTCCATCAACATTCTGTTCATTCTTTCTTCAACTCCATTTTTTTGAGCTGTGTATGCAGTAGCATTCTGCCTTGCTATACCACACCTCTTATGAAACTCTTAAAATTATTTCCTACAGTACTCTCCACTATTATCTATCCTCAATGCCTTTATCTTCTTCTTTGTCTGTTTTTCCACCATAGCCTTAACTTATTTAAATATGTCAAAGACATCAAATTTATTCCTCAAGAAATATGTCCATGTATTCCTTGAGAAGTCATCTATGAATGAAACATAGTGCACAAACTTTCCTAGTGATGGAAACAACATAGGTCTAGACACATCATTGTGCACAATATCTAATATATTTTTCACCATTTTATCACGAGAAGGAAAGCTCACCTGGTTCTCCTTCCCATATGCACAATGTTTGAAGAAATCGAAATATAGATATAAATTAGACATATCTTCTACCATAACATTACCATGCAGTATCTGAAGGTCCTTCTCTCCAATATCTCTGAGCCTTTGATGCCATACAATGGTCTTCTCTCCAAAGACCATAGAAATGTTGCACCAATCAATAATAGTACTAAGTCTACCGTGAAGCTTGTACAAAGTTCCAATCTAGACTACCTGCATTAATACCAGTGCTCCCCAAACCATCTTGCGGGTATATTTCTCGAACACTATTTTAACACATGTAGATGCAGGAATATGTATAACACCACGAAGTGTTCTAATCCTTCCACCTTGTAGCTTCTACTTGAATTTTCCAGGTCTGAAAATTCTAGCCTTCCTATCATCGCCTAAGAAAACATCACCACCACCATACTTCTCATAATCATTGAAGCACTCCTAATGGGGAGTGAAGTGAAAGGATGCACCTGTGTAATTCAAACATGCCTCATGGTTTACCTATGTATTTGAAGGACAAGCCAAATAGACACCACCACCTTCATTTGAGGTGATTTTTTCCTCTGTAGAAGGAGCATCATTGGATCCATTTCCTTTCTTAAGAGATTTAGATTTGCAGTGATTTTTGTAGTGTCCTTACTTTCTTCATTTCCAGCAAACAGTTACATGCTTTCCTGTTTATTTATATCTCCATCTCATTTCCTCCGGCAGTAAGGCTGAAACATTTTCATCAAAATTGAAGGTATTTGTATTTCTGCCTATTGTAATAACCATAATGTCTCATGAATCTGGTAGAGAAAACAAAAAACTGATGCACTTACCTTCATGTGAGATTTTAATATCAAAAAATGACAACTGAATTACCACGGTATTGAAGGCATTCAAATGCTCTAGCACCAAGTCTCCATTCCTCATCCTAAGTTTATACATATTTTGCCGTAGGAACACTTTATTGAGAAGAGGCTTTGATTGGTACAAAGTCCCTAACTTGACCCTTAAATTGTTCTTCGTAGCTTCCCCAGATACATTCAACAATACAAAATATGAGATGCACAACCCTATTATGCTCTTTGCATTATGATCCAAATTCACCCAATTTTCATCTAAAATTAACTTTGGTTTAGTACAAAGATCTACAATGATCGACTAATCTATATCCAACAACAAATCCTCCATATTCAGCTTCCACAACTCAAAAATATGACCATTAAATTTCTCAATCTCTATATTTCCACTTCTCGTGATATTATTTTACCACAAGAATCGATCCTACAGATCTCCCACTGAACAAGGTCTACCACAAGCTTGAGAAAAAAAACCCCGCAGCAGCAAAGGCATCCCCTTGAAGCTGAAACAACTATGATACCAAGTGTAGGCTTTAACCTTGTATAAAAATTGTCTGCAAACGAATTCTTAAAAATCGAAAATAAATAACAGCAAGAACATAAAATATAAAATAGATATACATAAATATTTTTCCCCTCGATCCCAAATAGGGACAACTAGCTTTATTTTTCATTGTATTTGTTTTAGTGTTACAACACATATTTATACATGCTGAAAAATTCATAAAACCAAATCTATCAACCCTGGATTAGAAAATAACCATAGTTCCCTTGAATGGATCTACAAAATACTAGGGGAAAAAAACCGTCATCCCCAAAAACCATGTGCAAACCCACCCACAAAAGCATAGGCGGGTCAGCCCACCGAAAAATAATTTCCAAAAGAAATTGTCGGGGCGCTACCCAGACCCTGCGCACAGGGCTACCCACCTCCTGTGACTGCCTAGTTGTTCCTGAAACAATGAACATGCAGGGTTATCAACTCGTTGTGACCCCCCCCCCTCTCCATGTCTGCAACTAATCGTGGAAAGAATATAACACATACCCAACAACTAAGGAGTTATTGACATGGTATGCTAGGCAAACCTAAGTCATGCTAGTCTGTCAGAGTGGCATGCACCCAAGATGTGTCAGGGTGTGTCAACACATCTTAGGAAGTGTTAATGAGTCATACAGACACACAAGGGAGCATTAGGTGAAAATAATGCATGAAAATGAATGATTAAGAGATTGTGACGAGAAGTCTTAATGGGTTATAGGTTTGCTAAGAAGGTAGTAACAAGGTATGATATGCAATGCTAAGGCATGTTAGAGGTTAGGAAAACATGCCAAGATGTGCTAGGTGCTACTATGTGCCAATGCATGTCACAAAGTGTTATGGACTGCCAAGGAAAAACAAGGGAGCACTAGTTTGAAATGCATGGAAATGAATGAATAAAAGTTTGTGATAGGTATTGTTAGCGAGTTCTAGGTGTGCTAAGGATGGAGTGACAAGTGATGTTAGGTAGTTACAAGATATTCTAGAGTTTCAGGGCGACATGCGAAGATGTGCCAAGTGTTAGGGTGTGCCAATCTGTGCCAGGGAGCATTAGGGAGTGCCACAAAAACACAAGGGAGAATTAGTTCAAAATGTATGGAAATGAACATATAAGGGTGGGTGATAGGGAGTGTCAACGAGTTGAAAGTGTACTAATAAAGGATTGAAAAGGTTATGTGATAGGAAATGGCAAGGCATGGTAGAGTGCTAGGCCATGTGAGGGAATGGTAAGGTGTGTTAGGGAGTTCCAAATAATTCCAAGCAATGTCGGGGATGATAACATGTGTGAAATATTTCCAAAGGATTGTTAGATGTTCGAGGTGTTATGGTATGTCAAGATGTAAAATATGTTTCTCAATTGTCTTATGGCCATGGTTGTACACGAGCCTTGAGATGGTAAATTTTTAAGTGGGGTTAGTTAAGATTGGAAATGGGTATCCTAAGATGGGTTATAAGAAACTCAAAGGTGAACAAGGCATAGTCTAGTTGTAGTAAATGAAACTTGGTCAAGTTTTTGTAGACGAGATAGGACTTGGTTGGGTTCCCAAGTCTTAAAAAAAATAGCGTAGTTATGAGAACATACTAGTTAAGGAGTGACATGGAGTGTTGATGAATGAAAATGTGTGATAACACATTTCAGATAGTGTCAATATATGTCGAGGAGCGTTGGGGAGTGCCAGGGAATAACAAGGGAGAACTATTTCAAAGAGAATGGAAATGAATGAGTAAGTGTTCCTTCCAGGGAGTGTCAGTGAATTCCAGGTTCCCTATGGATGAAGAGTGTTAAGATAATTCTATAATAGGAATTGCAGGAGGAAATCCTACAAATGTGACAAAGGGATGGTCAAATAAGCTTCACAGAAAGGGAAACTTTGGGCTAGAAACAACATTTTCTTTCAATGACTTGGTTGAGTTCCTGAGTCACAAAAAAGTAAGTATATCTATGAGGGCATGGAAACTAGGGAGTGAAAAGGTTTGCAAGAAATCCTAGGAAGTGCTAACACATGCTAGAAATATCCAAGGGATGTTATGCATTCCAAGATGTGCTAGGTGCTAGGTTTTGGCTCATGTCAGGAAAACAAAAGGAGGAATAGTTTCAATTGCATGCAAATGAATGAATACAAGTGTGTGATAGGGAGTGTTAGAAAGTTATAGGCATGAGAAGGAAGGAGTGACAATGCATGCTAGGAAATTTCAAGGCACCATATAGTGCTAGGAAATAATTCCAAGATGTACCAAGTTCCAAGTTGTGCCAATGTGTGCCAAGGAGTGTTAGGGACTGTTATAAAAACACAAGGGAGAATTATTTCCTAATGCATGTAAATGAATGAATAAGACTGAGTGATAGGGAGTGCCAGTGAGATCCAAGTGTGCTGAGGAAGAGTGACAAGGCATGCATGGTACTGCTAAAGAATGCTAGAGTGCTATGGCGACATGGGGCCAAGATCTCTGAACATGTCTAATGAAGTGTTAACTGCGAGTGCTTGGGAAAAAAAAGGGAGAACTACGTAAAATTGCATGGAAATGAACAAATAAGCATTTTTGATTTGAAGTGTCAGTGAGTTCCAAGTGTTTTAAGGAAGGAGTGACAAGGTATGCTAGTAAATTTAAAAGCATGATATAGGCCAAGGCAACATGCCAATAAGTCCTAGGTGCTAGGGTGTACCAACATGTGCCAAGGAGTGTTAAGGAATTCTATAGAAACACAATGGAGCACTACGCAAAAATGCATTGAAATGAATGAATAATATTTTGTGACTAGGAGTGTCATTTAGATCTATGTGTGCTAAGGAGAGAGTGACAAGGTATGCTAGGTAGTTCCAAGGAATATTAGAATGCTAGGGTGACATTCCAAGATGTGCAAGGTTTTATGGTGTGCTAACGCGTGCTAGGGAGTGTTATGGAAACACAAGGAAGCATTATATCAAAATTCATGGAAATGAATATATAACAGTGTGTGATAGAGAGTGTCAATGAGTTCCAGGTGTGTTAAGGAGGGAGTGACAACTTTATATGCTAAACTACAAACACGTGTCAGGAAGTTCTAGGGTGTCTTAAGGAGTGTAAAAGGATGCCAAGTAATGTACAGGATTCTAACACATGCCACATAGTGCTAAGACATGTCAGGTGTTATTGCATGTCAAGATGTAAATTGTGTTGCTTAGTTTTTTTAGGACCACAGTTGGATGTGATGAGGATTGTCTTGGTAACTTGTTAAGTGGGATGAGTTGAGATTGGACATGAGTAACCTAAGATTATTTATAGGTAGTTATTAAGTTAACATGACATATGTTTAATTTCCATGACACATGAGAATCACACATGAGAATCTGGGTTTGGTCATAGAATATTTCATGCAAACACACTCAAGTTCCACAAAACGTCTACTTTGCACAACAAAATATACACACATCAGAGAATCAACTAGCGCACATGATATTTTTTAAAATTTTCAAATCATTCTTCATTAAATTACAAATTATAATAAAATAGGTTAGAACTCTTGTACCGGGGATCATGGCCCTTTACAATCACACTGATACAAGGAATACAACTAGGGCTTCGTGTTATTCCTTTGAAAACTAATATACCTGGAACAAGACAACACTCGACCCATTTTTTGAGGGCGGCCACACATAGCCATTTTTTTCCACATGTCCTAAACACATCTAGAAGGTATTCTTGCCTCCCATTATGAAAATCCTCAATCTACCTCTATAAATGAACTCAAATAAAAAAATTCTCTCTCTCTATCAATTTTTTCCTTTAAGGTCTGCAACATTTATGGTTTTCGATTAATTGTTCACAACTCCATTTGTAAACATCTCTTTGGTCTGCCCACTTTTTCCATACTCCTATTCTAATATGACAAGTCTAGGGATATGGAGGTTTCCCTTCTTCTCACTAGCTCAATCCTCCACAATATAGTGATCTAGGGCTAGTTTTCTAGCCCACTTGACTACTACTTTAGTCCTCCAAAGTATGCAGGTCATTAGGCCCAATACACATACCCTTCTACCTACCTTTTTTTCCTTCGCAGGTACATGACTTAGGGATCTTCTTTGGAAGTCATCAAAAAACCCTCCAAATATAGTTGGAATGCCATCAATTTTCCCAACCATAGTAAATTATTTTACTAATATATTGCCCACAACACTACCCTCATTTAGGGCTTTTCAAATCTTCCATCTAATATTGATTTGAGTCCTCCCAAAATCACCATTCTTGTGTACCAATTTCTTTGTTGTCCAATATTATATGAAGAAATCTAAAATAATCCTCTTATCATCCTTGTAAGAATTTGTAGATGACTGAACTAGGGTCATAAATCATCTGCTAACAGTCCATTGAATAATTTTTTATAGGATGTGTTAGACTCCTATAACAATAGGTGTCATATTTCATGATTGAATTGATGAACTATGTAATATGTTCATACCTTTTATGGTTGCAAAGGTTTTCCATATTCTTAAAAAATCAAAAAATTTTAAAAAATGTAAAGAGGGTATACCCTAAAAGAAAAATCAAAGGGTGAAAAGAATAAAAATTGTCCAAAAAAAGTGAAATAAAATGAACCCCACCAAAAGAAAGACCGAGGAAAGTGTGCAGGTCTAAATGCCACTACTTTTTACTCTGATGTAATAAAAAAATTGTGTGCAACTTGTATTCTATGCCACAATTTATTAACAGTAAAACAGTTTAAGCTTGGCTAGTTCATCTTTCAATTTCATGTTTTAGAGATAGAGAATAAAATCTGACCAAACTGTTTAATCTTGGCAGATAAGTAGATAGGTAGAGTGAATAAAAGGAGCTCAACAGTTTAATCTGAGCCCTTGGATGTAATAAGGTTAGAATTAGATAGATTTTCATATGTAAAAGAAAAAGAGTGTGATAAGGGTTTGCCAGTCTAAGTGCACCCTAATAAAGAAGAAAAAATGGTAGGGTAAAGTAGATAGGGTAGGTAGACGATGTTGTAGAATTACATGTGATGAATGATGGCTTTAGATGTGGTAAATCTTTTACTTTCATCACAAGTGCATAGGCAGAAAATACATTGAAGAATTTCAAGCAATGCAAAGTCAGATTATTAACTTTCCTTCTCATATTTTCCCTAAAAATTTCACTAATTTCCCCTAAGTACTAGGCATTTGAAAATTAAAGGGGCTCAAGGCATTTCCTTGAATTTCGGAGGGATCGCACCCTTGGCCCAATAATTGGAAAAACCTAACTACTTAAAATCATTTATCATAACATTCATTCACCTCTAAAAAATCTTTTCCTAAGTAAAATCTCATTTTACTTAGGAAAAATCATGTAATATTTCACATAAAAACCCTCCTCATAAAAGCATAAGTTAAAAACATTAACCTAATCTTTACACTTAGCGCTTCTTTCATTTTTTCATATTAACTTCTAATTTTATTATTTAAATCCTTGTAAATTCTCCTTTTACCGTATTATTTTAATAATAAAATTCCCAAATAATAATATCCCGCCCCTTTCGTTGAAAAATAACCATATTAATGTATTAATCATGATTAATTAGTCAAATCTTTGATTAATCGTAAGCGCATTTCTCAGCCATATCAATAAGGGTTAATTAATCCTCATGATTAATTAATAACTTGAATCCGCTAATCAAATCACCCCTGATGCGATTAATTAAAAATAAATTACATTGGGCCTGCTCATTATCTTTTCATCATCTCATAACCCCGACCACCATTCGATCAACAGATCTAAGATCTATGGTTGATATCAATATCGCTAGCCATCCTCGTCTGAATGATAACGCGCGATGGCCAAGCGGTGTTCTGAATAGTACCGTGCCACGCGTTGTTCATTGTATGGAATCGCTCACCCTCCGCCCAAAACCACCTTTCCCAAAAAGCAGTGTGATCACGTACCGCTTACTGCCTCCCACTAATGAAAAAACTTCACATCGTCAAGTCAGTTCCATCTGTCCACTGTTCATTCAAAGCTTACCCGCCAATATCAACCGTTTACCCGTTTAAACACAAACACCCTAGTGTTGCTCATTTTCGCCTGATTGTGCAGTAAAACCCTTTGTAACCCAGTTGCGGCACCTGAAGCCTCTGTTAAGAAATTTGAGCATGGTTTACCTCCCAAAAAGCATTCTATATTCACTCCACAGACCTCTCAGCATAAAATGAAACCTTTTCGACCTCCCGTGCAAACCAATTATTTCTTAACAATTTGTTTTGCTTTACAGGTGATTAGAAGACCACATCCTTGGATAAACAGTCTTAATACTAGTCATAAGACTTTTTTACTCAAAGATTGTTATCAAATATATTCAAGCAGAGATGGAAGATGAAACATATATTTGAAAGACAAGCAAAAGAAACATGATATTAAACGATTTATTGTTGAAACAGACAGTAAAAACCTAAACTACACATTGAAGGTAAAAGGACATAGTAAAGAACAATCAAAGAGTATCAGGATTAAAGAGTATCAGATTGAAGACCAAGTCAATTAAATCAGCTAGCATGAAGATAAACAGTAGGGAAGACAGTTACAAAATAGAACATACAATTTCATGACAAAGTGAAGATAGATAAAAAATAGAGCGGTAAAAAGTAAAAAGTAAAGAGTAAATAGTGAAAGTAAACATGAAGATATTAATGGTTAAACAAAGATGAAAACACTTTCACGAGCCACAGTGAATTTTATCCGAAGTAAAAGTGAAAAACAGTCAGAAGAATTTTAAGGTTAAAAGATGAAATTAGAGCAAAAAGGGCACATTCTTCAGAAATTTCCTGTTTAAGTCATAGTTTTGCAGAAACTATTGTGATCAATCCAAGTTGAACTAATCTTGATATTTTTTCAAGATATTTTAGTTTAGAATTTGTATAAATACTTCACTCTTGGAAATATTTTAGGTGGATTTTTTAGACTTTGTTGTAACATTGACTATTTTGGAAAATGATCTCACATTGGAGAAACCTTTAAGAGAAATAAATGACATTCTTTGGGATAATATTATCCAATCAATGAAAGATATCGAGTTTTCAATTCAGATAATATACGAGCAGAATGATTTGGTCAAAGTAGCTCTAGATGAAGTTGAAAATACACGAGAAGAATTAGGAAATAGGCGTGAGGAAGCCAATAAGCTCATACAATTTCTAAACACCCATACCAGACAGCAACTTGCAGATTAGGGTATTCATGAAAGAACTGGAACAATCTTAGAGATAAAAAGAGTTTTTACTAAAATAACTCTTATGAAAAATTTAGAACGAAGGTGCTCTGACATGCAAGGAGAAATCATTGCTTTCAGAGAAAGGTTTGATGTTTTATTGAATAAAGGGTTGCCCAGCCCTATGATTTCAGAAGATAAAATAATGGGCCTGGAAAATTATGTTGATAAATTGGACAAACATGCTCACAATCAAGATAGTTCCTCAACCATTTCATCATAAACAACATTACCGACAGGAAGGAATCTTCATTACAGATTAGAGAATTTGTTTTATCTTGAACATGAAGTAAAACATTTGTTTCCAAATCAGCCTAATTTCTTCAGATATACTGAGGCTGATGAAACATTGAGGAAGCTTCAACAAACCAGAATAGTAGAAGATAAATGGTGGGAAGATCTGTTGGAACTTTTGTAAATTTTATTCTTATATGAAATGTTGTGTATTTACTACAGTATAAAGGATAAAGGGATAAACAAAGGTCAAAGAGTATCGGTTCAGCTAAAAGTGTATCAGTAAGAACAAAGAGTATCAGTGAAGCAATGCAGTTAGAACAAAATTACTGAAGAGGACAACAATGAGCCAAAATATAGGTCCTGCCTCCAGCACATTCTCAAAAGGAGGAAACAACACAACATCAATTGCTTTATGTCTTATCTACGAGACCATTTGTCTCTATTTTTATTGTCACTTATTTGTGAGTCATCTTAGATTATATCTCGTTTTGTTAAGAGATATTTTGTATGATTTTTTGTATAAATAAGCCCTCAATCGGATTATTGAGGGTGGATTCTTATACTTTGATGTAACATTTAATATTTTGAAATAAAGAGCTTTGGAGAAATTTTTCGTGGAAAAACTGGACAAGGAATTGAGGCAGAAGACTTTTCTCATGATTCATGTGTTAAATGAAAGATCAATAAGTCATCTCTATCCCATGTTTTGAAGTTTTATATTTGTTTACAATATCAACTGTGTTTCATTATCTTAATATTTAACGAAAAGGATTAAATCAAAAAGTACTTAGGTGTAATCTGATTTCAGTCGTTATTATTCTAAATGTTTTCTTCTAAACTGGTTTAAACAACAAATTCTTAATTGTTCCTGTTTTTCTATTTCATACATCTTTGGTTATTTAGTAAATAATACTTAACTTCTCTTTATTGATAATCAATCTATTTCTCTTCTCTTGAATGTGTTGAAATATTATTTATTTCCTTTCATCCGTTTGAATTCCATTCCATTCACTTTAGATCTATAATTTTTTCTAGTTTGATTATATTGCCCTGATAAACCATCTTTTGTTAAAAAACTTAAGCCATTGCAGCCAATCCTTTGAATCCATTAGCCCAATGGACTGAAACTATTTGATCTTATTCTCAGCTAAAGAAATCCATCAACCCAAACAAAAACAAAACCCCTGAAAATTATAACTAGCCTAATACTTTCTAAAAACAAAGCTAAATTTTATAGAGAGAGCCTTCTCTGGGTACAGATTGGCTAGATTTTGTACCTGAAGGTTGGTTTGTGGTTACCTCAGACCCCTTTCCTCTTCCAACAACTTGAAGGAAAATTTGACTGATAACATAGTGGCGACTCCGCTGGGGAGCTGAATAATTTTATTGTTACTATTATTTATTTTATAAACTATAGACAGAGCCTGAACTTAGCCAGGTAGCCTTTGAAATTGTTCTTGCTTTGCAATTGCAAATGTAAATAAATGTTGCTTCAGTCTATCTCTGGTCTCCTTTATGGATTGAACATCTAGTTTCAAATACTTGATCAGTTCCTCTTGTCAAATAAGTCTTTAAGAAATTTTAAATCTCATATCTAAAGCCTCTTAAAGAAATCGTAGAAGTTGTTTTGAAAATTCATAAAAAAACAAAATAATCATAAAAAACTCAAAATTTCGTTTCCTGAAGAATTAAATTTTTCTTCAGAATTGTTTTAAAGGTTTAGATCTGATCTATGATGCTGGACAGGGATTGGACACACAAAGGTAAATTCATCCACCTGGCGACTCCAAAATCAATTTCACTACTAAGACTCCACTGGAGGAATGAACCTGGAAGAACAATATGGAAAGATCAGGCTTTCAACTTGGATCTTAATCCAAGACATTATGTTCTTTCTCATTAAGAAGGTTTTTCAATATGTATTGTATTTTATATAAGGATCTAACTTGGTTGTACAGATATCGTGGCCTTTCATTATGGCTGATTTTCAAGATGATCCAAGAATAAAACGAAGATATGCTCCTATGAGCAGAAATCACATACCTAGATTTCCACACAAATTACCAAAGGTGGATTGGGGTAGCAATTTGCCCAGATTTCAAGATGAAAATACTGATAATACTTTGTTGCATCTCATTAAATTTCATAAAGACTCATCAATATTGAAGGGTGATTGGCATGAGGATTGCCTCATGAAGATATTTATGGCATCCTTAGAAAGAAAAGCAAAGGAATGGTATGAAGCTCTCAAACCTGCTAGTATATTTTCTCTAAAAGATTTTCATAAGGTATTTTATGAGCATTACAAAGAAAATTTTCCATCTTTATCATTAGCTGAAAATTGTTGTGATCAAGCTCAAGATCTTATACATTACCTTAAAAATATTGATGAACATTTTGGAAATTGGTTTCCTGAAGATTTATTAGAAGAAGTCCAAAACTTTCATTCTCAAGTTAAATTTCATAATAATCAAGAGGAGTTAAACAAAGATGAAATAAGTCAAGAGATAAATCAAGATCCACAAAACCCCTCTCTATTAACAAATGATGTTTCATTTAATGTTTTGAATGGAGTTAAAAAAAATAATCAACCTCATGATAAACTTTTAGATCAGGGAAAAAACAATTTTCATTTCAATCTAAGAATTCAGAGATTCCCACCCCCCCTCACCGAAGAAGAAATCAATTTGCTTCTAAACATGCAACCATCCTCAAAATATTTACATAATGAAGATATTGTTTCTACTTCTTCTAATGTTGATGAATATAATAAAGTTTTTATCCATGTAGAGATGAAATAACAAGTTGATGCTCATGTTATTCTACCTTTCCAAAAATGCCCATTGCTTAATAGCACTCCTATTAAGAAAAATAGTAACTTTCAAAAAGAATATAACCAATCTGATCAAGATATATTAGGATTATTGGAAAAAAAATCTGCTGATCCAATGTTTATAATTGATGACATCCCTTCTTCTGAAGATTTGCCTAAATATGATGAGTATGATGATAATTATGTTCTCCCAATTCAGTATAATTTCCCAGAACAATCACTAGCTATTTTGAGGGATGAGATATTAGAACTTCAGCTTGATGAGGATTTTCTAAGAGCTTTCTTTCTTTTTTTTTAAATCAAGAAAATGTTCTCCTCAAATTAAAAAATGGATTCTTGATATAATTTCTGAAAATTTTGAAACTAAAATCAAACTTTTAAATTCTCAAATTCAGTCATACAATTTCCGAAATCCTAAAGACTTCTTTGAAAATCTTCCTTCTCCAAAGCAAGAGGAAATTGTACTATCTTTTGACCTGCATTTTGAGGATGATTATTCTTTCAAACACAAGACTGAGGAAATAGTTTCAAGGATTAATATTCAGAATACAACTGAACAATTAGTCATTGAAGGCATAGAAGTAAATAACATACATCATGCTTTTATTGATCCTATATTAGATTATATGGAGAATATTTTTAGCCGAAATATACAAACTTATTTTATCTATAAGGATCAAATGCATCAAAAGTGGCCTTTACACATCATATCATTTATTATAAAGGCACATGATCATAACATACTTCCAATTTTGGTCACAAGTAATGAAGTTATCCATTTATTTTTACAGCTACTTGATTGGCTTCATTGGCATTTTTGTATTACCTGATTCAATAAGATTTTAGTAGATTAGAGTAAGTAGATGAGTGCCAATAAGCTCAGAATTTTGAGCATTTTTTTAGTTTTCAATTTTCAGCTACTTTTTCATTAAGTTGGTTTGAAATTTTTTGTGTGTTGTTTTAGTTTCAGATCAGATTTCAGGTTGCAGAAAAAGGACTATGTTCAATTCAAGATTTTCAGCCACAGCAAATGCATGTTTGGGATTGGACCAAGGCAAAATATTTCCAACTGGGAAACAAAGTTTTAAGTTTTGAGTCGATAGTAACATACTGGAGTTGAAGCCCGAGGAGAAGGCCCTAAGCTTTAGAAGTATTACAGTCATACATACAATAAAGCAACAAGAAGAAGATTTCATGGTTCAGTTAAAGGCATTTTGAGGCATCTGACCTGCTGTTCTTGACTTTTCATCAGGAAAAGGCATCCCCAAGTGAAGCCAGTGTTAGACTCCTATACCAATAGGTGTCATATTTCATGATTGAATTGATGAACTATGTAATATCTTCATACCTTTTCTGATTGCAAAGGTTTTCCATATTCTTAAAAAATCAAAGTATCAAAAAATTTTAAAAAATTTAAAGAGGGTATATCCTAAAAGAAAAATCAAAGGGTGAAAAGAATAAAAATTGGCCAAAAAAAGTGAAAGAAAATGAACCCCACAAAAATAAAGGCCAAGGAAAGTGTGCAGGTCTAAATGCCACTACTTTTTACTCTGATGTAATAAAAAAATTGTGTGAAACTTCTATTCTATGCCACAATTTATTAGTAGTCAAACAGTTTAAGCTTGGCTAGTTCATCTTTCAATTTCATGTTTTAGAGATAGAGAATAAAATTTGACCAAACTGTTTAATATTGGTAGATAAGTAGATAGGTAGAGTGAATAAAAGGAGCTCAACAATTTAATCTGAGCCCTTGGATGTAATAAGGTTAGAATTAGATAGATTTTCATATGTAAAAGAAAAAAAAGTGTGATAAGGGTTTTCCAGTCTAAGTGCACCCTAATAAAGAAGAAAAAATGGTAGGGTAAAATAGATAGGATAGGTAGATGATGTTGCAGAATTACATGTGATGAATGATGGCTTTAGATGTGGTAAATCTTTTACTTTCATCACAAGTGCATAAGTAGAAAATACAATTGAAGAATTTCAAGCAATGCAAAGTCAGATTATTAACTTCCCTTCTCATCTTTTCCCTAAAAATTTCACTAATTTCCCCTAAGTACTAGGCATTTGAAAATTAAAGGGGCTCAAGGCATTTCCTTGAATTTTGGAGGGACCGAACCTTTGGCCCAATAATTGGAAAAGCCTAAGTACTTAAAATCATTTATCATAACATTCATTCACCTCAAAAAAATCTTTTCCTAAGTAAAATCTCATTTTACTTAGGAAAAATCATGTAATATTTCACATAAAAACCCTCCACATAAAAGCATAAGTTAAAAACATTAACCTAATGTTTACACTTAGCGCTTCTTTCATTTTTTCATATTAACTTCTAATTTTATTATTTAAATCCTTGTAAATTCCCCTTTTACCGTACTATTTTAATAATAAAATTCTCAAATAATAATATCCCGCCCCTTTGGTTGAAAAATAACCATATTAATGTATTAATCATGATTAATTAGTCAAATCTTTGATTAATCATGAGCGCATTTCTCCACCATATCAATAAGGGTTAATTAATCCTCATGATTAATTAATAACTTGAATCTTCTAATCAAATCACCCTCGATGCGATTAATTCAAAATAAATTACATTGGGCCTGCTCGTTATCTTTCCGTCATCTTGTAACCCTGACCATCGTTCGATCAACAGATCTCAGATCTACGGTTGATATCAATATCGCTAGCTATCCTCGTCTGAATGATAACGCGTGATGGCCAAGCGATTTTCTGAACAGTACCACGCCACGCGTTGTTCATCATATGGAATCGCTTGCACTCCGCCCAAAACCACCTTTCCTTAAAAGCAGTGCGATCACGTTCCACTTACCGCCTCCCACTAATGACAAAACTTCACATCGTCAAGTCAGTGCCATCTGTCCAATGTTCATTCAAAGCTTACCCACCAAGAATTTCAAGCAATGCAAAGTCAGATTATTAACTTCCCTTCTCATCTTTTCCCTAAAAGTTTCACTAATTTCCCCTAAGTACTAGGCATTTGAAAATTAAAGGGGCTCAAGGCATTTTCTTGAATTTTGGAGGGACCGAACCCTCGGCCCAATAATTGGAAAAGCCTAAGTACTTAAAATCATTTATCATAACATTCATTCACCTCAAAAAAATCTTTTCCTAAGTAAAATCTCATTTTACTTAGGAAAAATCATGTAATATTTCACATAAAAACCCTCCACATAAAAGCATAAGTTAAAAACATTAACCTAATGTTTACACTTAGCACTTCTTTCATTTTTTCATATTAACTTCTAACTTTATTATTTAAATCCTTGTAAATTCCCCTTTTACCATATTATTTTAATAATAAAATTCTCAAATAATAATATCCCACCCCTTTGGTTGAAAAATAACCATATTAATGTATTCATCATGATTAATTAGTCAAATCTTTGATTAATCATGAGCGCATTTCTCCGCCATATCAATAAGGGTTAATTAATCCTCATGATTAATTAATAACTTGAATCTGCTAATCAAATCACCCCTGATGCGATTAATTCAAAATAAATTACATTGGGCCTGCTCGTTATCTTTCCGTCATCTTGTAACCCTGACCATCGTTCGATCAACAGATCTCAGATCTATGGTTGATATCAATATCGCTAGCTATCCTCGTCTGAACGATAACGCGTGATGGCCATGCGGTTTTCTGAACAGTACCGCGCCACGTGTTGTTCATCATATGGAATCGCTTGCCCTCCGCCCAAAACCACCTTTCCCCAAAAACAGTGCGATCACATACCACTTACTGCCTCCCACTAATGAAAAAAGTTCACATTGTCAAGTCAGCGCCATCTTTCCACTGTTCATTCAAAGCTTACTCGCCAATATCAACCATTTACCCGTTTAAACACAAACATCCTAGTGTTGCTCATTTTTGCCTGATTGTGCAGTAAAACCCTTTGTAACCCAGTTGCGCCATTTGAAGCCTATGTTAACCAATTCGAGCATGGTTTACATCCCAAAAATCATTCTATATTCACTCCACAGACCTCTCAACATCAAATGAAACCTTTTCGACCTCCCCTGCAAACCAATGCTTTCTTAACAATTTGTTTTGTTTTACAAGTGATCAGAAGACCACATCCTTGGATACATAGTCTTAATACTAGTCATAATAATTTTTTACTCCAAGAGTGTTATCAAATCTATTCAAGCAGAGATAGAAGATAAAACATACAGTTGAAAGACAAGAAAATGAAACAGGGTATTAAACGATTTATTGTTGAAACAGACAGTAAAAACCTAAACTACACATTGAAGTTAAAAGGACACAGTAAAGAGCAGTCAAAGAGTATAAGGATTAAACAATATCAAATTGAAGACCAAGTCAATTAAGTCAGCTAGCATGAAGATAAACAACAGGGAAGACAGTTACAAAATAGAACACATAAGTTCATGACAAAGTGAAGACAGATAAAAAATAGAGCGGTAAAAAGTAAAAAGTAAACAATAAATAGTGAAATTAAACATGAATATATTAAGGGTTAAACAAAGATGAAAACACTTTCACCAGCCACAATGAATTTTATCCAAAGTAAAAGTGAAAAACAGTCAAAAGAAGTTTAAGGTTAAAAGATGAAATTAGAGAAAAAATGGTACATTCTTCAGAAATTTCCTGTTTAAGACATAGTTTTGCAGAAACTATTGTGATCAATCCAAGATGAATTTTTCAAAACTGGAGGTTTATGTTCTTAAGGGTACCATCTACGCAAACCTCTCTCACTTTTCTAACAGCTATTATGGTTTTGTAAATATTAAACAATCTTGGAAAGCACTTTTGCAGAAAATTCCAGTTAAGTCATCATTTTGCAGGGAATATTGTGGCCAATCAAAAATACATCATACAAAAATGAAGGAGGTTTTTGTTCCTGAGAGACCCATATACAAAACCCTATCTCACATTTTTCACAATTATTTCAGAATCAGAGATACATGCACATCTTTACAGGCTATTTTTCAGACTCTGTAAAACTCTGTTTTACACATATTGTTACAGAGACTATTGTGCACATCTGGAGAGGAATTTTACGAAAATTAAAGAGGTTTATCTCACCAACATATTTATCTACAATAACCTCTTTCAATTTTTACATATATAGTACGGATTGACAAATAAAAATATATCATTGGACCCGAAGTTTGCAGAATTGTTGGAGCAGAATGCACAAAGAAAGGAAGTAGTTAGTGACTTGGATGCCTCATCATCAACTAAGAGTTGGATAAAATTCGAACTCTCATCTTTTTCATCACCTATCCATAAAAAATAGTGCCAAATAGATGCATTGGTTTGAGTGTCTTTTACTTAAGTTCTATTTATTTAAAATAGTTGGAGAGATTTGTGAACTAATCCTTATATTTTTTCAAGATATTTTAGCTTAGAATTTGTATAAATACTTCACTCTTGGAAGTATTTTAGGTGGATTTTTTAGAATTTTTTGTAACATTGACTATTTTGGAAAAGGATATCACATTGGAGAAACCTTTAAGAGAAATAAATGACATTTTTTGGGATAATATTATCCAATAAATAAAAGATATCTGGTCTTCAATTCAGATAATATACGAGCAGAATGATTTCGTCAAAGTAGCTCTGGATGAACTTGAAAATACACGAGAAGAATTAGGAAATAGGCCTGAGGAAGCCAATCAGCTCATACAATTTCTAAACACCCAAACCATACAGCAACTTGCAGATCAGGGTATTGAGGATAGAACTGGAACAATCTTAGAGATAAAAGGAGTTTTTACTAAAAGAACTCTTATGCAAAATTTCGAATGAAGGTGCTTTGACATGCAAGGAGAAATCATTGCTTTCAGAGAAAGGTTTGATTTTTTATTGAATAAAGGGTTGTCCAGCCCTATGATTTCAGAAGATAAAATAATGGACCTAGAAAATTATGTTGAGAAATTGGACAAACATGCTCACAATCAAGCCAGTTCCTCAACCATTTCATCAGAAACAACATAACCTACAGGAAGGAATCTTCATGACAGATTAGAGAATTTGTTTTATCTTGAACATGAAGTAAAACATTTGTTTACAAATCAGAAGATTTTCTTCAGATATACCGAGGTTGATGAAACATTGAGAAAGATTCAACTGACCAGAATAGCAGAAGAAAAATGGTGGGAAGATCTGTTGAAAATTTTGTAAAGTTTATCCTTATATGGATTTTTTCCTATTTACTACAGTATAAAGGATAAATGGATAAACAAATGTCAAAGAGTATCGGTTCAGTTAAAAGTGTATCAGTAAGAACAAAGAGTATCAGTGAAGCAACGCAGTTAGAACAACATTACTGAAGAGGACAACAATGAGCCAAAATATTGGTCGTGCCTCCAGCACATTCTCAAAAGGAGGAAACAACACAACATCAGTTGCTTTTTGTCTTATCTACGAGACCATTTGTCTCTATTTTTCTTGTAACTTATTTGTGAGTCATCTTAGATTATATCTCGTTTTGTTAAGAGATATTTTGTATGATTTTTTGTATAGATAAGCCCTCAATCAGATTATTGAGGGTGGATTCTTATATTTTGATGTAACATTGAATATTTTGAAATAAAAAGCTTTGGAGAAATTTTTCATGGCAAAACTGGACAAGGAATTGAGGCAGAAGACTTTTCTCAAGATTCATGTGTCAAATGAGGGATCAATAAGTCATCTCTATCCCATGTTTTGAAGTTTTATATTTGTTTACAATATCATTTGTGTTTCATTATCTTAATATTTAATAAAAAGGATTAAATCAGAAAGTACTTAGGTGTAATCTGATTTCAGTCATTATTATTCTAAATGTTTTCTTCTAAACTAGTTTAAACAACGAATTCTTAATTGCTCCTGTTTGTCTAGTTCATACATCTTTGGTTATTTAGTAAAGAATACTTAACTACTCTGTATTGATAATCAATCTATTTCTCTTCTCTTGAATGTGTTGAAAGATTCTTGATTGCCTTTCACCCGTTTGAATTCCATTCCATTCACTTTAGATCTATAATTGTTTCTAGTTTGATTATCTTGCCCTGATAAACCATCTTTTGTTAAAAAAATTAAGCCAGTGCAGCCAATCCTTTGACTCCATTAGCCCAATGGACTGAAACTATTTGATCTTATTCTCAGCTAAAGAAATACATCAACCCAAAAAAAACAAAAAACACCTGAACTTTATAACTAACCTAATAATTTCTAAAAAAAAAGCTAAATTTTATAGAGAGAGCCCTCTCTGGGTACAGATTGGCTAGATTCTGTACCTGAAGGTTGGTTTGTGGTTACCTCAGACCCCTTTCCTCTTCGAACAACTTCAAGGAAAATTTGACTGATAACAGGATGCTTCATATCTATGTCCATAACTCTATGGAAACTCCACCAAAATAAACTCCTCTTCATGTCAATCCATTCCACATTTGGCACATTTATTCTGCTTAGTATTCTACTCATGTTCAACCATCCTTTGGATTTTCTATCTCTACACATGGTTCTGCAAACCATATTCCAAATATGTGGTATATTGGAGAGACATACCTCTCTCTAAGGGTAACGACCCCTCTTATTCTATGAAGATTTTTCACAATATTAAGGGCATACCTTATGGACTGAACATGCTAGGAAACCTCGTTGAATAGGGCATTATACTTATATTATAATTGTTTTAGAACAAACCTATCCACAAACAGAAAAAAAAAACTCTTTCCTCCATAAGAGACTCGACCTAGTTCATATGGATCCATATATTCTAGGTGTTTCGTTGACAAAATATTTACATGAACTTTATATATCTATGACCCTCAAACTATGGTTACCTTAGTCAATATTACACATGTCGATACTTTTTTTCTTGTCATAAATTCTCGTGCAGACCCTCGGCCATTTTCATTGGTACTATCACAAACCTTGCAACCTACTAACCACAAGAAGATAGGATCTCGACCATCTCTACTATTTCAAAATTTGTTGTGGCCTTTGCACAAAAACACCGTTGAAATCACATTTCAAATTTCTTATGAGCTGCCTCTCTTGAGCTCGATCATCCATAAGATAACCAACCATATGCCATTCTACTTCCTATATCGAACCTATTAAAGTATGTGGCATTATTGTGAACCCTCACATGAGGATCTTGCTCTTGGTGGATGATCATGGCCTCCCTGGAACAACCCTGTAACCCAAGCTACTTTAGGACTATATTTCTCAAGCCTCCTTAATCAAATGAGATCATTCTCACTTGATGTTCTTGCCTTCATACTAAGGCCTCCCTAAATAGCTTTTAGTAGCTAGGACCCTTAATAGTCCTCTATAACTTAGAGTTTGTATCCAATTAGACATTAGGAAATATAAATTTTCCATTTTATATTTAAAACCCCATCCTAGATCCAAAAACCCTTAAATTGGGTTCTTTGTTGAGATATCCTTTTTGTGACCAAAATCACAAAAGCCCAACTTATATATTTTGTGCCTTGTGTATCTTGTGGTTCTTGCAAATTCTAAGTTAATTCTACAATGTTTATATGAACTGGACATACATGTGAAATATTGTCTATGTAAGCTATGATGCTTAGTTGTTTTATTTCCATGGCTAGATGTGTTCCTTATGTTGGTGAGTTCTTAAGTGGTAGAAGCTCAACTTGGACATGAGTAGCCTAAGATGAGGTATATGCAGTTCTTAGGTGAACAATGCACAATCTACTTGTAGTATGTGAAATTGGTGAAGTTGTTATGGGTGAAGCAGACCAATGTGACATGAACTGTAATAGTTATGGACTTGATTTGGTTCGAATGTCATGAAAAAATGTAAGGCTAGTTGTGATCCAGGTGGATATCGGTGACAGCCCACCTATTCCATTTAGACTAGCAACATCAATTCTTGCAGCTTTTCACTTCCAGTAGCTTACTACTTTTAGCACGTTTTTGGTTCCCTCATTCCCGAAGCCATTTCGAGCCATTAATGATCCAGCTTGATATTGGTGGCCACCCACCTATTCCATTTGAACCCCCGCCATCAGTTCTTTCGATTTTCTACTTTTATCACAACTTACTATTTTTAGCAGTTTTTTGGGTCCTGAACTTCCAGAGCCATTTTGGGGCCCTAAAAGTTGTACTCCTCGGATAGATATTCCTAACGAGCTATTGAGCATGTCAAATGGAGATGGGATGCCAAAATTACATCCCCGGGAAGTTGAAACACCAATTTACCCAAACAGGGCCCATAGTTTTGGCGGTTCATCTCCTAGGGTTAGGTTTTTGGATGTTTTAGATTCTACATTATTTCTCAACATTAAATAGGACTTCCACCCTCATTTTAAGAAAGCTCAGGGGCTGGTAGCCATCACATATCTTCTTAGGGATATGCTATGAGTACCCTAGCTCATATATTTCCATTATGTCTGTAATAGGCCTTCGAGGCTCAATGTAGCATAGTTCATAGGCCCGTGTACGCCACATCTCTTCTTATAGATAGGCTGGCAGTGCCATATATTGCTTCCATTATGTTTGTAATATTATTTTATTCATTCTTTTATTAATAAAATGAAGCATTATTTCATTGCATTTATGTCTTTATGGGTATATGTGTATTCTAATCAAGTTGTGAGGCTATGAGTTCCAAGGCATGTTAGGAAATGCTAACATATGATAGATTGTTTGAAGGCATGTCAAATATGCTAAGATGTGTCAAGTGCTAAGGCATGCCAATATGTGCAAGGGTGTGAAAATACGTGGCAGGGACTATCAAGGCAACCAAATGGAGAAACACGTTAAAATACAAGGAAATTAACACATAAGAGGTTCAATAATTCATCAATTTACCTTTTACAAGAGGGGAATTCTAGGAACAACAAAACTAAGTTGAAATAGATGCCAAGTGCGAAGTGTTAGTATATTCTAAGTACCAAATCATCTTCTATTATTTCTCAACTAATTTCCAATAGTTGACCTCAAATAAATTTAATAATAAACCATGCTAAAGCATCCCAAAGAATTTTAATGAATGCTAGATGCACTAATACTTCCCAACCACCAACAAGTGCCAACTGCCAATGTGTATTAGGGAGTGATACACATGTTAGGAAGTCAAGGGGCATGTCAAAGAGTGATAATTAATATTGAGGAGTGTTATGGATTTCAAGGGAAATAGAAGGTACCACTAGTTCAAAATGCATGGAAGTGAATAAATATGAGGGTGTGATAGGGAGTGTCAACGATTTCTAGATAACATGCCAAGGAGGGAGTGACAAGGTATGTTAAGAACTAGTAAGGCATGCTAGGGAATATTAGAGGATGTCAATAAGTTCGTAGGCATGCTAGGGACTACAAGGCATGCCAACACATGCTTTGAGAGTGTTATGCTATGATAGGGACTTCCAACATGTGCTTAGGTGTCCTAGTCATGGCAAGATGTTCTAGGTACATAGATGTTCTAAGACATGCAATGTACCAAGGAAAGTTAGTGTGTGCCAAAGCATGTTAATATGTGCCAACTATGTTTAGGAGTGCTAGATCTCTCTGATTAGTAGAATTAACAAAGCTTGATTATGTATTAAATTATATAGTTTCTACACACACTAGTGGAATTTTATCTAAAGGGAATTTGTTAGAGAATAAACCTAATAGAGATTAATCATATATTGAATTATAGAAAAAATATATTCTTATTACTAGAGGGAAATGATACATAATTACTTCTTAACAAATTGAATAACTCTAACCACTATATTGCAGTTTTATTTTTTTGGTATGAACTATGATTTATAGTTTGGTTTAAAATATGGTCTCTTATGTATACCTTAAGTGAACATAAAAAATTAATTTTATTTATGTCACTTAGAGCATCCTTAACATTGTTTTCCTTACCTTTGACAAAGGATATCCTAAAATAGTCATTAAACAACTAAATTTAATGTCAACACTAAGAGTTAGGGTATTTTTAGTAAACTGTAGTTAGTTGATTCTCCATACTCTAATTTTACTTGAAGCATAAGTAAAGTATCCTCGTGCCTTCTTTAAAACTACATCTATACTTGGATCTAGGTAGATTTGCATAAGAAAAATTGATTTTCTAGGTTGAGTAATCTTAAGAATCAAATCATTGTCAATTATCATTTTATGTCTAAAAATGCTTCTTCATATTCATCTTTCAAATTTAACTATTTTCTATATTAACCTATCAACCCAATAAGTGAGCATACTTACTAAATATTTTAGGTGTAAGATAAAAAAATGTATTTTACATTTTTACTATGATAAACTATAATACCTCTCCACTATTGATTGTAAATATAATTGATTAACTAGGCTACCTTAGAGGTTTTTGAAGGTGCTGAATCCATTTCCAACATCAAAATCATGATTCAAATAGTTTTACTATAATATTTCATAAAAAAAATTAAGATGAATTACGGCGAATTTTGGCCTTCCCGACAATTCCTCCATCTCGTTAGACAACTCCTTTATTTAGGGACTTTTTGGAAGTAAGCATATAGGTGAAAAATCGTTTGAAATATGACCACCATGTTCTAACGATTCTTGAGGAGTAGGTGATGATCAAGGTAGAGGCCTGTTTGCAAGTTGATCACCATGATCGAACAATTGCGACACATGTAGTGATGGAGGTACAACCATATTTGCAAGTTGATTACCATGTACGTTGAACTCTTGCGGGGGACTAAGTTCATTTGAATGATTTGCAGGTTGATCCCCATGTACGTTGAATTCTATCCTATTGAGGGGACATTGAATTTCTAGATCTCGCAATTGAAGATTCATGCAAATCATTTCCACCCTAGCAGCCAGGTTCTTTTTATCTTCATTCTTGGCTTCCACCCCAGCAAGCAGAGATTTGTATTCTTCTGGAATTATATATTCACATTTATAAAAAGATTGCGTACGACTCGTCTACCCATCTGTGGATGGTTGTAGTGTTACCCATTCGAGGGGAGGTCCAATTTCCAAAGCATGCAACTCAGGATATATGGCAGTCAATTCCTTGAAGGATTCCTCCTTGGTAGCCAAAGCCTCATTAACTTCTATCTCCGAGTCATAAATATAACATCTGTTGCATTGTGGATAGCGTTTCCCTAGTTCCCCAATACGCGAACCACAAATATAGAAATGAAAATTTGAAATTGTCTATCAGCAAATGTAACAGATATTGCATGGTATTGCATCCACCCGACTTGATTATCAATGACTTGCAAACGTTACATTCTCTTATCACAGATGTCGCCATCCTCTCTTCAAATTTCCTATGAAGAGCAGATTCAGCTAATTTTTCATCAAACTCTCCACAGCGTAGTGGTAAGCATTGGATACATGATGATTTTAAATGGAGTTGTCTTCTCAGGCAACAAATTAGCCTGGACAACAGGTTTTTGCTGGAATCTGGTTCAGTAAAATTTAAAAAATGAGGTGGTTGCAATGTTTGGAATCTATTTTTTAGAATGGAAATGGCTTAAGCACTATAAAAAACTCTTAGGACACCCAAAATACTAAAGTTTAACAACTGTAAACAAGATTCTAATAAAATCTTTGCCAGATTTTTTGAAAATCTCTGCCAAATTTTTTCAAAATCTCTGCAGGATTCTAGGCCATTCTGTTACTTTTTTAGACTACGACGTTTTAAAAATTTTGAATTTAGACAGTCCAAGACTTGTGCACAATTTTCTATTTCATATTGAATGGTACAAAATGGACAATAAATTAAATTCTCAATTTTGGCTTCAGCTAACGCATCTTGTGTGACAAGAATTGAAACCCTGAAATGGAAATTGGAGCAGAGAGTTTCTCTTCACAATATTATGAATAGATAAATAGGAATACATTGGAAAAATCAACAATAAAGGACTGAAGTAAAACTAAACTACCTATGACACCTAGAAGACAAGAAATTAATTGAACGGAACCTAATGGATAGTAAGATTAATATCTCAACATCCCCTCCTAATCTCAATTGTTACAAGTGGAGGCACTAACAATGCCTAATTTCTCTCTTTGAAATTCAAATACATTCTTTCCCAATGGCTTTGTGAAAATATCTGCAAGCTGATCTTTGGAACCACAAAAATAAAGTGTGATGTCGTCATCATTGACAAGTTCACGAATGAAATGAAAACGTGTGTCAATGTGCTTGCTCTTTTTGTGAAAAAAATGATTTTTTGATAAAGAAATTGCTGAACTGTTATCATAGTAAATTGGAGTTGGCTCCTTCTGAATATCTGAAATGTATTTCAATAATATTCTCAACCACACTGCTTGACAAGTTACTGAATTTGCTGCTACAAATTATGCCTCTGCAGAAGATATTGAAATGATTAATTGTTTCTTGGATGCCCATGAAATTAGATTTGTTCCAAGATGAAAAACATACCTTGAGGTACTTTTGCGATCATCTAAACTTCCTGCATAATCACTGTTTGTATAGCATGAAAGAGAACAATTTTCAGAATGTCTATAAAACAAACCATAGTCTATGGTTCCTACAATATACCTTAAGATCCTTTTTGCACCCTGCCAATGAGTAAGCTTAGGTGATTGCATAAACCTAGAGACAAAACTTGCTGCAAACATAATATCTGGTCTACTTGCAGTTAGATACAACAAACTACCAAGTAGGATTTTATACAATGTGGGATCAACAGATGGTGCTACATCTTCTTTGTTGAGTTTGGTACCTTGAGAAATTGGCGTATCAGCTGATTTTCAATTTGTCATTCTGCACTTTTGAATGATATCGGTGGCATATTTTTGTTGACCAACAAAAATGCCATTATCAAATTGATGAATTTCAATTCCTAAGAAATATTTCATGACTCCTAGATCTGTCATATCAAACTCTTCTTGCGTTGCTGCTTTGAAATCTTCTAGCATCATATTTCCACTATAAACAATATCATCTACATAAAGGCATACAATAAGAATTTTTCCTTCATGAGATTTGGTATACAAAGTGGGTTCATGGTTGTTTCTGTAAAAACCACTTTTGATGATATAGGTGCCGATGCGACTGTACCAAGCTCTTGGAGCTTGTTTCAAACCATATAAAGCTTTCTTCAATCTATATACTTTATGCTCTTTTCCTTTTACTTCAAAACCTGGAGGCTGCTCTACATAAACTTCTTCCTGTAATACACCATTTAGGAAGGTAGATTTTACATCAAGCTAATAGACTTTCCATTTGTGTTGACCTGCTGTGGACAAAATGGTTCTGACAGTGTCTAACCTTGCTACTGGAGAAAATGTTTCACCATAGTCAACACCAAACTGTTGTGAGAATCCTTTGGCAACCATCCTTGCCTTATGTTTCTCATCTTTTCCTTTTTCATTTAGCTTGGTATTATATACCCATTTTACACCAATTTTTGTTTTGTATCTTGGGAGATCAGCTAATTCCCAAGTCTAATTCTTCTCTATGGCAGAAATTTCTTGGTTCATTGCTTCGACCTAATGGTTTTCTTTGACTGCTTCTTCAAAATAAGTTGGCTGAGTTGAAATGAACGTAAACATATTCTGTTGTTCCGATTCATGCTCATGTTCATATATCTCTCTGATACTTCTTGTTTTTTGTCCATCTTATAAATATGTTCGATCACTGGATGAATCAGTGCTTGATGATGTTCCACTTTCAGAATGTTCTGGCTATTCTTCAACCTGCAATCTTGGAGTCTGTGGTATATAAAAAGGCTGATTTGAAATTTCATCTACATGGTCAAACCAAGATTTATTTTCAAAAAATTTCACATCTCTGCTTATAATGAAATTTTTGGAAATGGGTTTATAAAGTCTGTAGGCTTTCAAATTGTCACTGTAACCTACAAATATGCATTTCTCACTTATATCATCAAGATTTTTTCTGAGTTGTGCAGGAACATGAGAAAAGGCTACTGATCCAAAGATCCTAAAGTGTAACACATTTACCTTTTTTCCATCCCATGCTTCTTGAGGTATTTTATCTTGTAGGTTGGATGTTGGAGATTTGTTAAGAACATACACTGCTATCGACACTGCTTCAGCCCAATAGTTATTTGTCAGCTTATTCTCCCGTAGCATGCATCTCGCCATGTTCATGATCTACTAATTATTTCTTTCTGCTACTTCATTTTGCTATGGAGTGTATCTAGTTGTGTACTGCATTAGGATACCTTGCCGTCGACAAAATGTTTTGAATTAATTTGAAGTGTATTATCCTCCTCTGTCTAATCTCAGTACTTTCAAGAGTTTTCCACTCTGTTTTTCTGCTTCTTCCTTGAACTCCAGAAATCTAGAGAAGGTATATGATTTGTTTTTTAAAAAATACACCCATATCTTCCTGCTAAAGTCATCAATAAATGTCAGAAAGTAGAAACTACCACCAATGGACAATGTATGCATTGGACAACAGATGTCGATATGTAAAAGTGCCAAAGGCTCTTTCGCCCTTGAGGTTGATGAGGGGAAATTATCTCTTTTATACTTGGACAAGACACAAACTTCACAATTACAGAATTTTTCATTGATAGTAGGTAGACCAATGAATATAGATTTCTTTTGAAGTAGACTGAGAATTTTGACTGGACAATGACCATACCTAGAATGCCATAGATGATTTTCATCTATTGTTGATATATTTTGGACTAAGGATTGGTTGGTATTTTGGCTTCTAAGGGTCAATGGAAGCATCCTACTCTTGGTCTTTTCAACTTTTGCTATCAACCTTTTATGAGGATATTTTTCATATATATATATCAGGTGTTATTTTGAAACAATACATCATAGCCATGTTCCATTAACTATCCTACACTAAGGAGGTTATGTTTGAGTTGAGGAACATAATAAACATCATGGATGTATTTGTTTTGATTCTGATTAGTAAGAATAGGAACAATACCTTTTCCTTCAGCTTTAATACTTGTACGATCTCCAAGATTTATCTCTGATGTTATGGAAGCATCTAGAGAAGAAAGAAGTCTCCTGTTGCCTGTCATGTGGTTGCTGCATCCGCTGTCGAGCAACCAAATATCTTCACTCTATTTGTCTTATGAGAGATGGCATGAAAGAAACATGGTCTCTGAGGATTCTCCTTCACTGTTGGAGAGGTTGATATAGCCTCTATGCTGATCTAAATATTTCTTTCTACAGTCGTGTTAGTAGTGGCCAAACTTATTACAGTAGTAACATCGAACACTTGATCTGTTCCCTGACCTTCCTCTTTGATTTAGGTTTTGCGAAGGTCTCCACTGCTCTGTTGCATGATGATGATCAAATCTTCCATTTCCTTGACCTCTTCCTCGCTTGTTGCTGCATTTGTATCCTCTGCCTCTGTATCTCATCTGATTTATAAAAAAGTCTTCATTCTCAAATTCCAAAATTCATAATTTTTTATAAATCAGATTTGGCGTCTGTGGCAAAGAAATTGAAGAGGCCATTATTTCTTCAAATGCGCCTTTGTTAATATCCTCTAAAAATTTTAAATCTCTTTTAAAGACTTAAAAAATAAACTCTTAAAACCCTCTTTGAAGTTTCCTCTTCCAATTTGTTTTTTTTTAAACTTCACCATATTCTCTTTCAAACCCTCTTTATAAAACCTTTGAAAATTTTTAATTTTTTTATATAAAAAAACTTAAAAATAAAAATAAAAAATTATATAAAAGTGAAACTTCTTTATATTAAAGTGAAAGGGCTTTCATGTAAAAAAAAGATTTCACTTTATAAATCACATGAAGCATAATGAATTCATAAGATTGTATTAAGAAATAGGGCTTTCACGTTTTAGATCATTGCCATGCGAATGACTTCAAAAGATTATATTAAAAAATACCTTAATATTTCACTCCCACATGTTGCTTAACACTCCACTCCCGCATGTAATTTAACGCAGGTAATTAGACTTGCAGACTGGCGCGGTCCCAAATTCCTTAGTCGCACCTATTTCAAAAACCATGCCAAGAATGAAACTGGCACGGGTATGTGGTGTATTCTCCCGCCAATCAACTCACAGTCGCGTCAATCAACTGCTCCTCTCTTATGCTCCTTCGTGGCTGTGTTGCTTCTCTCCAGTGAGGCTTATGTAACCTAGCTCTGATACCATGACAAAAATTGAAACAATGAAACAAAAAATAGAGCAAAGAGTTGCTCTTATGGAATATTATGAATAGATAAATGGGAATACATTGGAAACATCAGAAATAAATGAATGAAGTAAACTGAAGTAAAACTAAACTACCTATGACACCTAGCAGACAAGAAATTAACTGAATTAAACCTAATGGAAAGTGAGATTATATCTCAACATTGTGCCTGCCGATATTCATATATTTCAACAACATCATTTGGAATAGCTTTACTAATCTCTGAAAATGGAATTGATTCCCTGCAGTCTTCATTAGCAGCGAAAGAGAGCCATGTGCCTTCACACCTCCATAAAGGATTTCATTAACCTGCTTCTCTATACATTCAAAACAAAACTGATGCCCATATTAACACTGTACCACATTTTCACATTGAAATTACCGATAGCAACAACTACATTCTACCCCTTCTCCATCCATTTCATCAAGTTCTAAATTCTCTAAAGTGCCAAGTGTTTTACCAACCATTTCTTCATCTTTAATTATGAACTTGTTTTGGGAATTACTAACATGTCTCGTTAAAGGTCTTTCTACTACTTTGGTCCTTCGTTGATTGCCTAATCTCATGTCTTCTGAAGATTTATCGTTCAATGAAAAAACCTTTTCTGAAGACGCTCCCAAAGTTTGTGAAGATTTTCTGATTGAAATTTAACGATCGAAATAAATAATGTGAGAATGATCCCTCACCACTATAAATCTATGTTTCTATTTTACTTATATATAAATCATATATAAGTCTATGGATACACCACTTTTGAAATGAAAAAGTGTACCGACACACCTGGAAAACGCGGAGATTAATTCGACAATATTCTTCAATGCTCCTAAAACCTTGAGATTTTGGAGCACATGGTGATTTTGAAAGTCCCCCAATGAAATTATTTTGTTCCAATTAATGTGTCATTTTATTAGGGACATGGAGCATGAGGGGTTTTAAAATATATTAATTTTGAATTTAGGTTATTGCGATTTATAATGTATGAAAACAAGTTTATTTAGATTATTGAGTCCACTTGTTAGGAACCACCCAATAGTGAGTTTTAGTGGTTGCTCATGAAGTTTTGTTCAAGTGTTAGGTTGATGTTTTGGGGTGGTCTTTTTTGTATTATAGTGGAATTTGGATGAGTTAGGTTGATGTATCGGGGAGGTCTTTCGTGCATTATAGTGGCATTTGGAAGAAGTTTTTTTCGAATCTATGATCAATTACAATTTTGGTGTTATTTTTCTAGTGTATTGTTGGAGAGTCTAGAGATGGAGAGTTTCCGAGATTCTGTTTGTGCGATAGTGGTACTTGTATTCTGCAACCCTCTTACTATGGTGATATTGGGAGGGATTTTTGGGTGTTGGAGTATTGCATGCGTTGGCTGGTCTCAAGTGAGGCTTTGGTAGAGAACTTCTCCTTTTTTGTAGACATGTCAAATCACATGGAGTAACAGTGAAAAGGGGGTGGACATCTTGCCCAAACCATTACTAGTGGAGTTAGAGAATCTTCTTAGAGCGAAGAGCTCTTAGAAAATATAGACATAGAAGAGGAGATAACACATAACCGTGCTCCTTCTTTGGTAAACTTGGATATAGTGCACGATCATAGGTATGAGGACCGCAATGAAATGGTGGCATATTCGAATGACATCCAATTTTCGCAATTTGAAATTCTGGAATAAATTTTTCGAACTCAACGAAGACTGCAAGTGATAGAGGGTTGGTTGGAACACATGGAATTCCATATGCATGAAAATCATGACAATCATGTTTCACATTGGTCACCTTGAAATATCGTTCTTTGGTTGTTTGCTTATTTTGTCATTTTTTTGGTTAATATGGCTTCAGTCCCTCCATAAATAAGATATATATATATATATATATATATATATATATATTTAAATCTCATGCTATGTTAAATTTGGTGCTATATATTAGAACTCTCCTTCCCAACAAATCTGGTCGGAATAAGGTAAGCCAAGCAATAAAAACTATAGGTCTACTTCTTTTCAATTTAATAATATAAATTTTATGTTTTAATTAAAAAAAAATCACAACGATACACTGAAATGATTTAGTCAAAAATAAAAACTTTTAGTATATTAATTATTATATATATATATATATATATATATATATATATATATATAGATATATATATATATATATATATATATATATATATATAGAATAAGTTATTCAATACAACTAAAATTCTAAAAATCAATGTATTAGAATATTCTAAAGTAAAATATAATTATTATATAAAAAAAACAAAAACACAGACTAGCTAATTAGATGTGTATATTTTATAAAATAATGTGGGGACGGTATATAAATAAATATTTTTAAAGAAAATGAACAAGAACAAAAATTGAAAATGGGGAACAAATAAATAATAGGATGATGGAAAAAAACTTGAAAATGAAGATAATTAAGAGGGGAGGGAAGGGATCAAATAACTGCTAATCATCTAGCCATCATCCCTATTATAATTATTAGGCCTTCTCTCAATTTCTATGGCCTCTATGAACATCCCGTTATGTAAATGATTTATTCTAGCAATGACCTCGGCCTCTTTAACATATATGTGGTGGTTCATCCTCTCTACATGCTCTACCAATTTCGAGGTGTGAGTTATATAATGTTTGATGTTGATCTCATGCTCATAAATCCTCTAATTTACATAGTGACTAGTTTCTCCAATGTAGTAGGTCCCACATGAACTTGTGATTACATAAAAAACTTACATATTTTTAGGGTACAGGGTCTTTGAATAATCTAAGGGAGATTCAAATGGTTTCTAGGGGCATAATGGTGGAAGAAACCTTTTTCTTAAGAATCCAATCAATCTTGTCCATGGTCCCTTGGATGAAGGCAACATGTCCCTTTTAAATCACATCACGAGGTTCCTTCTATATTCTTGGACCTTAGCCAAATTTTAGAAAATCCTTAAGAGCTCAGTGCCTCCTATAGCCATTACTTTTGAGAACTTTAGGGAGATGACTTTTCTCACTCTCAAGATGACTCTCATCAGAAAATATTATTTCAGGATTAACTAATGTGTTGAAAACACCCAACTTTTTTGCGAGCTAATGATGGGACTTTGCGTTAAGATACTGTTTAGCATGAGTCTTATAATAAAACACTTTGTCAGATAATGTACCATCATCCTTCTTATAGAAAATAATTTCAAGGAAAGTTAAGTTTCCATTTACTTTTGGTTCCATTGCAAACAATGAGATGGGTCATGGTATTTTGTGCATGTGATATTAGTAACCCATGGTATTGGTCCATGGTATTGTGACGCTCTATTTTGAAGTTAAAAGTATCAATGATAAACAATCTTCACAATAAAATTATTTCTACATTTTTTTAAAATGTTTAAATGTTTCACTCATATATTAATTGTTTTTATAAATACTTGCCTAGAACCATCTTAAATTTGTATGTATCAAGTGCTCAGAGGGATCAAGTTTGATTGTAGGATGGATCTAAGATGGTACTCCTGTATTCCACAATAGATTTCCTCAAGCTTTTAAATGGGCTTCGCTATAAAAGATACAATGGACAAATAGGATGGGCTATGCAACATCATGGGATTGTAGACTACCATCGGTAAACCCATAAAGGGACTAACTCAAACTTATCTTAATAATTATGATTTTTTATTTTAACTTGATTTTAAATATCTAATAAAGTAAACATAACATTACATAATGTTCTACAACATTTATTCTTAATAATTTATATAATGCATATGATCATGATTAACGTCCACTAATATCAAAATAACTTAATGAACCCTAGGAAGGTAAGAGATTACTCAAGATTATTTATCACCTTATTTCTTATTTTATAGTCTACGAAGTAGTGGGGCTAACCCTTGGATTAATAAAACATTAGCTAGGCTCATATAATCTATTTGATCCGGATCTTGGGGGGAGGCCCCCAAGATCTAAAAATTTGAAATGGATTTGACAAAATCTGCAAAATTAGAAGGCCAGAAAAAAGAGAGAACACAAAGAAAATAAAACCACAAAGAAACTTGTTTTATTAAAATAGAGAATAACTGTAGAAGCTACATTGTGGCAGATAATCTCTCCTTTTACAAAGTGAGGCTTGTTATTTATAGCCTTTTTTGAGATACAATACCATACGTGGATACCATGGGCCAATACCATGGGTAGATGCCACTTACAATACCATGGGTAAATCCCATGTGTGGATGAATGCCATGGGTGGATACATACCATGGGTCACTTATAATACCATGGGTGAATAAATATCATGGGTGGATGAATACCATGGTTCGATGCTATTTACAATACCATGGGTAGATGGATAACATGGGTAGATGAATACCATGAGTTGATGTCATTTTCCATTCGGATCACTATTAAAATAGCTAGGGTTTGCATCCTACTTGTGCCACACCAACCCAAACTCATAGTTCGATCATTCTCATTGTGTTTCAAACTTGTGAATATTTCACCACAAGGTGCCTTAACATATCACCCTATCACCATCTAGTCCATGCCTCATGATTTAGAACTCTATAACATCTTAGTATCCTCTAAAAACAATAATATAAGTTCTTACACATCATGATACTCCTATTGACTTAAAAATTCAAGATGGTTGGTAGTGTGACAAATAATTTTAAATATATATCTAATGTTTGTACAAGCGGGACAACCTAAAAGGCAATATTTTTCACTTTCAACGCTCTTATTGTCATAATTATTAAGAGGCCCCATTTTTCACCTTCTGACCCTCTTATTGTCATAAATGTGAAATAAGGTTTCATACCATGGTGTTTTAGAAATACAAAAATGCCTACTTTCACTATGAAGGCTATACCGAAGAATCTATTTTTATTTTAACATTGTTTATATTATTCTTTACACAAATAAAGTGAAGGATATATTTTTTTTATTTTCAAGATTGGGGTCGATAACCTCGTTATAATATCTTAGTTTCCTTGATCCCTCTCACTTTTCATTACGTAATAAATTCTCATTCAATGTTGCAAATTATAAGGTGGTATATATCAAGATTAACGAATGCTCCAAATTACAAGGCAGTAGATTACACCTATTTAAATAAGCATGTATTTGCAATCTTAGTAATGTATCTTGTTCTTTTTCTCCTCAAGGAAAAATAAAAAAATTATTTAGAGAGTAAAACAAAATTTTAGAGATGCTTGAGAGAATTCAACCACATGAGTGAGTTACACATGCCCAAGAAAACAAAAACTAAGAAGAAGAACCACAATCAACCAAAAAAAAAAGAAAATTATACATTTGGTAGCTAAGTATGATGCACCAAGCTACAATTTTTTTACTTTGTTTTTCTCCACTTTACACTAATCATTAATGTTTGGAGTGGAGGTTAGAATAAACATATAATTATATTCCATATTCATAGAGAATCTGAACTTTACGGGGAAGGAATTACTTTTTTTTGTAGGAACCTTTGTTTCAAGACTCGTATTCCCATTTTTCTACATTTCAATTGTAGTTTATTTTTCCCTATTATTGATCATTCTTTGAGCCACAATTCCTCCTTACTCAACTTTTTCTTCCTCTAATATGTCTTTCGACTTCTACACATCATTATTTGTAGCATGAGTTTGTGATGTCATCTTTCTCTATGTCTGAGATATGCTCTAAAAATTGTTATTCCTTTGGCTTTAGGGCCTTTTTAAATATTTTTTTTTGGATCTTTCTTTGCTTGAGAACGAGAATTTTGTAAATGTTCCATTTTTTAACAAATTTTACATCTAAATGTCATGTATTCAAAATATAACAGTTCATTCCACTAAACTCTATTATGAAGAAAAAGTATGTAATAGAGTACACCTTTTGTAAGATCTACCTTCAAATAAATCCTAGGAAAAGTAAAAATTTCTTTTCATGCTCTGTCCATATCAAAAGCTATAAATTTCCCTAATATATTTACAATTACTTCTAATACTTTTTGATGCCCGAAATGGAAGGGAAGATTATGTAAACTAACCTAAATCGACATTGTGCCAAACATCATGACATTTGTGATCCAGATTTATGTAAGAACGCAAAAGAATACACATATAATCATAAATACAGAGACACAATAGAAATAACAGTTCATTTCATTAATATCAAAGAACTCAAATTCGCTTACAGACATAATGGAAATAAAATCTCTAGAAAGGTGGTAGCTTATATCTAAGAATAGATGTCACGGCTACAAGCCTCTGAGTTGTGTTCCAATGAGGCTCGAGGGCCTATTTATTATAGAGAAACAATGGAAAACCTTAAACATTCAAAAACCTTACCCTAGGAGATGAAGTAAAAAAATTATGGGCCATGTTTGGGTAAATTGGTGTTTTAAGTTCCCGGGGTTGTGAATTTGGCATACTATCTCTGTTTGACGCACATGATACATAATTAGAAAGATATATTCAAGGACTATAGCTGTTGGAAAAGAAAATAAATTTTGGAATGGAATCATATTAGATATAATTGTGATGCCCAAAAAACGTCATTTAGGGCCTGAAAATGGCTCTAGAAGTTTAGGACCCGAAAAACTGCTAAAAATAGTAAGTTTTGCCGAAAGTGAAAAACTGAAAGAGACAATGCTGTGGCCCCAAGTCGAATAGGTGGGTTTCCACCAATATCCACCTAGATCATTCCTCCCCCTTAGGAAGCAATGGTCCCCATTGCGTTGAGTTGCTCCATGAGATGAGGAATCTTCTATTGATCTTGGTCAGTGGTGAGTCACTTGCCTTAGTGGAGGAGTTGGCCAAATTTGACAACCCGATGCAGTTGGATCTTCTGTTGGCAAGTGTTCTTGATTTTCATGTCCATGATACAATATATCACGGAAAGTTCCATGTAGTTTGGGTTTAACTCTATTTGTGTGAGTTTTTCTGCAATGTGAGAGTGTCCAGTAGAGGTGGGAAGTAGGGACAAAGGTGGTCCACATTGAATACTCGATGTATACCAAGGAATGGTGGAGTACTAAGCTCGAAATAACTATTTCATACAGCCTTGGTGATGGTGTACGACCCATATCAGAGCGCGCGAAGCTTGCCGTGGAGTCCAGTGAGGCGCTTCTTCTACAAATGTAGCCACACATTATCACCCACGTGGAAGTTGTGTTGCACACGATGTTGATCATGTCATTTCTTGTACTTAGAATTGGAGCTATCCAATATGTCATGAACTTGTTGGCGGATGTGCTGAATGCACTCAATGAAGATGTTCGCTTTGTCAGCTTCAAACTGGACATGAGCTGAATCGGCCTGAGTAGGCACAAATGGCATGGCAATGTCAACGGGACATAACGGCTAGAATCCCAATCCCACCTGAAAGGGGCCGTGGCCAGTTGAGATGTAGAGAGCTTGGTTATAACTGTATTGTACATAGGGGAGGATCTCATCCCATGTGTTTGGATGCTTTGAATTTTACATACGCAAAATGTGTACAATCATCCTGTTGACGACCTCTTTCGGGCCATTAGTTTTGGGATGGAAAGTTGTGGACATGGTGAGCTTGGTGTCCATCATTGACCGGAGGCTGGACCAAAATGTGCTCAAGAATCTATTGTCCCAATTTGATATGATAGACTGTGGGATCCGAAAGTGCAACCACACTTGTTCAAAGAAGAGTTTATCGGTGGCTTCTATTGTGATATTCTTCTTGTAGGCTGACATAATGGAAATATTCGAGAATCTATCGACGACAACAAAAACACAACCGTTTCCATGATTAGTAGAAGGAAGGCGTGACATGTAATCCATGGAGATGGATTCCCAAGGTCGAAAAGGGGTAGGTAGCAGAGTATCGAGGCCTTGCTTATTGATGGTAGGCTTGGCAATGGCACAAGCAGTGAAGGATCTGATGTACTTCCTGACATCCTGTCGAAGGTTTGGCCAATAGAAATACTTCTACAGTACTACCACTATTTTCTTGACCCTAAAATGCCCAACGACTAGACTGTAGTGTGCTTCCCATATCATCTTGGCATGCTCACTCGAAGGAACAAAAATGTGTCCCAGGTGACATAACAGGGCATATTGGAGGTGAAAATTTGAAACTTGCGTACGCCCTAAGAGTGCCTTATATGTGTGGCTGAATTATGGATCATTCTTGTAGAGAAGCATCCAATTAGAAGTCTAATGCCCACAAGAGTTGAGAATGGTTGTTAACGCCACAATCGGTGGTCGACTGAGGCAGTTTGAAACATTATTGGTGCTTCCCTTCTTTTACTTGATGTTCAAATGAAACGGTTGCAAATATGTGGACAAATTTTGATGGCGATCGCTTTGTAAATTCCCTTGTCTCTGTATGAACTGCAAGCGTCAGTGGTCTGTGTGGATGATTTTTTCCTTCCCCAGAATGTATTTCTTCCATTGCTAGAAAGCCTGCACAATGGAATACATTTCTTTGTCATAAGTGGGATACTTGTGAACTGTGTCAGACAATGTCTTGCTGTGATGTGCCACTGGATTCCCCTGTTTAGTAAGAGCTACCCCAATAGCATACTTAGAGGCATATGTCTCGATATCAAATGGTTGTTGCAAGTCTGGTAATGTGAGCACTTGGGCAGAACATAGGTGATGTTTCAATTCTACGAACACCTTCAGTTGATTTTCTGACCAAATTAATTTTTCTTTTGCTTCTCCCATGGTGACTTAACACAAGGGCCTAGTGATATGAGAAACTCCCAAAATTAACAGGTGGTAAAAGCTAGCAAGACCCAGAAAGTTGTGAAGCTTTTTTAGAGTGGTTTGGGTTGGCAAATCTCGAATGACCTAGATCTAGGTTAGATCCACATGCACCCCCCTTTCTTCAATAATGTATCCCATATATTGAACGTGGGTCATGCCAAAAGTGCAGTTATCCAAATTTACTCACAACTTGTGTTGCTGCAGTGTTTGGAGGACTTTTAGCATTTGGTGGAGGTTCTCTTCCCAAGTCTGGATGAACATCAGAATGTCATCCAAGTACACCACTATAGATGATTTGGTTAATGGCCCCCGTCGATGTTTACAACTTTTCCAGAGACATATTTTCATGGTGGCCTTATGGTCCCACCAAGTTATAAATATTTATCTGGAGTTCTCTGCTGCATCTTCAAACCAATGGAATTCACCAATGTAATCATCTGGTATTCCAACTAGTAAACCTATAGTGAGTACTGAATGGCCTGATTATTTATACACATCATCAGGGAAATATCAAGCTGGTCCTTCTGGGTCTATTCCATCCAGTACAATATCAACTAGACTCCCAACATTTGGAGAGCAATATTTTGTATCTTATTATCCTCCTCGTGATGGGGGGAAAACCTTGGTCACTCACTATGATAGTACTCTGTCACTTTTTGGTCAACCTAATGTCGAAATGAGTGTTTGTAAATTTCAGCCCACTATTCTTATCCAATCGCAAACATTTGTACACCCGTATCAACCAATTCAACCTCTTACACCCACATCATTTCCGCTTGTTAATACATATTTACCCCTATTAAAGAATCAAAATTTTGTAGAGCAACCTTTTCAGGTGGGTCCTTGAACTCAATACCCTCAATTATTGGGCCCACAGACTCCAAATGCTTTGGTTCATTTACAACATCAACCTATACCTGGAATCATTTATTCACAAGCTCCTTTACCATTTTATGGGATGTCACAACCACAACCTAGTTATACCTATCCTCAACTGAATCCAAATTATTCTAATTTGGGGTATAACATTGGTGGACATACCCCTTGGAAACCTCAAGCACAAATACCTCAGACTTCATTTCAACAAGTATCATATCTAGGTTTTAGTCAACAGAATCTTCAAGTGTTTTATTTTCAAAAAAACCACTATCTGACTTACCAACAACAGATTACTTATGTTGGTGCCCAAAGGCCCGTTGTTCAAGAAATTCCATCATACCCTTGCTATTCTCAACCCAACCTTAATCGACAGTTTCCCTTTATTGAAAATTTTGAGATACCAGATTTAGATCGGCTAACCAATGATCCAATCAAATATGCTCCTTGGTGGCTCATGATACCTCACAAATTACCCTCAGATATTCCTAAGTTCAATAGAAACCTTGGGGAAGACCCGTCGACTCCTATCATTACTTATCATTTGTGGTGTTCATCAAACTCCCTTAATGATGATTATGTTCAACTACATAGTTTCCATCATACGCTCACTAGTCCAGGTACAAAAAGGTATATTTAGTTACCTAGAGCATCTTTTGATAATTTCACTACCCTAGCTATTGTCTTTCTAACTCATATCTAGTTACCCATATGATAAGAAACTCAAACAGAACCCTTGACCAATTACAAACTGACAAATACTACTCACATTTCTGATTATATTCATGAGTTGTCGTCATCATCGTAGAATGTTTAAGACATTTGTTCCAGATCAGCTCCTTGATGAGCTGTTCATTAAGTCCCTGTTACCATCTATTACTGAGGATGTGGCTAAGGGTGTCGTCATCAGAGAAGAGTGGGTTATTTCTCATGCCCAATATTTAGATTTAATTTATACTCAATCTGGCACACTCTATGAAAAAATTCCTAACGTGCCAAGATCTAATTTTACTGTCCCTCCTTAATTAAAGGACTCTCATGCCAGAGATGGCTTGATTGGTACTACAACCACACATCATACTACTGCATTTGATCCTACACCTTCTTCCAAAATTAATTTCATGTCATTTGACAAGGGAGAAAGTGACAAGCAACCCGGAAGTAAGAAAAAGGGGAAATCTAAGAAAAAGAAAACTTCCAACCTGTAGGAAAGATCATCTGATCAATCGTCTGGACCTAGGAAAATGCTTTATCCATGCATAATCTGTAATGAGGAACATTTTGGTTTGGATTGTCCTCATGTGTTGAAGTCTCAAAAATCATTAAGAATTCTCATGTGTCAGCTCTGTTGACAGATCCGTTTCCAAATCCAGACACAAATTTAGTTGCTACGGATCCATCTTCTCATTCCCAAGTACTTATGTTATCCATGACAAAACCTTCAACAGATATTATACCTCGACTATGAATCCTTATACATAATATGTACTGCCTACTGCTATTCCTGAATTGACCAAAGAGAGTAATTCACAAATCGACATATAATCCTCGAGCAAGAGCTACTAAAAATTATAATATAGTTGAAGATTTGGCTCAATCCCCTTCAACTATGTTCACTCCTGAGGTATTACAAAATTTTCCCTCCTAGAAATAGGTTTTATTGTCGAATATTGGTGGAATTGATTGGACTGATTATAATCTATAAATCTTTAATCATACAGGCTATGTACCACAATTACCAGCAGAATTGGCATTCTCCATACAAGTAAATGTTCTCAATCACCTTGTTCATCGTACTATTATTGATGAGGAAGCCTATACATGTATTATGTCTCTAAATTGTTGGAAGTCACTTGGCTCACCACGCTTATCTCAATCATCAATGACGTTGAAGGCTTTTGATGGATGTACATATAAACCTTGTGGTATTATTAATAACCTGCATATTGAATTAGTGGGAAAAATAGTGAATGTTGACGTCGAGGTTGTTGACGAGCCCCTTGACTATAATGTTCTACTTGGAAATCCATGGGTATATGCTATGACTGCAATTTTTTCTACATATATTAGAATGATCGCCTTTCCATGTAAAGGTACAATTACAGTCATCAATCAACTATCCTTCTTTTCCTCTGCTTCACAGGTAACTAGAAGCGTTTTTTTCATTCACGAACCATAACTAGCACTTAAGAACATTGGTGTAGGACTCTTAAAGGATTCCACTCTCATGGGAACCTTTTCATTACCACTACCTGTGACGTTGGCAGAAATTGCAAGTATAGAGACCTGCCACATGATCTCTTCCACTCCATCTGGCTTAAGGGAGAGTACGGGTGATTCTAAAATTGCTATGTTGGATGAGTTTTTTTTGCCCAACCCTATTGAGCTAGCATAGAAATCAATCTATTTGGATTGGGAAGCGAATCCAAAATCAGTGTCGCTGGTTGTTTGGGTTCATCATAACTTAGATTTTTGTACTCCATATGATCCTTTTTCCTCAAATTTCTTGACAGATGAGAATATTTTGGAAGACATGATGTCAGAAGGAGAACCATGGGAAGATTTTCATCATCATTCCCATATTTCTGATTATGAAGAAAATTATCTTAGTGAACTATATCACCCATCAATTAAAAATTTCTTTTCGAATTCTTTACCTATTAATACAATTGATTCCAAGTGAAATCTGTCAAATATTGAGGAAACCATTTCTATCAATATTTCGACCAAACCTGGTGTTGTAGCATATATTCATGTCGGTGTGTCTTATTCTACATCAGAACTTGAAACATATCATTCTCTATTTCATGAATTTCATGATTTATTTGGTTGGTCTTATGAGGAAATTCCAGGTATAGCTACTAGTATTGTTGAAGACACTATTAATATGTATCCTGATGTAAAACACATGCCAGACAATGTCAATGCATGCTAAGCATTAAGGATTTTTGAGGCATGCTAACACATGCTAGCTAATGTCAATGCACGCTGAGTGTTAAGGAGTTTCAAGGCATCACAAAGTAAAACTAGGTCAAAATGAATGGAAATGAACAAATAAGAGTGTGTGTAAGGAAGTGTAAGTGAATTCAAGTGTGCCAAGGATGAAGTGTCTTAGACAAAGTTCATAATATGATTTGAAAGAGGCAATCGTATGATTGCGATAATGGGCTCGAAAAAGAAATTTTAGAGAAATGTAGAGTTTTTGGTGGGCACAACACCATTTTTCCTGTATCTATTATTTTTATATGACACCTGGCACACTATGGCTGAATGCTCATGTTTTAAACTATTTTAGATAATTTCATATTGTACATTGTTGTCAATAAGTTTCGGGGCACGCGCCTTGTGCCAACTTATATCTTTTGTGTCTTGTGTATCTTGTGGTTCTTGCAAACTCTAAGTTAATGCTCAAATGTTTAAATGAACTGGAAATACATGTGAAATATTGTCTATCTAAGCTATGATGCTTAGCTGTTTTATTTCCATGGCTAGATGTGATCCTTGTTTTGGTGAGTTCTTAAGTGGTACAAGTTCAACTTGGACATGAGTAGCCTAAGATGAGGTATATTTAGTTCTTAGGTGAACAACACATAATCTAGTTGTAGTAGGTTAAATTGGTCAACTAGACCAATGTCACATGAACTGCAGTAGTTAGGGACTTGATTTGGTTCCCAAATCATGAAAAAATGTGATGCTATTTGTGAGGCCATTAGTTCCAAGGCATGCTAGGGAATGCTTACATTTGCTAAATGGTTCGAAGGTGCCATGTGCCAAGTGTTAGTGCATTCTAAGTACCAAATCATCCTCTGTTACTTCTTATCTACTTTCCAATAATTTATCCCAAATAAATTTAATAATAAACCATGCCAAAGCATAGCAAGGCATCTTAATGAATTCTAGATGCACTAATACTTGCCAAGCACCAACAGGTGCCAAGTGCCAATGTCTATTAGGGAGTGATACACATATTATAAAGTGGAAGGGCATGTTGAAGTGTGTTAAGAAGTGACAAAGAGTGATAATGGATGTTGAGGAGTGTTATGGAGTACTAGGGCAACAGAAGGGACCACTAGGTCAAAATGCACGGAAGTGAATGAATATGAGGGCATGACAAGGAGTGTCAACAATGTCTAGATAACATGCTGAGGAGGGAGTGACGAGGTATGTTAAGCACTAGTAAGGCATCCTATGGAATATCAGAGGATTTCAATAAGTGCCTAGGCATGCCAACACATGCTTGGAGAGTGTTATGCTATCATAGGGACTTCGAACATGTTCTTAGGTGTCCTAGTGATAGAAAGATGTTCTAGGTACAAAGATGTTCTAAGACATGAAAGGTACCAAGGAATGTTAGTGTGTGCCAAAGCATGTTAAGATGTCAACACTAATCATCATCAAACAACTAACTCTAATGTCAACACTAAGAGTTAGGGTATTTTTAGTGAAGTGTACTTAATTGATTCTCCATATTCTAATTTTACTTGAAGCATAAGTAAAGTATTCTAATTCTTGCTTTAAAACTACATATATACTTGGCTCATGGTAGATTTGCATAGGAAAAAATAATTTTATAGGTTAAGCATTCCTAAGAATGAGACAATTGTCAATTATCATTTTATCTCTAAAAATACATCTTCATATTCATCTCTCAAATTTAAATATTTTCTATATTTACTTACTAAATATTTTAGGTGTAAAATAACAAATTGTATTTTACATTTTTACTATGATAGACTATGAATAATTTGAGTACTAGTGTGAAGAACTCTTTATGATCCCACTTATTCTAGTAGTAAATAAGGATGTGATACAGGAATACATGATAATAGGGTACAAATATTTTTTACAATAAAAAAATCATACAGCCAAATATTTAGGGACTTTTTGGAGTAAGTGTGCAGGTGCACCATTGTTTGAAATCTGACCACCATGTTCTGACGATTCTCGAGGAGGAGGTGACGATCGAGGTAGAGGCCTATTTGCAAGCTAATCACCATGATCTAACAATTGCAGCACAGGTAATGGTGGAGGTACAACCATATTTGCAATTTGATTATCGTGTACGTTGAACTCTTGCAGAGGTCTAAGTTCATTTGAACGATTTGGAAGTTGATCCCCATGTACATTGAATTACAGCCTATTGAGGGGACATCGAATTTCCTAATCACGCAATCGAAGATTCATGCGAATCATTTCTACCCTAGCAATCAGGTCCTTTTTATCTCAATTCTTGGCTTCCACCCTAGCAAGCAGAGATTTGTATTCTTCTAGAATTATATATTCAAAATTACGAAAAGGTTTCGTATGATTCATCTACCCCTATGTGGATGGTTGTAGTGTTACCCATTCGAGGGGAGGTCCAATTTCCAAAGCATGAAACTCAGGATTTATGGGTGCCATTTCCTTGAAGGTTTCCTTCCTGGCAGCCAGAGCCTCATTAACCTCTATCTCGAAGTCATAAATATAACATTTTTTGCATTGTGGACAGGGTTTTCCTAGTTCCCCAATACGTGGACCACAAATACAAAAATGAAAATCTAAAATTGTGAAATTGTCAAGTTGAAATCTGCAAACATAGCACATTTGGTTCCCACATCCACATGTCATGAAATTGCATCCACCCGACTTGATTATCGGCAACTAATCAGTTACATTCTCTTATCACAGCTTTCACCATCCTCTCTTCAACTTGCCTATGAAGAGCAGTTTCGGCAGATTTTTCATCAACCTCTTCACAACGTATGTCGAAAATATTACCTTCAACTGCTGTACAATTTGTCGCATTCTAATTTTGTTTCGAAGGGTTCTGTCACAAGCTATTACACAACAATTTGTCACCGTCCCTACAATCCCCATCCCGCACATTGGAGGGCTCATTCCATGACCTGTGGGCGGAGTTAAGGCTTGAAAATACTTTCATTGCATCCCTCTGAAGATGAGCTTTAATTGCTTTGAAGACATCTCCTTGCAAAAAACCCTAAAAATAGATCTTTTTCCATTAGCGCAGTTCCATAGTTCAGCCATCACGCCAAGAGGGAAATCCTCCAAAGAGGGCGCGCCAATTGGCGCTCTATCATAGAGCCATACCCGTGCCAACCATATTAAGAGGTGTTTTTAAAAAATAAAAGGCGAAAGTTTCATCCTAAAAAATTACTGGGCTGATTTCTATCTTGAGTTGGGAGGTTTGGCTACGGATTTCCATGGAGAGGCAGTGGTTTGCCACCTCTCATGAAAGCTTCCTTGATGATAGGGCCAATCCCATAATTATAGGGATCCCAACTCCCCTCCCTCCTTCTATAAAATCTTGCCCATTTCCATTTGCAAGCTAGTTCCAAAGAGTGGCAGAATTTCTAAGTTCCCAAGAGCTTTCATGCTGCAAAAGCCTTCTTGATTCCCTAAGGCCAAATCCAAGCAAGGAGACTATTTCCAAGTATCCGGAGAGAGAGGCTTGTCCCATCCCTGACAGGATTTTTCGAGACATGTTGTGCTGACGACCCGCTAAAGGGGAGTGTTGCGTCGAAGCTATGGTTGTATTCTTATTTTGACTCTTTAATGATAAGCGACTATCGGTTATGGTTCCACTCTTGTTCTTGATCATATTCATAAGTTATATCCTCTTCGACTGATATATAGTTGTATGCACTGGATTTTATGCTTGCGTTTGTGTTGTTTCTTGCATGTGCAGGTGTCCGATCAAGGAGATTGTGAGGATTGTGATCTGCCAGGGAAAAGGAATGGGAGCACCACCTCTTCTACAGACGATAGCGTTCGATTCCAGGTAAGCCTTCCTCACAAGTTGGTTTATTTACAATTAGGAACCTGGACTGTAGCGTGTTTGATTGTTTCTATACCCGATCTGGGCTAGTAGGAATCACCTCTGTGCGCAGAGGGTATTTACCTCCTCAACAATTTGGCGACTCCACTGGGGACTCAGCATGTTGTTTGATTTGTAAACTATAGACGAAGTCTGAAGCACAACCAGATAGCCTTCAAAACACTTTTTCTCTACATTAGCGGAGTGGATCAAAATTCCTTCAGTCAATCTCTGGTTTAGTTTACGGACTGAAAAACTTGGAGCTTTGTCTTGTCTTTTTGGTTGATTATTGATTCTCCTTACTTGATTGGCTCTTTTGGCTGGCTCTTTTCTAAGTGTTTGGCTTTTGGTTCAACCCCAGAGGATCAGATCTGACCTTTTCTTTTCAGAATTTTCACCTTTTCATAGTTGGCTTGATTGGTGTGAGTTTAGCCTTAATAGTCACGCCAGTTGGCGTATTTTTCCAGTTCATCACTCGCGCCATTCCCTGTCTAGCGCAGATTACAGCCAGACACTCGCGCCATTTCCTGTAGGTGCTAGGGTTTACCCTTGTTCGGAAGCTTCTTTTGTTCAGTACTTTGCTTCTCGGTTTGTTTTGGATTCTGTTTGAAGTGGTGAGTCTGGTCTTGGTTGGGAGATATTATTTATTTTTTCATTTTCAGGCATTGGCGCTTGTTGTCAGTTAGAAACCCACGCCAATTGGCCATTGGCGCTAGTTGTCAGTGTGCAAGTCGCACCAGTTGGTGCTAGTTGTCAATGTACAAGTCGAGCCAATTTCAGGATGTATGAAAATTGAGACTCTTTCCCTAAATCCTTCACCAGTGTGTCTTTCCCTTTCGATCTTTTCACTGTATCAGCATAGATTACATTGCTCATTGTTTGGAATGTCTTCTTTCCATGATTGTTTGATGTAAAAGGAAATGAATGCCCTGTTTTGATCCCTTGCTTTGGAAGTCCTCTTTGGTTTGACCTCATATGTTTTGTCGCCTTTTGAGGGATTTCGTTACAAAGTGTTTGAAACAGTGATTGCATTCTTAGTGTTTGTTTACATCTCTTTTGCATTCGTCCTTCATTAAGAAGATTTGTGTTCTTTTAGTTTTCATCTCATAGTTTGCTTTTCATTAAAATGCATTAGATCACATTGCATTGAAAAGTGTTTTTTGAGATCCATCATTGAACTTAGATTACATTGTTTAATGATTGAAAACTAGACATCGCTTTGAGTGCATTCTCTTTCGTTCAAAGCATGCATTAAGTAGATTTTCATTTCATCGAAAAATGCATTGAGTGCATTCTTATAATTTGAAAAGGAAAAAGGAAATTGTGCATAGATTACAATTGCATAGTTTTCGAAAAAGAGAATTTTGCATAGATTACATTGTATTATTCGCATCGTTGAATGTTTGAAATTACTTTCGGATAATGAAAGTCATCTAGTTTGGAAAAAGTTTCTTTTTTCAGTTTTGCTGTTTTTTGCATCATTGTTTGAAGCTCTTCTCTTAACTAGATAACATTCATCGAATTGAAAGTTTTCTTTTCTCATATAGCTCCATATAGGAGATTGTCATATGACATATGGTAGGGCCTTGAAACCGAAACATAATTTAAGATCAACCATAAAATTTACTCAATTTACCTAAGGAAGCATTGAAACATTAACGAACATTTAGAGATCTAGGTTAGAGACATGTTCTGGCGTCTTAAAACCTAGTAGTTGTCGTTCTCCTTTTGGCTTTAGACAGCGCTAGTACGGACTTGTGCTCCCCGTACCGTCGTGTATATAAAGGGAGACCCCAGTAGGTTTCAATCCTTTATCCGTGGGAAGCCAAGTTTGCCGCCCTATATCCATGATACACCAGAGACAGCATTCAGGGAGATTTCCTGCATGTACGGAAAGTCCTTGGTTGATTTCTTTTTCATTATTGAAACCAAGGTGTATATTGCAGTTCACGGTTATTTGGTACACCCTTTGCCTAGTATTCCTGAGTAGTCATTTCGATCTTTTCTAACTCTTTAAATTTGAAAAGGTCATCAAGCGCTTGTCCTTTCACACTTGTTTCCAATCTGAAAGTGATAGAGTCACCTTCTTCCTGTTTCTCGACACTTAAAAGATGAAACGGTAGAGTTTTGTTTCAATGTAATAAAAATTAACTGCCCACGAAATATTCCTGGTTATAGTTAGTTTCCTTTGGGTGTTGTTCTAAAGATCATTTCTGATCGAAACTTTTCCAGAGTTCACCAACCAAGGAATCCCATCTGATGGGAATCCTGGTCATTTTCCTCCTTTTGGAAATGTTGGTGCTCCTTATATGGCAACATTGTCCCTTCCTGGGTTAACTATTGGGTTGCCTGTTTGGTTGTTTTCAACCTCTGTGGTCCCGAATGTCTCTGCTACTGTTCAATCAGTTCCTCCGCCTGAACAACATCATGTTGATTCCAAGGTGGACCTCTCCCCTTCTTCACCTGTTTCTGCGCCCTCTTCTTCTACTTCGCCTGGTGAAAGTATGGATTCGAGTAACCAGGTGGCTAAGAAGAAGAAGAATAAGACAAAGAAGAAGAAGTCTGATAAAGGAGAGGCTAGCTCTGCGGTTATTGCACCTAAGAAGTCTCCTCTTGATAAACCTTCCAACCCTCCACGGAAAGTCAAGTTCCCTTGAATGTTGTGCATGGGAGACCATCTTCTTCGAGATTGCCCTAGCATTCCTAAGGTGCTTGAAGCATGGTCCAACGGTCATCCGCCGTTTCCTTTGGCTTCCGGGAGTGAGGTTGGGGGCACACCTTCCACTGGTGCTGGTAAGGATTCCTAAGAAGCAGGGTAAGATTACCAATCCCTATAAGTTGTGTGAAGGGCACCATGCCATTCACCTTTGTCCATATATGGATGAAGCCAAGAGAGTTTTGGAAAACTTAAATGTCTCTACACCATGCCTCCCGGATGGTTATAAATAGCTTTCTTTGAGTCCTCCACCAGCTGATCCTACGATTGGTCAAGAGTCATCCTTGGTCGATCCTTCTCCCCCAGAAATTCAAATTCAAGAATCCGCTCCTGACCAACCATTGGTTGTGGGATTGATTGAGCTGGTCCCTTCTATGGTGCACCAGGTCTATTCTATGGAGAGTGGATCTCATACCCCTCAGGTTCTTCTTGTTTCTCTAGATTGTTCAGATTTGGAGAAATATTCTCCTGTCTCTATACCTCAAGAAGCTTCTCCTCCACCTCCTATGATGGAGGTTCCAGAGGATACCCCTCCCACCTTCGAGATGGAGGTCGTGGAGGATGCTCCTTCTTCTTTCGTAACACGAGGGGATGACCATCTCAGTTCGATGGTAGCCCCTCCGAGTAGTTTGGTCGCTTCCTTAAATTGGAGTCGATTTGCAGAATACCGCCTTTCGTCTTATGTGCCTTTCGAGATAACAGTACAGGATTTTGGTCTGGTCGTACCCAGCACCATTATAGATGAAGGTGCGTCTGTTAGTATTCTGTCTTCAACTACCTGGAAAGCTTTCGGTTCGCCACCGCTTGCGCCTGTTACGCAGAATTTGTTGGTATTTAATAGAAGAACGAGTCAACCATTGGGGATCCTTCCAAGGTTACCTGTTACTTTGGGAGGTAAAACTGTCCATATGGATGTGATGGTTGTTACAGGCCCCTTGGATTTCAATCTGCTCTTAGGGCGCGATTACACCTATGCCATGGGAGCACTTGTCTCCTCCCTTTTTCATGTGGTCTATTTTCCACATGAAGGACGGATACTGACCATTGATCAGCTTTCGTTCTTTGGTCCTGATGTGGCAACTGGCCCACCATCATCCCTTCTTGGTTTTTATCCACCTGTTGTATCTTCCCCTCTGCAGGTCAAATATGTGGCTACCTACCCCGTGCATGTACCAAGTGATAGTGTCGTTGTGCATCAGGTGCTGGGGGCATTGGGTCCTGACTTCCAGGATGTTTTCCTTACATCAAGAGTGGAACTCTTGGAAGCGATGACTTCTTGTTCATTATGATGAGTTCGTCGGAGCACAGTTTTTTTTCTTGTGTCAAGCTCCTTAAAAAATGAAACAAGTTGGTCAAAGCAGAGTTCTTTGTCTTGTGTCAAGCTCCTTAACAAATGAAAAAAGGTTGTTGGAGAATAGTTCCTTGTCTTGTGCCAAGCTCCTTAAACCATGAAACAAGGTGTTTTGAGGATAGTTCTTTTAATTTTTCAACCTCGTTAAAACAATGAAACACGTTCCCGTTCAATTCGAGCCTTTGATAAGATCTCATAAAATCCCAGTCGACTCTTTCTCTTGGTCTCGTAACTTGAACATTCACTCCATCTGCCTTTCATATGGATTGAAGCTTGGGGGGCATGTACCTTGAATTGAGTGACCATGCTGGGGGGCATGCTTACTTTTTCAAGCATAGTTTGTTTCCATTTCAAGCTTGTGTAAAAATGAAACCGGTTTCAAGCATAGTTTATATTTGTTTCAAGATTGTGTAAAAATGAAACCATTCCCATTTTACCTCTTGTGATTGCCATTTTATCAGCCTGTTTTTGCCAGATGAGCCTTGGTTTCCTCACTCCATCGTCATTATCTGCTTGGCCGATCATATGCCTTCACTTGGTTGTTTTACCCGTTCCTGAGGAACCACTGTGATGAGTGGTATTGTTAGCCAGCCTCTTAACCTTTATTTGTTCTGAGCAGTTCCACCATTACCGGAACCAGTTGCTACCCTTTATACCACTCATTCCTCCAGGAGGATTCAACTTTTAGCTCTTTTCTGACTATCTAAACATGAAAAGATTGCCGAGGCCCTTGTCGTTTCGATCTCGTTAAAATGGTTACAAAACGACATCTACCCAGTATACGTTTACCCCTTTTTTGGGCTGGGATAGATTATTTACGAAAAAGGAATACCATAGCCTATCGCGACTAGGAGGTTTTCTTAGACATAGTTTTCTACCTTTTCGGATCTGAGGAACTATTTACGAAAAGGGACTTTCGGAGTTTACTTTTCTGCTGTCTTTTCAAACTCTCTAAACGTGAAGCGGCGCCGAGTTATTCCTTTGTCAAACTCGTTAAAACCTGATGACATCGGATTCAGTCGAAATGACGTTCTTCGAGTCGCTCCTTCATAGGGCTTGTTAAACGTACTAGGATGGATTCGCCTGAAGGGCGGACTTATATTACAAGCATATGCTATCCCCTTCAAGCTTGTTATCAAAAAATAATTTGGGTACTCGCCAGAAATGGTGGGGGAAAATGGAACCAGCATCGTTGTTGTGTCGGCATTATGTCGCTCTTGAACATGGCACTTGTCTGCATTCGTGTCGGGTTGGGGACATCTCATCTCGTTCTTCACTTTGCCTCCATGGGTTTGGATAATCCCTTTTGACCTCTCATCTGCTCATTGCCTCTTCACCATGACCTCTGATCCGTTGATGTCAAATACTGCCAAGTCCACTGTCGTGTCGTTTACATGTTCAAGAGAAGTTGACCTCTGCAAGTATCAACCTTCCTCTGATTCTCATATGATCCCGATTCACAAAAAAATTATGTTCCTCCATCTCATGTCGATGATTTGGGAAACACTATGGCCCACCTTCGATCAAGGCCAATTCCTATCGATTTCAGCTCATTATCCAAGAATATGGTCTAGAGACTCTTTCATGGTACCTTGGAGCCTGCATGCCTCAATGGCAGGTTCGTCGCATTCGACGTGAGGTTTTCATCATTAGCCTTGGATCGAGTGATTCTACGGGTGTTCGACACCAGCTCATTGATTCACATGACATAGATTGTACCTATAGTACCTTGAGGGCCATTTTCATTACTGGTAGTTCCTCTCGCGTCTGTTAACAGGTTTCATCATTGGCTGGTAATCAGACGATGTTCTTGCATGTTCGACTTCAGCTCACTTATTTGAATGCTTGAACTTTTACTTTGTTCAGGTCGAGATGGAGTGCAAGACCCCGGATTGTGTCTATTGTAATCTAGGCTGCGACATTGTTGATTATTATGATTATTTACATGACTCACTGATTGGATCGCTGCGACCATACCTGAGTCTATTTATCGATCTTCATTGGATGGCTGCATCCATGCCTTTGATCTAGATTATTGTACACTCTGTTATGGATGGCTGTGCCCATACCACGCATATATATCATGTATCTGAGACATCATTTGTACTTCGTTCCACAGGTTTTCCGATGGCGGCGTTTTCGGTCGGCATGTTTTCGTAAAGCATTTCACCCCTATCTCTCTCTTTTGGGCCTCATGCTTTAGGGGGCATCTATTACACAGCAATTTGTCACCATCCCTACAATCCCCATCCCGCACATTGGAGGGCTCATTCCGTGCCCTGTGGACAGAGTTAAGGCTTGAAAATACTTTCACTGCATCCCTCTGAAGATGAGCTTTAATTGCCCTGAAGACATCTCCTTGCAGAAAAACCTAAAAATAGCTCTTTTTCCATTGGCGCGGTTCCATAGTTTAGCCCTCGTGCCAAGAGGGAAATCCTCCAAATAGGGCGCGCCAATTGGCGCTCTATCATAGAGCCGTAGCCGCGCCAACCATATTAAGAGGTGCTTTTTAAAAATAAAAGGCAGAAGTTTCATCCTAACAAATTACTGGGCTAATTTCTATCTTGAGTTGGGAGGTTTGGCTACGGATTTCCATGGAGAGGGAGTGGTTTTCCACCTCTCATGGAAGCTTCCTTGATGATAGGGCCAATCCCATAATTATAGGAATCCCAACTCCCCTTCCCCCTTCTATAAAAGCTTTCCCATTTCCATTTGCAAGCTAGTTCCAAAGAGTGGTAGAATTTCAAAGTTCCCAAGAGCTTTCATGCTGCAAAAGCCTTCTTGATTCCCTAAGGCCAAATCCAAGCAAGGAGATGATTGCCAAGTATCCAGAGAGAGAGGCTTGTCCCATCCCTGACAGGATTTTTCGAGACATGTTGTGCTAACGACCCGCTAAAGGAGAGTGTTGCGTCGAAGCCATGGTTGTATTCTTCTTTTGACTCTTTATTGATAAGCGACTATCGGTTATGGTTCCACTCTGGTTCTTGATCATGTTCATGAGTTATATCCTCTTCGACTGATATATAGTTGTATGCACTGGATTTTATGCTTGCGTTTGCGTTGTTTCTTGGATGTGCAGGTGTCCGATCACAGAGATCATGAGGATTGTGATATGCCAAGGCAAAGGAATGGGAGCACCACCTCTTCTACAGACGATAGTGTTGGATTCTAGGTAAGCCTTCCTCGCAAGTCGGTTTATTTACAATTAGGAACCTGCACTCTAGCGTGTTTGATTGTTGCTAGACCCAATCTGGGCTAGTAGGGATCGCCTCTGTCCGTAGAGGGGATTTACCTCCTCAACACAAGCCGATTTCCAAATTCATTGCACAGTCATTTTTAGTTGAAAAACTCTTACAGTCCTTTCGCAGTATTTTGGAAAGGTCTTTATACATTAAAAAAACAGGGCATTTAAAAGGAAACAAGGTAGTTTTGTTTAAATAATAGAGCATTTATTTTTTATTGAACGCGGGATTTTTTATTTTGGAGAACAGTGGTCCCACACCTCAGGCCAGCTAGCGCAGAACACATGGTAGCGGATTATCAGATCAGGTTTTATTTGGGCCGTTCGCATAAAAAACAACCGGACCCAAAATAGTTAAAAGGTGGAGTTTATTTGATTTTCACGTCACAACTTTCCCTCCGTATGCCAAGCCAAAATCGGACCCGAAAATCCTTTAACTGGATTTTATAAGGATTTCACGTCACAAAAATCCTTGACATCAGTGAGCTCTTTTGTAACGTGAAAAGGTTTTATGAAGGATATTTTATTGGACTTTGAAGTCCGATGTTCACGCACGATCAAATGTTTGAAGGTTTACGATTTATTACATATGTTACATATGTTTTAACATATGTTTTAAAAACACCTGGATGCAGGTGGTTAAGAGGGGATACATGGTGATTAGATGGTCTGGCAGCATTATGGCAAGCCATATGCTAACCAGACCAGCAAGTGTCCTTCGGAACATTCACAGGAGCGCGTGGCATTTATGGAATTTACAGCCCGGCTCACATCACAACCCAGCTACCGGAATACGACATCACTCCACACACTGCGATCTGGTCATGGAGATTAATACAATTTATGAGGGGTTAATGCTGAAGGTCTGCAGTAGAACTGGTTTATTTTTTCATAGGATGGCGAACGAGCATTGTTCCAGCAATCTTTCCAGGCCTATTTCATTTTGCTGCTCTCCCGACATTCGGCTCTCTTCCGAGCGTACTGTGACAGGTAAACGCACCAAGCTACATTGCTTTTTAGAGCTCAGTGATAATTTACATTTCTCTATAGCTGGAAATTGTATGCGTGCCTCGGTGAATTGGACTGCGCATTTAGCCAGTGCCTCTGTCCTGCTCCCGCTCCGGCATTCTTCTCGTGCTTCTGCCCTGCTCCTGAATTTTACCCGGGCTTTTATTTCGACTGAGAGCATGCCGCGTCTCAGACACCGGATGAGATGCAGATGAGGCTCCTCTCGACGGCAGATAAGACACTCACCCACTTCCTCCAGCACTTGTGATGTGGCCTCTCTTACTTCTAACAGCCCTTCCAGAGTTTCCAGGGGACGAATTCTTCATTCTGGGCGAAGCTTTCGCTCCCCCACTACCCCGCAGTCTTTTTATCACTCCCAAACGTGGCACTTCTCGTTCCACAGTGTGCTCAACTGCCCAAGAGTCACCGCCTCTGTGACATTTGTCTTTCGCGAATTCCCTCCGGAGGTGTTTCCTAATTCTGAAGGTCGGGCTGGGAGTAGTGGGGCTACGCATGTTCTGAGGCATAGCGCGGGCGGGGTGAATTTACAGGATGTGGAGATGAATATCAACCATGAGGGTGCCAGACTAAGCGAGGATGCTCGGCCTAGTCTGGAGCCGATTGATATGGATATTGACAATGGTGTTGATCAAGAAGGGAAGCACAGTGAAAGTCAGGACCAGGGAACTGAGAACGCGCAGCAACCAATTCAAGCAAGCGAGGTGAAGCGGCTTCCTACAGCTGAGAAGTTTATTCATTCTACTGAGAACCTGTACACGACCGATGGCGAACCAGATGAACTCTGGTGCAGGGTCGTTGAGGAAGCACCAGACGAGTAGTGCCTCCCTTCTTTCCTGGTTTTTTTGCGATGGCTCAGTCTATTACTATGAAATGTGCATGTTTGTTTTTAAGTTCTCGGCTCTGTCTAGTTGGCCTCATATTTTCCGAACTATTAGCATCCCCTGCGTGGGATTTTGTTGGAATACTTTTCAGCACTAGTTTCCCTCGTGGAGGGCAGTGCTCATCTCTGATTTTTTGTTCAAACAGGACTCGAACTCGGGCCTGGCTTTGGAATACTCTTGATGTATATATTTTTTGCTAATAAATAGATTAAGTTTACTTAGAAAAAAAAAAACATATGTTTTAAAAACATTGCACAATATAAAGAGTGGGCCCGAAAGTCTTTTAATAGACTTTAGTTTTAGTTTTAAAAGTTAAGTTTTGTTTTATTTTAGTTTTTTTATTAAAAGCGTGCAACATATAAAAAGATATATGAACCCGAAGGCTATGTAATTTTTACACAGTAGTGTTGTATTGTTTCGTTTTAAAAAAAACATAGAGTGTTATTTTTTCACAACAATGCATAGTTACAGTGAGACATGGAGTCAGTTTATGCACTGCATTTTGTAACAGTCATATTTTGAAATCCCTCTCAATGAGGAAGAATTTATAATAGTTTTTTTTTGAGTTAATGAATGGAATAGAAATTTTGTAAAGTGTTGAACTCTATCTCCTGTGAAGAAATTTTATTTTTTCTCTGTGTTAAAGAGGAGAGTATTACTCTTTCCATTGTTTGTTCTAGAATTTTCAAAGATTCCAACATGGTATGAGAGCTAGTCCAGGCTCTTTGAAGATTAAAGAAGGTGAAGGAAGGAGTTATTTGTTGCAGCAACTTCTCTAGCAGTGTGAAGAATCAACCAAAAAGAATTCAAGGTATTTCTATATACAGTTTATTGTGTTACTGTTGCAGAACAGTCAGCTATTTTAAATACACAATCAAGTGTTTTTTGAATCATAGTTAAGAGTGCAAGAATGGCTGGAGCTAGCACTAGCATGGGTATTGGAAATATCCACCTCCCACAATTTAATGGGAAAAATTATGACTACTGGTCAATAACTATGAGAGCTTTATTTTCTTCCCAAGAATTATGGGAATTTGTTAAGGATTGCTTTGAACAGCCAGCAGATGAAGAAGAGTTTGATGATTTAACTCAGGCAGAGAAAGAGTTGCTGAAGAGCAATAAGAAGAAAGAATCCAAAGCTCTCTTCTTATTGTATCAAATAGTGCATGAGAGTGTGTTTCCGAGGATAGCAGCAGCAAAGAGATCCAGAGAAGCATGGTAAACTCTCAGGACATCCTATCAAGGCATGGAAAAAGTGAAGACAGCAAAACTTCAGTTGCTAAGGAGAGACTTTGAGACTCTCTGTATGAAAGAGTGAGATACTATTGACTCATCTTCACTCATGTGATTGGAATGGTCACACAAATAAGATCTCATGGAGAGACTCTTGAATACAAGAGGATTGTGGAAAAAATATTGAGGAGTCTACGCTCAAGATTCGATGTGAAGTCACCACCATAGAGGAGACTAAGGATCTCACAATTTTTTTAGTGGATGAGCTACATGCATCACTGATGACCCATGAGTAGAGATTGGGTAGAAGTGAAAACTCATCTCTTGAGCATGCCTTTAAGACCCAAATTTATTTCGAAAGAGGAAGATGGCAAGGCAAAGGAAACAAGAGAGGAAGAGGCAGAAGCCAAAACAGAGGTGGAAGGAACAGTCCAACAAATTTCCAAGGAAGGGGCAACAATCCAAATTAGCATCAAGGCCAAAGCAGCAGCCAACAAAGTGGTCAGCAGAATTCTCAAGGACAAAGGTATGATAAGTCCAATGTCCAATGTCACTATTCTAAAAAATATGGTCATTATGCTAATGAATGTAGAAAGAAGTAGCATTATATGGGAAATAGAACAAATGCAAATTTTACTAGAGAAAATATCAGCCAAGACAATTTGTTTTTAGCTTGTAATATGGCTAAAGAAAGGAATGAAGACTAATGGTTTCTAGAATCTGGTTGTGATAACCATATGACAGGAAACATACCAATGTTTTCTAAGCTAGATGAGAGTGTGATGTCACAAGTCACACTAGGGACTGATAGTAAAGTTTTTGTTATGGGAAAAGGAGATGTAAATGTTTTAACAAGGAAAGGTGAAAAGAAATCCATAGCAGATGTCTATTATGTTCCAAGAATGAAGTGTAACCTCTTAAGTATTGGAAAGCTTGTTCAAAATGGGTACAATGTCTTTTTTGAATATGATGTATGCACCATCATGGATAAACCACCCATCAAACAATGTATTGCTGAAGTGAAGATAACAAGGAACAGAATGTTCCTTCTCAAAATGAGAGCAGATCTGAAAAATGAAGAAGAGAAAGTAGCAGTGGCAGAAGAGACTATCCAAAGCGAACCAAAAGATGAAAATTGGTTGTGGCACTTGAGATTTGGACATATCAACTTTGGAGGTCTTAACTTGTTGAATAGAAAAGGAATGGTAAGAGGTTTACCATTGATAGAGAAGCCAAACAACTTTTGTGAAGGTTGTATCTTGGGGAAACAACACAGAGAAAGTTTTCCTTCTAGGAAAAGCATAAGGGCAAAGGAACCCTTAGATATTTTCCACTCAGATTTGTGTGGACTAATGTAAACTCCATCTGTTTCTAGCAGCCACTACATGTTAACATTTATAGATGATTTTACAAGAAAAACTTGGGTTTACGTTTTGAAAAACAAAAGTGAAGTGTTTGAAAGATTTTGCAATTTCAAAGCACTTGTGGAAAACCAAAGTGGGCTGCACATCAAATTCCTAAGGACTGATAGAGGAGGTGAGTATATCTCTAAATATTTTCTATGTTTTTGTAGAGAAAATGGTATTCATAAGCATTTTACAACTAGATATACTCCCCAGAAAAATGGAGTAGCCGAAAGGAAGAATATAACCATAATGGACATGGTAAGGAGTATGTTAAAGGAAAAGCATTTGCCTAATGATTATTGGGCTGAAGCTATACATTGTGCAGCATACATTTTGAATAGGTGCCCTACAAAATCAGTTATGAACAAAGTGTTGGAAGAGGCATGGAGTGGCACAAAGCAAGGTGTCACACACATGAAGGTTTTTGGATGTGTGGCTTATGCACACATTCCGGATCAGCTAAGGAAGAAGTTGGAAAGCAAGGGAGAGAAATGTATTTTTATTTGATATAGTGAGGAATCCAAAGCTTATAGGTTGTACAACCCATCCACCAAGAAGTTTATTGTAAGCAGATATGTTCAGTTTATTGAAGAGGAAGCTTGGGATGGAAGCATAGAGAAAAAAGTGAATGTTAAACACTGTTTATCTCATCATGAAAATGATGATGAGTTGGCTAAAATACATCCCCAAACAGCAGCAGCAACACAAGAGCAGCAAAGCACACCCTTGAGGAGAAATGAAACTACTTCTCCAAGCACACCACAAGGAGGAAATTCAAGTGCTTCTTCAAGCATTTGTACACCTAATGAAAGAGGTAAGAAGTTCAGAAATTTAAATGACATTTATGAGCAAGAGGCAGAAAATGAAGGTATGAACTCTTTGTTTGCTTTATATTGTCATGTTGATGACCCTATCCACTTTGAAGAAGCTATTAAAGATAGAAAATGGATAGAAGCTATGGATGAGGAGCTTAATTCCATAGAGAGAAACAAGACTTGGGATTTAGTTGAACTCCCAAAAGGTAAAGATGTCATTGGAGTTAAATGGGTCTACAAGACCAAGAGTAATGCTGAAGGAAAAATAGAGAGACACAAGGCTAGAATTTTTGTCAAAGGTTATAAGCAGAAGCATGGGATAGATTATGAAGAAAATTTGGCACCGGTTGCTAGAATGGAAACCGTGAGAGTAGTGCTGTCCATAGCAACACAAAAAAAGTAGAAAGTTTACCAAATGGACGTAAAGTCAGCATTCCTAAATGGAGCGTTAATGGAAGAGGTTTACATTGAACAACCTCACGGCTATGAAAATAAAGGCCAAGAGCACAAAGTGTTCAAGTTGAAGAAAGATCTTTATGGGCTGAAGCAACCGCCAAGAGCATGGTACAGTAGGATAGATTCCTATCTGTTGGAAAATGGATTTGAAAAGTGTGAGGGAGAACCCACCCTCTACATCAAAGAAAAAGATGGTAAAATGTTGATTGTAGTTTTATATGTTGATAATGTTATTTTCACAGGTAATGATGATTACCTTATTGAAAATTTTAAAGCAGTCATGAAAGAAGAATTTGAAATGACTGACATGGGTTTGTTGAAATACTTCTTAGGAATAGAAGTAGAACAAGATGAAAATGGGATTTTTATCTCATAGGAAAAATATGTTAATGAAGTGCTCGAAATATTTAATATGCAGGAGAGAAAAGTAGCGATCACTCCCATAGTGATGGGATTGAAACTCAGCAGAGAGGACAACAACAAGGATTTTGATCCTAGCTTGTACAAGAGCATAGTTGGTAGCCTCATGTATTTGACTACAACTAGGCCCGACATAATGCATGTTGTTAGTTTTATTTCTAGATTCATGGAAAATCCAAAGGATGCACATTGGCAGGTAGCGAATAGAATTTTGAGGTACGTTAAAGGTACTAAAAGGTTTGGTATTTTATATACTACTTCAGAATGTTCAGATTTAGTTCGATACAATGACAGTGATTGGGCTAGAAATGCGGATGATCTGAAGAGCACTTTTGGTTATGTTTTTCACATGGGTTCAGGAGCCATTTCATGGGCTTCTAAAAAGCAGCCCATTGTAGCATTGTCTACAGCAGAGGCAAAATATGTGGCAGCTACAGTAGCATCTTGTCAAGAAATTTGGATGAGGAGGATGTTAAGGAGTTTATGCCAAGAACAGGTAAGAGGAACAGTGATTTATCGTGACAATAGCTCAGCTATTGCATTATCTAAGAATTATGTGTTTCATAAGAGAATGAAACACATAGACACAAAGTTTCACTACATCATAGAATTATTGAATAGTGGAGAAATTGTTTTGGAACACTGTAGAACTCAGGAGCAATTTGCAGAAATTCTGACCAAGCCATTGGGACAAAAGAGTTTTGATTTTTTGAGGAAATGTTGGGGTATGACTGATAACCCAACAGTTGAAAGTAAGGGGGAGTGTTGAAAATATTACCTTCAACTGTTGTACAATCTGTCACCTTCTAATTTTGTTTGGAAGGGTTCTGTCACAAGCGGCTTTCCAAATTCGTTGCACATTCATTTTCAGTTGAAAAAACCTTACAGTCCTTTCACAGTATTTTGGACATGTCTCTGTACATTAAAAAAAAACAGAGAATTTAAAAGGAAACAGGGTATTTTTGTTTAAATAACAGAGCATTTGTTTTTTATTGAACACGGGATTTTTTATTTTGGAGAACAGTGGTCCCACAACTCAGGCCAACTAGCGTAAGACACATTGCAGTAGATTATTGGATCGGTTTTTTGTTTGGGCCGTTCACATCACAAAGAACCGGACCCGAAATAGTTAAAAGGAAAAATTTATTTTATTTTTGTGTCACAACTTTCCCTTTGTACGCCAAGCCAAAATCAGACCCAAAAATCCTTTAACCAGATTTTATAAGGATTTCGCATCACAAAAAGCCCTGACGTTAGCGAGCTCTTTTGTAACATGAAAAGGTTTTATGTAGGATAGTTTTATTGTACTTTGAAGTCTGGAGTTCACGCACGATCAAATGTTTGAAGGTTTATGATTTATTACATATGTTACATATGTTTTAACATATGTTTTAAAAACATTGCACAATGTAAAGAGTGGGCCTGAAAGTCTTTTAATAGACTTTAGTTTTAGTTTTAAAATTTTATTTTTTTATTATTTTAGTTTTGTTTATTAAAATCATGCAACATATAAAAATATATATGAGCCCGAAGGTTATGTAATTTTTACATAGCAGTGTTGTGTTTTTTCATTTAAAAAAAAACATAGAGTGTTATTTTTTCAAAGCAATGCATAGTTACAGTGAGACAGAGTCAGTTTATGCACTACGTTTTGTAGCAGTCATATCTTGAAATCCCTCTCAGTGAGGAATAATTTGTAATAGTTTTTTTTTGAGTTAATGAATGGAATAGAAAATTTTCAAAGTGTTGAACTCTATCTCCTATGAAGAAATTTTATTTTTTCTCTGTGTTAAAGAGGAGAGTATTACTCTCTCCATTGTTTGTTCTGGAATTTTCAAAGATTCCAACAGCGTAGTGGTAAGTGACTCAACCCCTTGCATTGGATACATGAAGATTTTAAAAATTTAGGGTTTGGATAGTCCAAGACTTGTTCAGAATTGTCTATTTCATATGGAATGCTACAAAATGGACAATAAATTAAATTCTCAATTTTGGCTTCAGCTAATGCTTCTTGTGCCTGCCAATATTCATATCTTTCAACAACATCATTTGGAATAGCTTTACTAATCTCTGACAAGGGAATTGATTACTTGCAGTCTTCATCAGTAGCGAAGCAAGATAGAGAGCCATGTTCCCTCACTCCTCCATAAAGGATTTGATTAACTTTCTTCTCTATACATTCAAAACAAAACTGATGCCCATCTCCACACTGTACCACATTTTCACATTGAAATTCCCGATAGCAACAACTACATTCTACCTCTTCTCCATCCATTTCATGAAGTTCTAAATTCTCTGAAGTGCCAACTGTTTCACCAACCATTTCTTCATCTTTAATTATGGCCTCACCTTTTTTGTTTTGGGAATTACTATTTTGTGTCGTTAAAGAAGGTATTTCTACTTTTGTGGTCCTCCATGATCGCCTACTCTCATATCTTCTAAAGATTCATCGTTCAACACAGAAAAAATTTCTTGGAAAGAAATAGACGCATTGTTTGAAGATGATGACGATGATGAACCACGTGCGGCCCTGCTTCCCAAAGTTTGTGAAGATTTTCTGATTGAAATTTCACGATCGAAATCAATAATGCGAGAATGATCCCTAGCCATTATCAATCATATATAAGTCAACCGACAGACCGACTTATATGTTTATATTTTACTTATTTATAATCATATATAAGACTATCGACACACCGATTTTGAAATGAAAAAGTGTACCGACACACCTAGAAAATGTGGATATTAATTCGAAAATATTCTTCAATGCTCCTAAAACATTGAGATTTTGGAGCACGTGGTGATTTTTAAAGTCCCAAATCAAATTATTTTGTTCCGGTTAATGTGTCATTTGAATAGGGACATGGAGCATGAGGGGTTTTAAAATATATTAATTCTTAATTTAGGTTATTGCGATTTTTAATTTATGAAAACAAGTTTATTTAGATTATTGAGTCCACTTGTTTGGAACCACTCGATGCGTCTCTCAACATTAGTGAGTTTTTAGTGGTTGCTCATGAAGTTCCATTCAAGTGTTAGGTTGATGTTTTGGGGAGGTCTTTTGTGTATTATAGTGGTATTTGGAAGAGTTAGGTTGATGTTTCTGGGAGGTCTTTTCTGCATTATAATGGCATTTGGAAGAATTTTTCTTCGAAACTATTATCAATTCAAAGTTTGGTGTTATTTTTATTGTGTATTGTTGGAGAGTTTAGAGATGGAGAGTTTCTGAGTTTCTGTTTGTGAGGTGGTGGTACTCGTATTCTCTGCAACCCTCTTACTATGGTGATATTGGGAGGGATTTCAGGGTGTTGGAGTATTGTGTGGGTTGGCAGGTCTCCAGTCATGCTATGGTAGAGAACTTCTCCTTTTTTGTAGACATGTCAAAGCGGAGGGGGTGATAGTGCAAAGGGGGTGGACACCTTGCCTAGACCATTGCTAGTGGAGTTAGAGAATCTTCTTAGAGTGAAGAGTGCTTAGACAATATAGACATAGAAGAGGAGATAACACATAATCGTGCTCCTTCTTTGGTCAACTTGGATATCGTGCATGATCACATGTATGAGGACCACAATGAAATGGTGGCATATTCGAATGACATCCAATTTTCTCAATTTGAAATTATAGAATAACTTCGTCAAACTCAATTAAGAATGCAAGTGATAGAGGCTTGGTTGGAACACATGGAAAGTACATCAACTAATTCCATATTACTCAAGATTCTTTATCACCTTATTTTTTATTTTATAGTCCATAAAGTAGTGGGCCTAACCCTTGGATTAATAAAACATGAGCTAGGGGCATATAATATATTAAAATATCTAGGGTTTTCATCCTACTTGGGCCACACGAACCCAAACTCATAGTTGGATCATTCCCATTTTGTTTCAAACTTGTGAATTTTTCACCACAACGTGCCTTAACATATCACCCTATCACCATCTAGTCCACGCCTCATGATTTAGAAGTCTATAGCATCTTAGTATCCTTTAAAAACAATAATATAAGTTCTTCAACATCATAATACTCCTATTGAATTAAAAATTGAAGATGGTTGGTAGCGTGATTTTTTTTTTTTAATATATATCCAATGTGTGTACAAGTGGGACAATCTAAGAGGCAAAAATTTTCACCTTCAACACTTATTGTCATAACTGTTAAGAGGCCCCATTTTTCACCTTGTTATCCTCTTATTGTCATAAATGTGACATATGCTTTCATACTGTTGTCAATCCTAGAGACAGCCTTTGAGTTGTGAAAGACCAGTGCCTAGGACATCTTATATAGCAAGGAGAAATATGATATGACAAGGATAATTAGCAGAACAAGGCTCTCATGCTATCTCTTGTAAACAGGAAGATTAATTTGAATGGGACCAAAACTTTCAGAAGCTTGATACAGAGAAAGCAATACTGCAGAGGCAAGATGTGAAACTCTAACATGAATGTATCAAACAATTCAAAGGCAGCTTACAACAAAGAGGGATGGATTCTAAATACTTCACAAAGATGAATAATCAGAAAGTATCTACTGCGTACGTAGAATAAAGAGAATAGTAACTGTTATTGAGACAATATATAGAGACATATATCAGCATGTGGTGGGCTTACGAAATTAAGAATCCACACATGATAACAACATTTGTAAATAACATCTCATAGCAGCTAATATAGCAGAAGTACGGGTGAAGTGAAAATGGAACATCATATCACGCCTGAGCCATTTTTAAAGTTCCGGAAATGTTATGGCATAAGTATCAAATAGGAAAAATTCATACGAAAACCAGTGGGCTACTCGCATTCCAGGACATGATACAAGATGAATGGATGTAAATGAAATGAAACGCTAAGCTACAACACATAGGACAGAATTACACATGTAAAGCACCAAGGCCAGAATCCTCATTGAAGAAAGAAATCCTTTTCATTGAGACCCAAACGGCTCTTCACGTTTGTATTAAAGCTTCAACAAAAGGCATGCAAGAAACTCTTTCACAACCAATTCTTCAGAAAATCTGGAACTTGTTTTTCTCTTCGGTTCTAGCTTATATAGAAACCTAAGAAACATGAGCGAGAAGATATTTTGCGAAAAAATATCTTCCTCGCATGCTGGGAATCGGTTTGAGGTCTCCATCAAAAATAACCAAAACTCATGATGAGGAATTGGGGCATCTCATCATTGACAGTTGGGCTCACGGCTATTTTAAACAAAAATATCAAATAACAGTTTCTGACAGAAAGTGAAATGCAGGAGTGGAATGTGAATTCCACTCGAAATTTAAAAGCAACAAACTAAAATAGAATTAAAAGACCACTAAGGCCGAATCATGAACTCACAATGTTTGTTTATGAGGTGGAGTTGAGGAGGTCACTGTCACATATGGCGGAATGTTGGCGGAGAGGAATCAATTTTCCCCTAATGTGATAGTAGAGGCTTTTCTGCCCGCATATCTTCACGATTTTCTCTAGTTCTGATTTAATTTGGAGGATGGGCTGTTGATAATCAATATTAGCCGAAATCCCCAAGTTTGTCTTCAATTTTCTGTGTTTTCCATGGCAGGTCTTTGGCGCTGATACTCTGACTATTGTTATAATAACCTCTCTGCATTCTGAATCATAGTGACCATGACTTTGGAACCTGGAGCGAATTCATCACTCTGAAATAACCCTGCACAATACGATAAACTCATAAAGAAATCCAGGGAGTGGCGGAAGGATGCTATGGAGGCCTATGGAATGATAGCGTGATTGTGAAAACAACGGCTATAGTGGAGGAATGGTAAAAAACAGGCGGAGGAATGATGTTTAATGTAAAAACCCAGAGTTTTAAAGTTTCGGGCGAATACCCAAAATATCATGGGAAATGAATGAAACGAAGACCACGATGTGGAACCCGACGTGGGCGGAGGGAGATTAAATACGAGCCATTGGATCTCAGGAGGAGATCAACGGTTGGTATCAAAGGATTAAATCAGTAGGAGCTGCGATAAAGCAATATGGGTGAAATGCGCGATGTGATGTGGGCCGCAGATCTTGGATGAATGTACGACTCTGATTGAATTGGAGGATCGCAATCGGGAGAGGCAGAGGGAGATGAATTTGGGAGCTTGCGATTGTGATTGGAGCAGTGATTCGATTGGTGATGGTGCGATTGAGTCCCAACCGTCCGATTTGGGTTGAGATCGATGGTAGATATTCAATCGGTGGGGAGACAGATGGGGGGTAAAGGAGTGGAGCGGGAGAAATGAGGGCCGTCGGATCAGAGGGAAATCTACGATGGAGATTATAATTGAAGGATTGTAATCGGGGAGGGCATTGGGTGACACATTTGAAAAGTTACGATTGCGATTGGTACAATGGTGTGATGGTCATCCGATCTATTGATAGATCGATGGTTGATATGCAATTGGGGGATCGCAATCGCAGGAGTGCGGTGGGTGGCACACCTTAAAAGTTGTGATTGCGACTGGAGCTATGGTGCGATGGGCATGATGTGATTCGTGCTGAACCATTGGATATATTAAGATCAATGCTGGTGATCTCCGTGGGAGTTCATAGAATGAGGCCCAATCGCATCGGGGTTTTGAGGTTTTAACAAAGAACTTTGTTCGCCGCAAGACTTCTGATTGGGATAAGCACTTGTGGGCTCAGCTCCTGGTCTCGACACCTGGTTGCATGGACGGGAAGTGTTTAAGGGGCTGGCTGAAAAATGGCTAAAGCCTCATATGCAAAAGGTGATTTTTGGCTTATTTTCGGTGCATTTTTGAGGCCCAAAAGGGGTAACGGTAAGGGGAATGAAGGGATTTTAAGCCAAAAAAAGGTATTGGAAAGGTATAAAATGGGATATGGGTGAGTTTAAGGGGTTGATAAGGAAATAAGAGAGGGGAAAAAATGAAGAAACATAGGTTAAGTGGGAATGAAATAGGAGGGAAAAGGAGGCCTTTTGGGCATTCTTCTTTGCAAACAGAGAGTTTTCAAAACTGGTAAAAACAGTGAATGTTAACCATATGATCAACATTGGCTCCACTTGGGGATGACATGTTCATCATTGGGCGTGTCAAGAACTTCAAAGACCACTTGTTAATCTTCTGTGTGGGCACCACTCTTCAGCTCTTTTCATTTATCTCTTCATGATTCATCACGGCACACTCATCATTCAAACACAAATGAAAATAAAAAACTAATGTATAGTATGATACATAAGGCTTTCTCGATCTGAATCATAACTGGAAGTAAGGTTTGAGGAACTGACCATTTACAGGGGCATCGAGCAAGTCTCCCTGTAAATTTTCCAACCTGAAAGTGTTGTTGGCCCCTTGTTCCACAATTTTAAAGGGGCCGAACCGGAGGGGCTCGAATTTACCATGTTACCCCTTTTCAGCTCTTTGAATATCCCATTTGAGCACAAAATCCCCAATTGGCAACTTCCTGTCCTTGGCATGTTGATAAAAACGTTCCTTCATCTTCTCTTGATATTTAGTTAACCTCTGACTTACCTCGTTCCGTGTTTCTTCTAACTGTACCAGCTGATTGATCCTCTTGGTCACATCATCGGGTTCTTCTTGACTTTCTTGCATGAATCGGGCTACTAGTAAGGCTAACTATATAAGGAATACTACTGCCCTCCCACATACTAATTCATACGGGCACTTCCTAGTTTCTCTCTTGCTAGTAATCATGTTGGCCCACAAAGCGAATTTCAACTGGGAATCCCAATTTTTCTGATTTTCGTTGATTTCCTTCTTTAGTGCTCTCACCGGGGTTTTATTTGAGGACTCTACCAGGTCATTTCCTTGTGGGTAATAGGCCGTAGAGTGACCTAATACAATATTATACTGTTGGCAGAAGCTGACAAACTTTTCAAATTTAAAGGCCTTTGCGTTGTCGGTCACTATCTTGGCAGGGCATCCAAATCTAGATATGATGTTTTCTTCCATAAATTTTATTACCACTGCATCTGTTTCATTCCTGGTAGGTATAGCTTCCACCCATTTTGTGAAATAATATGTGACCGTTAATATCCACTTATGCTGGCCACTTGAAGGTGGGTGTATTTCACCTATAAAGTCAATTTCGCATTGTTGAAATGGTTCTTCCACGTGAACCGGAATCATGGGAATAGGTGCTAGCTTCTGTCTTTCAGCAAACCTATGACATTTATCACAAGCTCTAACCTAGGCAAACACATCTCCAAAGAGTTTGGGCCAGAAGAAACTAGCCTTCAGGATTTTGTGAGCAGTAGCCCTCCAACTGTAATGACCCCCATAGATTCCTTCATGAAACTTAGCCATTATACTCCCCACCTCTTCTTCTGTGAGACACAGGAGAAGGATGCCTGAGGGGTCTCGCCAGTACAGTCGACAATTTGCAACAACATACTTCTGTGATCTCAACCTCAGTGTTCTATATTTATCTTTGTCACAGTTGGGTGGGCAGCTCAGTGTTAGAAGATATTCCACTATCTCTTTGTACCACAGGCTGATGAGGTACTTCATACGTGTCTTCTGGGAAGCTATCTCTACTCTCTATAGCTCTTCTTTCTTCTCAGTCTCCTCATTTTATATCATGGACAAATTTATACCCAGAGCCTGACAGTTTGATTCGAACAGGATTTTGGCTAACCCTTGTCTCTGGATTAGTTTGGTAGGGTGAATGTCTAGCTCATATTCTTGTATTTTGGCAGTCCATTTCCCTCTTTTTCCTTCGCTATCTCCCTGGATAAGAATATCTTTAACAACTACTGTAGGCACAAACGCAGTGATATGGGACTGCAAGACATACATGTGAAATGTTTTAAGAGACTTCACCAGGGCATATGCCTACTTTTCTAATATGTTATATTTCAGTTCTGCATCACGGAGCACCTGACTGAAGAAAGTGATGGGATGCTCATACCCTTCTTTTCTTTTCTGCAATAAAACTCCAGCCACTATATGAGGTGATGAAAATGAAAATATCATGAAAGGTTTGGCATAGTCTGGTCTAGCTAGCACAGGGGCTTCAGCAAAGGCATTTTTTTATCCTGGAAAAGGCTTCTTGTGATTCCTGAGACCACTTTACCTCATTATTTTTCTTCATCATGTCTGTTATATGTCTAACTATCTCTGCATAGTTAGGGATAAACCTCCTCAGAAAGTTAATTCGCCCTAGGAACACCTACAACTCCTTTTTATTTATGGGAAGAGAAATTCCATTTATAACTTCTACTCTCTAAGGATCTATTTTTACCCCATATTTGGTTACAATATGTCTCAAAAGCTTGCCCTCTTCTAATGCAAATAAAAAAATTTGTGGATTGAGAGAAAGACCATACCTTCTGCATTTCTCAAAATTTCTACACAAATTTTCAATGTGCTCGGCATCATCCTTTGAAAACACAGTGATATCATTGAGATAGACCACCACAAACTTATCTTTCTCCCCAACGAAGGCAATGTCCATGGCCCTTTGAAAAGTGGCCCCTGCATTAATCAACCCAAAAGGCATCCTAGCATACATAAACGTACCCCATGGTGTGGTAAAGGCAATCTTCTTCTGATCTTCTAGTAGTACAACCACCTGATTGTACCCAAAGAATCCATCCATCATTGACATCCGAGAAGCTCCTACCACTTTCTGCAGGATGTGATCCATCTTGAGTAGTGGATATTTATCCTTTAAGGAAACTCTGTTTAAATTTATGAAATCAACACATAGCCTTATTTCTCCATTCTTCTTCGTTACAGGGACTAAGTTTGCCACCCACTCAGAATATCTCAATGGGACAATGATTTTGGCCTTCAACAGTTTCTTAATTTCTTTCTCGATAGAGGGAAGCAGTAGGGGATTTATCTGTCTAAGCTTCTGTTTATGTGGTTTAGAATCTCCCTTTAGAAGAATCTTATTCTGTATGATGCTCATATAGAATTTTTTTAGGTCTTGATAAGACCATGCAAACACATATTTATATGACCGGAATAATTTATGGTAGATCTCTTTATATTCTTCCGGGACCTTCTTGGACAACTTCATGATTTTGGGATCAGCCTCAGTGCCAAGATTAAGATCTTCTACCTGATTTTCCTCCGCAACTTTGTTTTGCCACAGGGGGACATCATTCTTGTTAAACAACCTTTCTAAGGGCACTAGTCCTTGGGGAATGAAATTCCCTTTCAGGCGCAGAACTTTTTGGCCAGCCACCCTTTCCTCCCATTTATCTCCTGAAGTGTTTTCAGCCTCTTCTTCCTCCCAACTATCAATCTCCATGTTGGAAAATTCCCCAACTATTTCCAGGAATATTTTCACCTATTCTTCATCGTCAAACACCTACCAATGTTTCATGATGTTGTCTGGGATAGATGGCCGATACCGTACCTCAATTTCATATCTCAAGAGAGGGTTCTGAGGTGGATGGAAGGTACTGTCAGCCACTGCAAGGGAATCTTCCATCGTATTCTGCTCCCGGGGCATAAACTGGATATTGAATGCCAAGAATAAATTCTCCACCAGATCCCAAACTTCGTTCCTATAAGCCCTTAGCCTAGGATGTTTGGCTTGGCACTGATTCTTAACTTGTCTAACCACTAGTTCCGAATATCACAGAACCTTTAGACTTTGTATGTTCATGATCCTGGCTATCTGCAGCCCTAACAGAAGTGCTTCATACTCAGCCACATTATTAGTGGTTTCATACTCCAGCTTGAAAGACAAAGGGACCCATTGGCATGATGGAGAAATCAATAATACCCAAGCCCCATTACCTTCTCTGGAGTTTGCTCCATCAAAATGAAGTGTCCAGATTTCTGCTTCATGATTCTGTATGGGCTTCTCAGTCTTTATCTGGTAGAATGATGGTTCGTGAGCGTACTCTTGATATTCCTCCAACATCAAACATGATAAATCTCCCTCCTTTCTATAAACTGGAGAATTAACTGAGTCGTCTGCCTTGGCAATTGTTTTGACAAATCTAGTTTCATGATACAGCCTCCTCTCCTGGCCACCAAAGACAGGGATAGTGGCATACGTCACGTCCAACTTGATTTATCCACCAATTTTATTCCCCTAAGATCTTGACAGTAGCATTCCGAAAAGAGCTGGGATGTCAGCCACCACGATGTCCATTACTACACTTTTTGCTGGGATTTGGGCCAAATTGACCACCAAATCCTTGATCATGCCCAGGAATTTAAATATCTTAGAGTCAAATGAATAAAGGTCCTTGTATGGATGATTTATTTGTAGTCCTAGTTGTTCCATGACCGAGAGGGGCAAAAGGTTATGAGAGGCTCCCAAATCTAACATACAAAATTACTAAGGACACATAAAATGGGGGAGTAGAAGCATCTAATTCCTCAACATGTGGGCCAAATACAACCATACGTCTTTCTTCTTGAAGGTTCAGACTGTCTGGAATATGTACTAATTCTAGGGGGAGCATAAAGGATGTGACCTGGGACTGATATGCAGTCTACTTTAACAATTTAGTCAAAGGAACTGGGATTTTGACCTTCTCAACATCCTTTTGTAAACTGAAGGTAAAGGAGGACCTATCTACTGACACTTCTTTTGATTCTTTATATTTTTATTTTTTTTTGTGAACAAGAGGTTTGACTTCCTTTATGATTGACTTGACATTAGGGGGTGTAGCCATTTGTAAAGAGGAAGGAATTTGATCAGCAGACTGCAAAGATTCGTTAAAGGGTCTCTGACCTTTGTCCGGGGTCCTTTCAGCTATTTTCTCCTTCTGAGCAGATGATTCCTCTTGATGTGTGTCGTCCTCCTGATCCTGAGTGCAAGTTATCTTCCTAGAAGATCTGAGGTCATATCTTCTATTAAATTGTGCTTGCATGAAATTGACGAACTGCTTGCAATAGTCATCAATCTCTGTGTCTTCTTCGCCTTTAGCCTTCTCTTCTTCTTATAATGGAATCTCTGTTTCATTACTTCCTTGCAAGGGAAATTATACCTCATCACTATTCGAAAAACCAAGATATGCATCTTCTTGTTCATAGGCAGTGTCTTCAGTAGGACCATCTACTTGACCTTCCAAATACAGTGGGTGTGGTACTTGATCTTGTTGCTCTTTTCGTTCCCTTTGCAGTATTTGTAGATGTGGTTTCATATATTGAGGATTGTAACCCCTATTTGGAGCATTCTGGAAATTATTGGAGGATGAGTTCTTGGCCTGCAGCTCAAGTTTGACCAGCTTATTTGAAAGGTTCTTAATTATTTTGTTCATTTCTTCAATTTTTTTATCAGTCGAGTCTCTATCTTGGCTAGAAGTAGACACCTCCTCTTTGCCCTTCCTTCTATCATCTTGGTCTGGTTTTCCCTTTGATTTACCAGTGGAGGAAAAATTTTCCTCCAGCTCTAGTGCATCTGTTTGAGCATCATCTAGAGTGGCAGGCTTTCTGTCTCTTAGAGAGAAACCAAATTCTGAATAAAAAGCTACTACGAAAACAACTTTTGCAACAGTTTGATGAGGTTTCATATCAGCAAGGAGGCTCAAATACAATTTATTAAACGTCTTTATGAACTTCAATACTACTTCATTATGTCTTTTCTTGAGTGTGTTAAACTCAGTAAGACAGTGTCCATGATCTTTCTCCTCCCCCCATTTTCTAAGAAAAGTATCCTCCATTCCTTCCCAACTGGTGATGGAATGGTCTCCCAGTATCTTAAACCATTTTCGGGCTTCACCATCAAGATATTGAATAAACAATCTTAAGACTACGTCTAGATGTTCCACATTAAAGTTCTATGCAAAAGAGCAGAAAACCTCAAGATGCTTTTGAGCTTCAATCTCATTTTCCCCATTGAATCAGGGCAAGATCTTCAGATAGTCATGTGGCATATCATTTAACACTTGAGGTAATGCTATGGGGGCATACGTATTCAACAAGAAACCAGGAACATTGGCCATTAGAGGAGGTGGTGGAGGTAGCAGAAGGGTTTGATGTGTAAGAGGAGGAGGTCGAAGTGAGGTGTGAAGGACAATAGGAATGTATTGAACAACAACTTGGGATGATGATGGAAAAGATGAAATATTAACAGTAGATACTTCAATGAATTCTTTAACCTCTTCGGTCTCTGGAGTGGGATTGAATGTGTAACGAGTGGTATGTATCGACTCAGCCTCATCTTTTATTTGGGTGTTTCCTAGAGGTAGACTGTCTGAGTAATAACCAATTTCTCCCACGGTGGAGTCGAAACCTTACACTAGGGAAACTTGAGAGGAGGAGGATGGAAAGTCCTCTAAAGAGAATTCAGGGATCTCAGTATGGACTGATGGTCTTTCTCTCCAACTCCTTCTATGTATTATCTTCTCTAGGTCGGACATAGAGGGTGTCTTTGGCTGAGCTGAATCTGACCTTAGGTGTGGCTTACGAGGAGCCAGGATTGACGGTAAATTTATCTGATAAATTAATGTGTAGTTGCCAAGGTGATGGATATACAACTCTCAACTCTCCATGCTCATCTTTCTAAAGAGTGAATAAATATTTTTTCAAGGCCCAGGGATTTAAATTTTCTTAACTTCGGTTCACTGGCAACAATGCCAAAAATATGTTGTCAATCCTAGAGACAACCTTTGAGTTGTGAAATACCAATGCCTCAGACATCTTATATAGCAAGGAGCAATATGATATTACAAGTATAATTAGAAGAACAAGGCTCTCATGCTATCTCTTGTAAACAGGAAGATTAATTTGAATGGGACCAAAACTTTCAGAAGCTTGATACAAAGAAAGCAATACTGTAGAGGCAAGATGTGAAACTCTAACACGAATCTATCAGATAATTCAAAGGTAGCTTACTGCAAAGAGGGTTGGATTCTAAACACTTCATAGAGATGAATAATCAGAAATTATCTACTGCATACGTAGAATAAAGAGAATACTAACTGTTATTGAGACAATATCTGGAAACATATATCAGCATGTGGTGGGCTTACGAAATTAAGAATCCACACATGATAACAACATTTGTAAATAAAATCTCATAGAAGCTAATATAGCAGAAGTACGGGTGAAGTGAAAATGGAACATCATATTATGCCTGAGCCATATTTAAAGTGCCAAATAGGTTATGGCATAAGTATCAACTAGGAAAAATTCATACCAAAACCAATGGGCTACTCACATTCGAGGACATGATACAAGATGAATGGATGTAAATGAAATGAACCGATAAGCTACAACACATAGGAGAGAATTACACACTGTAAAGCACCAAGACCAGAATCCTCATTGAAGATACAACTCATTTTCATTGAGACCCAATGGGCTCTTCATGTTTGTATTAAAGCTTCAACAAAAGGCATGCAAGAAACTCTTTCATAGCCAATTCTTCAGAAAATATGGAACTAGTTTTTCTCTTCGGTTCTAGCTTATATAGAAGCCTCAGAAACATGAGAAAAAAGATATTTTTGGGAAAAAATATCTTCCTTGCATGCTGGAGATCAGTTTCAGGTCTCCATCAAAAATAACCAAAATTCATGATGAGGAATTGGGGCATCTCATCATTGACAGTTGGGCTCATGGCCGTTTTAAACAAAAATATCAAATAACAGTTTCTGATAGAAAGTGAAATGCAAGAGTGGAATGTGAACTCCACTCGAAATTTAAAAGCAACAAACTAAAATAGAAGTAAAATACCACTAAGGCTGAATCATGAATTGACAATGTTTGCTAATGAGGTGGAGTTGAGGAGGTCACTGTCACAGATAGCGGAATGTTGGTAGAGAGGAATCAATTTTCCCCTAATGTGATAGTAGAGGCTTTTCTGCCTGTATATCTTCACGATTTTCTCTAGTTGTGATTTAATTTGGAGGATGGGCTGTTGATAATCAATATTAGCCGAAATCCCCAAGTTTGTCTTCAATCTTCTGTGTCTGCCGTGGCAGGTCTTCGGTGCTGATACTCTGACTGCTGCTATAATAACCTCTCTGCGTTCCAAATCATAGTGACCATGATTTTGGAACCTGGAGCGAATTCATCACTCTGAAATAACCCTGCATAATACGATAAACTCATCAAGAAATCCAGGGAGTGGCGGAAGGATGCTATGGAGGCCTATGTAATGATAGCACGATTGTGAAAACAATGGCTATAGTGGAGGAATGGTAAAAAATAGGCGGAGGAATGATGTTTAATGTAAAAACCCAGAGTTTAAAGTTTCGGGCGAATACGCAGAATATCATGGGAAATGAATGAAACGAATACCACGATGTGGGACCCAGCATCGGCAGAGGGTGATTAACTGAGAGTCATTGGATCTCGGGAGGAGATCGATGGTTGGGATCAAAGGATGAAAGCAGTAGGAGCTACGATGAAGCAATATGGGCGAAATGCGGGATGTGATGTGGGTCGTAGATCTTGGATGGATGGACGTTTTTGAATTAATCAGAGGATCACAAATGGGAGAGGCAGCGGGAGATGCATTTGGGAGCTTGTGATTGCGATTGGAGTAGTGATGCGACTGGCGATGGTGCGATTGAGCACCAACTGTCTGATCTGGGTCGAGATCTAAGACGGATATTCAATCGGAGGGGAGACGAACGGGGGGTAAAGGAGTGGAGCGGGAGAAATGAGGGTCGTCGGATCAGAGGGAAATCGACAGTGGAGATTATAATCGGAGGATTGTAATCGGGGAGGGAAGTGAGTGACACATTTGAAAATTTTTGATTGCGATCGGTGAAATGGTTCGATGGTCATCCGATCTATTGATAGATCGACGGTTGATATGAAATCGGGGGATTGCAATCGGAGGAGTGCGGTGGGAAGCACACCTTAAAATTTGTGATTGCAATTGGATCTGTGGTGCGATGGGTGCGATGTGATTCGCGCTGGACCGTTAGATCTATTAAGATCAATGGCGGAGATCTCAGCGGGAGTTCATAGAACGAGGCCCAATCGCATCGGGGTTTTAAGGTTTTAACAAAGAACTATGTTTGCCGCAAGACTTCCGATTGTGATAAGCACTTGTGCGCTCAGCTACTAGTCTCGTCACCTGGTTGCATGGAGGGAAAGTGGTTAAGGGGCTGGCCAAAAAGGGGCTAAAGCATCATATGTGAAAGGTGATTTTTGGCTTATTTTCGGTGCATTTTGAGGCCAAAAGGGGTAACAGTAAGGGGAATTAAGGGATTTCAAGCCAAAAAAAGGTATTGGAAAGGTCTAAAATGGGATCTGGGATATTTTAAGGGGTTAATGAGGAAATAAGAGAGGGGAAAAATGAAGAAACAGAGGTTAAGTGGGAATGAAATAAGAGGGAATTGGAGGCCTTTTGGGCATTCTTCTTTGCAAACAGAGAGTTTTCAAAACTAGGAAAAAAAGTGAATGTTAACCATATGATCAACACATACCATGGTGTTTTAGGAATACAAAAATGCCTACTTTCACATTGTTTATATTATTCTTTACACAAGTTAAGTCAAAGATATAATTTTTTTATTTTCAATATTTGGGTTGATAACCTCGTTATAATATCTCATTTTCCTTGATCCCTCTCACTTTTCATTACATAATAAATTCTCCTTCAATGTTTCAAATTATAAGGCTTTATATATCAATATTAACGAATGCTCCAAATTAGAAGGTGGTAGATTACACCTATTTAAATAAGCATGTATTTGCAATCTTAGTAAGGAGTCTTGTTCTTTTTCTCCCCAAGGAAAAATCAAAATTTTATTTAGAGAGTAAAATCAAATTTTAGAGATTCTTGAGATAATTCAACCATATGAGTGAGTTACACATGACCAAGAAAAAAAAAGAAAACAAAATAACCACAATCAACCAAAAAATAATAAAAATTATATATTTGGGAGCTAAGTATGATGCACTAAGCTACCATTTTTTTCCTTTGTTTTTCTCCACTTTACGTGAATCATTAATGTTTGGAGTAGAGGTTAGAATAACAATATAATTATATTCCATATTCATAGATAATCTAAACTTTATGGGGAAGGAATTCCTTTTTTTTTGCAGGAACCTCTGTTTCAAGACTCGTATTCCCATTTTTATACATTTCGATTGTAGTTTATTTTACCCTCATATTGATCATCCTTTGAGCCACAATTCCTCCTTACTCAAATTTTTCTTCCTCTAATATTTATTTTGACTTCGACACATCATTATTTGTAGCATGATGTTGTGATGTCGTCTTCCTCTATGTCTGAGATATGCTCTAAAAATTGTTATTCCTTTGGCTTTGGGGTTTTTTTAAATACTTTTTTTTCAGATCTTTCTTTGCTTGAGAACAAGAATTGTGTAAATGTTCCATTTTTTAACAAATTTTACATCTAAATGTCATGTATTGTGTTATCATAAAAAAAAATTCAAAACATCATTGTGTCAACTCTATTTTTTTATCATGGCTTCAAAATAGGTTTGAAAGTCATTTTAGGTTTTGGTTAAGGGTAGGTTATAATTTTTATGAGTTTTAGGGTCATCATTGAATTCAAATAAAGTCTTTAGAAGTGAATTCCATGATAAAATACTCACATTTTCCATTCAAGGGTCATTCAATTAAGTTTCGGGCTAAATTTCTACAATTAGCCAGGAATCCACCGTTTCGTAGCGCCTCTAGTTCAAAAAAGAGGAAATGTGATATGAAAGCGTTGCTACTTCCGTAGCACAAACTGTGAAAATTACATTGTGAGTGCTACGAAAGTGCGGTTTCTTAGCTGTCGTGTCAAATAAGCCCAAATTTGTTAGATTCAGTTGGGGAATGATAGGATAGGGGTATGGTGAGTTAGTTTGTTACTATATTTGATGTACTTACCCATCCTACAGTCATCATAGTCATGATAGGATATCAATGAAGCATCATTTAGTCATGAGGTGACATCTCAAATTCAAATTTTTTCCTAATTGAGTCATCTTTGATTCATTTACCTTCACACAATTGTTTGAGCTTTGAAGCAGTTAAGATAAGTCTATGGTTGTTCTATGAAAAGGAAACCTTCATCATTATCAAGCGAGGTTGTTCATTTAATCAAGTGAGGTTTTTTCATATCCTAATAAAGCAAGGTTGTTTTACAGATTCTAGAGAAGCTAACATGTTTTTCCAAGAAGCATGACAGAGGTTAGAAAGTCTCAAGGAGGCAAAACAAAAAAAGGTGGCCAGCAAGTAGGAAATCCAGAGAGTCACAAGAAGCCAAGCAACAGCATCAAAAGGAAAAACAATGGTTTCATGTTTAGATTACAACTCAGTCATGAAAGGAAACTTAGATGAAATATTACATGCAATTGATATCGAAGATTCACCTATTATGCAAGCTGATTTTATTGGAATAGATGAACACAAATACAAAAAGTGAAATCAGCAAAGAAATTAGAATTTGAAGGTGAGAATGCAGCCCTTGTCTTTCAGGCTAGGAAGCCTTTGACTAGGCATACTAAAAAGCTCAAAGAACATAGTAAGGAGGTCCAAGAAGCTACTGAAACAATCAAAGTACCTAAAGAGGTATTTGACCTCTCATCACCAGCAGTAGATCATGTAGCTAGAAATATAATGAAGGGAAAGGAACACATGTCACAACATCAACTATTGGAAGAAAGGTTGAAGCTAGCAAATCAAGAGATGGAAATGATGAGAAAGAGGGCCAAAAATCACAACATTGAAAAGACATAATTCAAGAGGATGAAATAGTTGCTAGGTCAGAGATCCAAAGAAGTGCACAAAATTTCTTTACTTGGACAATTCCAACCATTAAATAAGAAAAAAAGTTTAGAGTGATCAACACCCATTTGAGAGCCAGTAATAGAAAGTTAAGAGGCGAAGTGGAGGATTTGGAGATACAATTAAAATAGTCTCAAGATGAACTAAATACCAGAGGTGCAAAATTACAAATTCAAAGAAAACTCAAAATGGAAAAAAAGGATGAAATTTTGTGGAAGTTATGTTTTTAGTTCGTATAGCTGATGGTTTTGATGAGGCCAGTGATTTTCTAAAGTTATAATATATATATATATATTTGATTTTGAAGAAAAACTGGTTAAAACTACTTACACAATAGTTTCGTAGCACCTACAGTGTAAAAAAGGTAGAAAATGCTATAAAACTGTCGAAAGTCATGAAGCAAAACAAATCTATTTTTGGGTTTTGACCAGTCAACTTCTAAAGAGGTTTCTGAGCAACTGAAAACAAATTTGGGAAAACTGAAAGAGTTTTTTCTTCCTAACAGACTTACCTACAAAAAAAACTCTCATTTTCTTCAAATCCAGTACGAAGTGGGAGAAATTCATAGATTACAATGCACTACAAAAGTCACTACGAAACTGCTGTAGTAGCTTTTTCACCCTTTTCCTGATCAAATTTTGGAGGGAAAACCATGCATTTTGACTTTAAATTTCTAAGGAATATATTTAAAGTGATTATCAAAGAAAACTCGAAGGAAGGAAGCTAAATTTTGAAGGGAAATGGGTAAAAATACTGCGGTACGAAAAGCGCTAGGAAACTATGCTGCTTTCGTAGCGCAAGTTTGTTTTCACTGTTTTGAGAAGTTCAAAGTGGTTTTACACAGTTGGCATGAAGGGATGACTTGGGAAATATGTCAATAATGTTCCTAACATCAATTAGCCTCGAAGTTATGGATTATAAGTGGTCAGAATATCTCAAGAAACCAAAAGGATCCTAAGCCTAAAAATAGGGGAGTAGTTTCCTAAATTGCAAGAGATCAACATCACAATCATCATGGTCATAACAAGTTGGAGCTCATCATCAGGATTTGACTTAATGGAAATATAGGTGGAAAATGATGTAATTAAGTTTAGATAAGGCCGTTTTGAGTGGAATGAAAAGAGTTCTAATTCTATTTGTAATAGGACTCTATATTAGTTTTACATCTATGTTTGTAATAAATACCATGTTTCATGGTTAGTATAAGTTTCAAAGCATAGGAATTCGATGTATATATTTGTATATAAGTTTATATTATGATTTAAATGATCTATAAAATATCAAGTAGTTGAAATAGAGGGGGTTGGACATTTGTTAGCAAAAATACTTTGTTTTATGTAACTGACTGTTTTCAGCCTAATACAGAATTTCTACTTAGATAACTCAAGATTCATAAGGAGTTATTTTATGTTCTTGTTCTAATGGCATATTTTCAATATTATATTGTAGTGGTTTTTGCTTATGTTACTCAGAATTCATCAATGATGCTCTGACTTCCTTCATACACAAAATGACTGTGTGTTTCAATGTTCTACATGTTTATTCCTTGACTTGAGCTCTTATATGCCTTGACTTCCATGCTAGGTATATTATCTTGGTTTTTCTAAATCTATCATGACTTTGTAAGCCCAATATACACTTTCTAATGTGTTTTACAACCAGCTTACATCATTTATGTATTTTTATCTCATATAGAGTTAGCCATCTGCATATTTATCAAAGATCATAAACCCTTGAGAGAGCCCTCTCAAGTTGAGGAGGCTAAGCCTCAACCAAAAGATTGGTTTGAAATAATTGCACAAGATTGGTTTGATGAGCATCCTATCAGGTTTGATTTTGTGATAAAATTTTAGTGCGTCCTCCTGGAGTCTGAAGATTATACTTTCCCAAGATTTTGAAGTTAAACTTCTGCAGGTAGCAGGAGCTCAGGAATATTTTGAAGGCTGCATCTACCTTGGCGACTCCACAATAAAATAATCAATTAGAAGGTGACTCCAACGCTTGAATATCAGTAGTTTGATGAAGTTTTAGAATGAGTTCCATTGCAAGAATAAATGCCAGGTATGGCCCTATGAATCCATGTCATATCTGTGGTTTTCCAAATCATATTCCAAATGTTGAACGGTTAACTGATCTTCCTATATTCAAAGATGAAAATAAAGATAATGTTTCTCTTCATTTGGTTATATTCCATATGCATGTACATAGTCTTTAGGTTCAATTCCCTAAATATTGTCTCATGAAGATGTTTATGGCCACTTTGGAAGGAAAAGCATGGCCTTCATGTGAATGCTTGCCAAATGGTTCATTATATTATCTTGCTGATTTCCATGTTGCATTTTATGATATGTATAGAGTTTCATCCCTCCTTATTATTGCTCAAAGACTGTTGTAAACATTGTGTGAGTTTTATTGAATATTTGGAGAATTGTTACGAAGATGATGAGTTCATGGATGAGGAAAATTTAGAAGCCCTTCATAGCAATCCATTTCATCACCAAGAAGAAAGAATAGCCTCTTTCTTAGATGAAAATGAAACCCAGCAGGAGAGTATTTATGAAAATTATGATACATCCTCTGAGTTTGATGAAAGGTTGCAGCAGAATTGTTTGTCTTTTGATCATCAGGAGTATGAGAATCATTGCAAACAACAAGAGGAAATACTAGAAGATAGTTTCTATAACCCTCAAGTTAAGGAAAGTGTTGATTTTTCATGTCTTTCCTTTTATCAGCCTACATCAAATAAGAATCACACTAAGGAAAAAGTGGGTGAAAATTTTTCTTTATCCTTGTCTTCTAATCTGAAATCATTCAAGTGCAAGTCAGAAGATAAGATTCAGATTGTGGATGAAGTTGCAGAGACATTGAAAAGGAAATTCAAGTTTCAAAAGATAAATTTCAATGTCATAGTATTCATGATCAAGATCATTTTTTTTCAAGAGTTGTTAATGCTAGAACAAAAGGAGGGGGTGTTCCTGTCACCTTTCTCCTTTGAGTTTGAAGAAGAGTACATTGTTTTTGAAAAGCAGTTTGAGAGCACATGACTAAAGTTTTATGTGGTTGATGAAAAAATGGATGATTTCTCTGAAGCTGCAGAATGTCATGAGAAACATCAAATAGATCATTTCTTCTTTGATCCTATAGGTTATTACATCGAAAGGTTCTACAGTCCATATTTCTAGTTATATTTTCATTATGAAGATCATATGCATCTTATGTTGCCTTGGTCATTCCAATATCATGTTTATTTTTGGTTCAAGTGTAGTCGAGAGTTTCAAATGACAGATAAGATAAACGACTGCATTCATTGGAAGTTTAATGTTGTTTGAGTTAAAGTGGAGATTGCAACTAATAGGATAGGTAGGAGTATGTGAATAAGCTCAAAGTTGACTGAGCATCTTTTCAGTAGGTACAAATTTTAGAAATTTCAAAGTTTCTCTATTTTGGTCAAGAAAAATGGATAGTAGCATTGGAATTACTGGTTCTTAGTGTACCACAGGGGCACACTATCTCAAGTGGAGCCACTGTTATCACCCAAAAAATTTCAAAACATCATTGTGTCAAATTTGTTTTTGATCATGGCCTCAAAATAGGTTTGAAATTGATTTTAGGTTTTGATTAAGGGTAGGTTATAGTTTTTATGAGTTTTAAGGTCATCATTGAATTCAAATAAAGTCTTTAGAAGTCCATTCCATGATCAAATACTCACATTTTCCATTTAAGGGTCATTTAATTAAGTTTCAAGCTAAATTTCTACAACTAGCCAGGAATCCACCATTTCGTAGTGCCGCTAGTTCAAAAAAAGGAAATGCGCTATGAAAGAACTGCTACTTTCGTAGTGCAAACTGTGAAAATTACACTGTGAGAGCTATGAAAGCGTGATTTCTTAGCTGTCATGTCAAATAAGCCAAATTTTTTTAGATTCAGTTGGGAAATGATAGGATAGGGGTATGGTGAGTCAGTTTGTTACCAGATTCGATGTACTTACCTGTCATATAGTCATCATAGTCTTGATAGGATATCAATGAAGCATCATTTAGTCATGAGGTCACACCTCGAATTCAAATTTTTTCCTAATTTGAGTCATCTTTGACATATTTACCTTCACACAACTGTCTGAGCTCTGAAGCAGTTAAGATAACTCTGTGGTTGTTCTATGCAAAGGAAACCTTCATCTCTCTCAAGCGAGGTTGTTCATTTAATAAAGCAAGGTTGTTTCATATCTTAATCAAGAAAGGTTTTTTTTGTTGTGTAACCAACTCCAAAAATAGAAGAAAAGAGATATCAATGCCTTAGAAATAGGCCACTTCGAGGGGGCAACCTCCAATAAATTACATAAATGAACAATTATTGGATGATACAATTTACAAAACCTCCTTTCTATATATAGGAGTCCATGTGGCCATAATGTAATCCTAGTGGGCCACAATGTAATCCTAGCCGACCTAAAAATAATAATTTAAGGGCACAATAATAACAAAATGGGGTTACAAGGGTACAATAATAACAATAAGGGGGTTACACTAATAACAATAAGGGACTATACTAGTAATATAGGGACCTAACATGCCCCTCTCCTTCAAAAGAGTGTTGTCCTCAACACTTGAGTAGCTCTGGGTGCTTCTGTATAAACTTCTCATCCTCCCATGTAGAATCTTCAGTGGGTAAGTTCTTCCACTTGATGAGATACTCTGAAATTGATCGATTATGTAGCTGTCGAGTTCTTGTTTCCATGATCGCTTCAGGTTCCAATATGATTTTTCCTTCCTCATCAAGTTTTGGCAATATTGTTTGAACCGGAATATTTTCACCTATAACCTTCTTTAAGCATGAAACATGGAAAACTGGATGTACTTGCGAAGAAGCAGGAAGCTCCAATTTGTATGCCATAGTACCAATCTTTTGCAACACTTTGTAAGGACCATAGTACTTTGGCGATAATTTATTATCCTTCTTAGCTTGCTTGAGGGACATTTGTTTGTATGGTTGTAGCCGTAAAAATACCCAATCTCCTACATCAAAACCTCTCTCGCTGCGATGTTGATCTGCCTGTTGTTTCATTCGATTTTGTGCCAAATTCAGGTTATCCTTTAAGAGTTGGAGAACTTCTTGCTGATGCTCGATGTGATCTTCCACTGCTTGAACCTTCGAATTTTCCCTCAAAGATGATGTGATGGATGGTGTATGATATCCATAAAGTGCCATAAATGGGGTCATTTTTGCTGCAGTATGGAAGGAAGTGTTATACCACCATTCAGCGAGAGGTAACCACTTGACCCATTGTGTTTTTTTATCAGATACAAAACAACGAAGATATCCTTCCAACCATTTATTTACTATCTCAGTTTGACCATCAGATTGAGGATGATAAGATGAGCTATGAGCTAATTGAGTACCCAAACAAGAAAACAACTCCGTCCAAAAATTTCCAGTAAAAATGGGATCTCTGTCACTCACAATAACCCTTGGGCTTCCATGTAGCTTTTGAATTCTGTCCATAAATGTAGTAGCAACCGTACTTGCTTTAAATGGATGAGATAATGCACAAAAGTGTGCATACTTGGTAAGTCTATCAACTACCACCATGATGACATTCTTTCCTTCGGACTTAGGTAAACCTGTGATAAAATCCATTGAAATCTCCTCCCAACGTTGACTTGGAATGGATAAAGGTTGTAGAAGTCTTGGGGTCTTAATTGTCTCCACTTTATTCTGCTGGCAAACCAAACATTCCGCCACAAACTTTTGAATATCATATTTAAGGCCATCCCAAAAAAATTATTTCTTCACCCTCTGGTAAGTTTTTAAAAATCCTTAGTTTCCTCCTAAAGGAGAAGTGTGCAATTCCAGAAGAATCTTTTGTTTTAGTTGGGAATTCTTACAAAGATATAAGCGATCTTTGTACCATAAGGAATCATTTTTCCAACTAAATGTATCAAATGTAGTAGGATATTGCTGCAAATTTTGAATGAGTGTCCATACATCTCTCTCCTTCTTCCATTCCTCTCTTGCTTCAGTTATCCAATCTGGTTGGATAATAGAAATGGCACAAAGAAATGCTTCCACCTCTTCATTCTTTCTTGAGAGTGCATCTGCAACAACATTAAGCTTTCCTTTTTTGTAGATTATTTCAAAGTCATAACCCAAAATCTTTGTGACCCATTTTTCTTGCTCTTTTCAAGATATTCTTTGTTCCAAAAAGTGTTTAAGACTATCATGATCAGTTTTTACCTTGAAGTGTCTTCCCATTAGGTAATTTCTCCATTTCTTTAGTGCATGCAGTATTGCTAACATTTCCTTCTCATAAATAGGTTTCTGTAAATACTTTCCTTTGATTGGATGACTTTCAAAAGCAATGGGTCTTCCTTCATGCATTAAAACAGCACCAATTCCATTTCTTAAGGCATCACATTCCACAATAAAGGTTTTTGTGCAGTTTGGCATAGCTAAGACCGGTGCTAGGCACATTGCCTCTTTAAGATGTTCAAACACCTTAGTTGCTTCTGGAGTCCATGAAAATGCATCTTTATTCAATGATGTTGTTAGAGGTGCTGCTATTCTCCCATAATTCTTAAAAAACTTGCGATAATACCCTGTTAACCAGAGAAATCCTCGCAACTAATTTATGGTTGTGGGGACTTTCCATTCCTTAATGGATTTAATTTTGTTAGGGTCTACTTTAACACCCTCGTGAGATACAATATGACCCATATATTCAACCTCTTGTACTCCAAACAAACATTTGGATGTTTTTGCATATAATTGTTTCTCCTACAATAGTTTAAGCACCCTGTCAACATGTTCAACATGATCCTTCCAAGACCTGCTATAGATTAGTATATCATAAAAAAATACTAGCACAAATTTTATAAGGAAGGGTTTGAAAATGGAATTCGTCAACCCTTGAAATGTATAAGGTGCATTGGTAAGGCCAAAAGGCATGACCAAAAATTCATAATGACCCTCATGAGTTCGAAATGATGTTTTTGGAATATCTTCAGTCTTCATTCTAATTTGATGATATCCTGAACGAAGATCCAACTTGGTAAAATAAATTGCTCCACGTAATTCATCCAATAATTCATCAATCATAGGAATGGGAAATTTATCTTTAATGGTGAGCTTATTTAGCTCCCTTTAATCTGGACACATTCACCATGATCCATCCTTCTTATGTGCCAATGCTACAAGAGAAGAGAAAGAACTTTGACTAGGTTGAATTATACCTGCCCCTAACATTTCTGCAATCATACGTTCAATTTCACTCTTTTGGACGTAAGGATATCTATAAGGCCTGATGTTTGGAGGAACACTTCCTGGAATCAAATGAATAGCATGATCATGATCATGAATAGGTGGGAGTCCTTTGGGAGTTTCAAACACCTTGGAATGATCGTCCAAGACTTGTTGGAGATCTGCAAAAATAGATGATTTTGATGTTGGAACTTCTAGTGAGCATAATTGTGCAATGAAGCCTCTTTGTTATTTTTTTAGAAGCTTTTTCATGACATTAGAGCTTATGATCTTTCCCGGCTTCCCCGCAATACCCCGTAATTCAACTTCCTTTCCTTCTGAAAAAAAATTCAAGAAAAGTTCTTGAAAATTAAAAGCTACCGTCCCTAAAGATTGTAACCATTGTACTCCTAGTACAACATCAGCACCTCCCATAGGAATGGAAAGAATTGGAATAGTCAATACATATTCCCCCATGGTTAGCTTGATATTATGGCATTTTCCAGAGCAATTTATAGTTCCTCCATTTGCAACCATCACTTGACATTCTGGTTCTGGGTATAGGAAACAAATTAATTCCTTGGCTACCTTATAATGAATGAAATTATGGGTGCTACCTGAATCAATAAACAATATTACCTTTTTCTTTTTGATATGTCCTTCTATCTTGAGAGTTTGAGGAGTGGTAATTCCTACCAGTGCATTACACGATATGGTTGGATTCATTTCTTCCTCTTCTAGAGTTGGTTCCTGGTGTATATGCTCTTCTTGTTCATTTTCTTCTTCATATTCACAATCTATGTAAAATAATTTCTTCTCAGCACACTTATGACCTTTAGTGTATTTGATATCACAACTGTAGCAAAGCCCTTTTGCTCTTTTTTCTTCCAATTTTTGTGGTGTCAACCTTGTAGGTTGTGGAAATCTAGGTGTAGCAACACTTCCTTCTTTATAGAATTGAGTGGTAGGCTTCCTTCTCTCCATTATTTTACATTCAACTTTTCTTGCCAACCTTAATGCCTTCTCCAATGAATCTGGTTCCAAAACGTGAACTTCATGTTGGATGTTATCCTTCAAAGTGCCTATGAAGAGATCGATCCAATGTTCCTCTGGAATATCCATTACCCTTATATTAAATTTTTGGAAGTCGTCAATGTGCTGCCCCACTAAACCCTTTTGTTTGAGATTTATCAATTGGCTAAAGAAGGTGTTGCTCTTTGTATCCTCATAATGTGCTATCATTTCCTCAGTAAAAATTTACCAAGTGACAATTTTTTTACGGGAGTAAAGCCATCGATACCATACAAATGTATTTTGTTCTAAATGTAAAGTTGCAATGCGTACCTTTTGTGTTTTGCACGTTATGGAGATCAAAATATTGCTCCATCTGTAGTATCCATGTTACAAGATTCTTTCCATAAAAATTCCTCATCTCCATTTTTGGAATATGGTGGTTATTCCCACCAACATTAGAGTTTATGAAATCACAATTAACATTTATTTTGTTCTCATCATGAGGTTCTTCTACTATCGTTTCACCATTAGGAAACATTTCTTGGATCAACTTTGTCAAACCTTCTATGTATGCTTTTAGATCATTCTTCATGTTTTCCATGTTGTCTTTCATTCCATCCATCTTAGCTTCCATGCCTTTCTTCAAAACTTCCATTTCATTTTTTGTTGCTCTTTGCGAGAGTGAAATTTGTTGCACTTGCTCTTATAATTTTGATAGATCATGTTGCAATTCTTCATCTTCATGAGTCATAGTAGAGCCTTCTGAAGGCTTAATGGGTGTTGAATTATTTTTAAGAGGCATATTTTAGAACCCAATACTGATATCTATTCCACAATATGCCATTGGAATCAATTCAAATTGATTATTCAAACAAGACTTATGCAATTCGGAAAACAAAACACACTTTTTTCTTGATTTTGAGGAGCTCGATATTTAAATTGGATTATCTCTGTGATTGTGGCTCTTCAATATTTGAAATTAAGCACTACAGTAGCCCTATTAATTCTCTTTTGAATTCCACAGGTCTGACCTGATTTGGATTCTCCAAGACAAAGTTATGTCCAATCTCCCACAATGACATAATTATGGACTGGTCCAGTAGAGCGAACTTGTAGGACTTTCCACATGTTATTGTTTCATCCTTGGCATCTGAAATTGATAACCAGGAAACAAAATTCCATGTAATTGTGACCAATTTTTATGGCACTCCAATCCGATGCTCAGAGAGAGAGTTATTGAAATTTTCCCACGATCACCTCTTTGTGATGAAATTTAGGAGCCTGAAAAAGCACTACCTTCCACAGATCATATCTACAAAATATTGTGAAACAAGCTTTGAAATTTTTTGATGAATTTCCTTAGGCTCTTACCTTCACACCCTAAAAATTTCAGATTCTGAACCTTAGTAGAAAAAAAGTTATAGTGCAAATTCCATGATGACCTCTTTAGGAGCTTGAAAAAATACCTAACTTCCACAGATCATATCTCCAAAAATATTGCGAACCAAGCTTTCAAATTTTTAGACAAGCTTCCTCGGGATTTCAGTTTCGCATCATAAAAATTTAAGCTTTTGAAACTTCGTAGAAAAAAAGTTATAGAAAAAACGCGACGATGACCTATTTAGAGCAGCGAAACCCTAGAATCCAAAGCTCTGATACCAAATGTTTTGTAACCAACTCCAAAACTAGAAGAAAAGAGATATCAACGCCATAGAAATAGGCCACCTTCTAGGGGGAAACCTCCAATACATTACATAAATGAAAAATTCTTGGATGATAAAATTTACAAAACCTTCTTTCCATATATAGGAGTCCATGTGGCCATAATGTAATCCTAGTGGGCCACAATGTAATCCTAGCCGATCTAAAAATAATAATTTAAGGGAAAAATAATAACAAAATGGGGGTTACAAGGGTACAATAATAACAATTAGGGGGTTACACTAATAACAATAAGGGACTATACTAGTAATATAGGGACCTAACAGTTTTAAAGATTCTAGGGAAGCTAACAAGCTTTTCCAAGAAGCATGACAGAGGTTAGAAATTGTCAAAGGGGAAAAAAAAAGCAAGTTCCCAACAAGTAGGAAATCCAGAGAGTCACAGGAAGCCAAGCAGCAGCATCAAAAGGAAAAACAATGGTTTTAGGTTCAAGTGACAACTCAGTGGTGAAAGGAATCTTTGATGGCATGTTACATGCAATCGATATAGAAGAGTAACCTATTGTGCAAGATGATTTTATTGGAACAGATGAACACAAACAGAAAAAAGTGAAATTAGCAAAGAAATTGGAATTTGAAGGTGAGAATGCAGCCTTTGTCTTTCAAGCCATGAAGCCTTTGACTAGGCATACTAAAAAGCTCAAATAAAATAGTAAGGAGGTCCAAGAAGCTACTAAAACAGTTAAAGTACCTAAAGAGGTAGTTGACCTCTTATCACCAGTAGTAGAGCATGTAGCCAACAATATAACGAAGGGAAAGGAACACATGTCAGACTGTCAATTGCTGGAAGAAACGTTGAAGCTAGAAAATAAATAGATGGAAATGATGAGAAAGAGGGACATAAATCATAGCATTGAAAAATACATAATTCAAGAGGATGAAGGTTGTTTGGGAAGGTTGAATAGTTTCTAGGTCATAGATCCCAAGCAGTGCACAACAATTCTTTACATGGATAGTTCCAGCCATTAAATAAAAAAAAATTGTTAGAGTGATCAACACCCATTTGAGAGCCAGTAATAGAAAGATAAGAGGCCATGTGGAGGATTTGGATCTACAATTAAAATAGTCTCAAGATGAACTAAAGAGAAGAGGTACAAAATGACAAATTCAAAGCAAACTCAAAATGGAAAAATAGGATTAAATTTTGTGAAGGTTATGTTTTTAGTTCATATAGCTGATGGTTTAGATGAGGCCAGTGATTTTCTAAAGTTATAGCATATTTTTATTTCAAATTTTGAAGAAAAATTGGTTAAAAATTCTTACACAACAGTTTCATAGTGCCTGTAGTGTAAAAAGGGTAGAAAGTGCTACGAAACTGCTGAAAGTCATGAAGCAAAAAAAAATTGTTTTTTGGTTTTGACCAGTTAGCTTCCAAGGAGGTTTTCTGAGAAACTGAAAATGAATTTCAGAAAACTGAAAGAGGTTTTTCTTCCTAACAGACACAAATACAAAATATCTCTTAGTTTCTTCAAATTCATTACAAGGTGGGAGAAATTTATAACTTACAATGAGCTACGAAAAGCTCTACGAAACTATTGTAGCAACTTTTTCACCATTTTCCTTATCAAAATTTGGAGGGAAAACCATGCATTTTGACTTAAAATTTCTAAGGAAACTATGTAAAGTGATTATCAAAGAAACCCTGAAGGAAAGGAAGCTAAATTTTTAAGGAAAATGGGTAAAAAGACTGCGCTACGAAAAGTGCTACGAAACTGTGCTGCTTTCATAGCACAAGTCTGTTTTCACTTTTTTGAGAAGTTCGAAGTGGTTTTACACAGATGGCATGAAGGGATGACTTGGGAAATATGTCAATAATGTTCCTAACATCAATTAGCCTTGAATTTATGGATTAGAAGTGGTCAGAATATCTCAAGAAACCAAAAGGATCCTAAGACTAAAAACAGGGGAGCAGTTTCTAAAATTGCAGGAGATCAACATCATCAGCATCATGGTCATAATAGGTTGGAGCTCATCATAAGGATTTGAACTAATGGAAATATAGGTGGAAAATGATGTAATTAATTTTATATAAGGTTTTTTTGAGTGGAATAAAAAGAGTTCCAATTCTATTTGTAATAGGACTCTATATCATTTGTATAGCTGTGTTTGTAATAAATACCATGTTTCATGGTTAGTATAGGTGTCAAAGCATAGGAATTCGATGTATCTGGTTGTAGATAAGTTTATCTTATGATGTAAATGATCTATAAAATATCAAGGAGTCGAAATAGAAGGGTTTGGACATTTATTAGTAAAAAGAATCTGTTTTATGTAAGTGACTCTTTTCAGCCTAATACAAAATTTTTACTTAGACAACTCAAGATTCATAATGATTTCTTCTATGTTCTTTTTCTAATGGCACCTTTTCAATATTATATTGCAATGGTGTTTGCTTATGTTACTCAGAATTCATCAATGATGCTTTGACTTCCTTCATAGACAAACTGACTGTGTGTTTCACTCTTCTACATGTTTATTCCTTGACTTGAACTCTGATATGCCTTGAATTCCATGCTACGTAGATTATCTTGGTTTTTCTGAAGCTATCATGACTCCATAAGCCCAATGTACACTTGATAATGTGATTTAAAACCAGTTTACATCATTTATCTATTTTTATCTCATATAGAGTTAGCCATCTGCATATTTATCAAAAACCATAAACCCTTGAGAGAGCCCTCTCAGGTTGAGGAGGATAAGCCTCATCCAAAATATTGGTTTTAAATAGTTGCACAAGTTTGGTTTCATGAGCAACCTATCAAGTCTGATTTTGTCATAACATATTGAAAATATAATATTTCATTCCACTAAACTCTATTATGAAGATAAAGTATGTAATAAAGTAAACCTTTTGTAAGATTTACCTTCAAATAAATCCTAGGAATAGTAAAAAATATTTTTATGCTCTATCCATATAAAACGTTATAAATTGAGCTAATATATTTCCAATTACTTCTAATACTTTATGATGCGAGAAATGGAAGGGAAGATTATGTAAACTAATATAAATCGGCATTGTGGAAAAAATCATGACATTTGTGATCCGGATTTATGTAGGAATGCAACAATATACACATATAACCATAAATACAAATATGTAGTGGAAATAACAGTTGATTTCATTAATATCAAAAAACTGAAATTTTCTTATGGACAGAATGGAAATAAAATGGCTAGGGCAATGGTAGCTTATCTCTAAGAAGATATGTGGTGGCTACAGGCCCCTGAACTATGTTTCGATGAGTCTTGAGGGCCTATTTGTTATAGAGAAACAATGGAAAACCATAAACATCCAAAAACCTAACCCTAGGAGATGAAGCGCCAAAACTATGGGCCCCGTTTGGGTAAATTGGTGTTTCAACTTCCCAGGGCCATAACTTTGGCATACTATCTCTGTTTGATGCACATGATACATCATTAAAAAGATCTATCTGAGGACTACAAATTCTAGTCACAAAATAAATCCTGTGACAAAATCATATTATGCAGAATCAAGATGCCCAAAAAACGTTGTTTAGGGCCTGAAAATGGATCTAGAAGTTTAGGACCCGAAAAGCTGCTAAAAATAGTAAGTTTTGCCGGAACTAAAAAATTGAAATAGACAATGGTGGGGCACCAAGTGGAACAGGTGGGTGGTCACCAATATCCACCTATACCATTCCTCCCCATTTAGGAAACAATGGTCCCCATTCCATTGAGTTCCTCCATGAGATGAAGAAGCTTCTATTGAGCTTGGTCCATGGGGAACCACTTGCCTTGGTGCAGGAGTTGGAAAGATTTGACAACCCGATGTACTTGGATCTTCTGTTGGTTAGTTTTATTGATTTTTATTTCCATTATACAATCTCTAGTGGCATGTTCCATGTAGTCTGGGTTTAACTCTATTTGTGTGAGTTGTTCTGCAATGTGAGAGGTGTACAATAGAGGTGGGATGTAGGTACGAAGGCGGTCCACATTGAATACTTGGTGAAGACCAAGGAATGGTGGAATACTGAGCTCGAAGGTATTTTTCCCTATAGCCTTGGTGATGGTGTATGTCCCATATCGGAGTGGGTGAAGCTTGCAGTGGGGTCTAATGAGGCACTCCTTTTGCAAATATAGCCACACTTTGGTGCCCACCTGGAAGTTGTGTGGCACCCGTTTTTGATCATGTCGTTTCTTGTGCTTAGCACTGGCTCTATCGAATATGTCATGAACCTATTGGAGGATGTGCTAAATGAGCTGAACGAAGATGTTCGATTTGTCATATCTAGTTTGGACATGAGAAAAATCAACCTGAGTAGCTGCAAATGGAATTGCGATGTCAATGGGACATAGTGGTTGGAATCCCAAGCCCACCTGAAAGGGGATGTGGCTAGTTGAGATATGGAGAGATCAGTTATAAATGTATTGTACATAGGGGAGGCTCTCATCCATTGTGCATGGATGTCTTGAATTGTAAATTTGCAGAATGTGTACAATCATCCTGTTGATGACCTCTTTCTGGCCATCATTTTAGGGATGGAAAGTTGTGGACTTGGTGAGCTTGCTGTCCAGCATTGACCAAAGGCTGGACCAAAATGTGCCGAGGAACCTGCTATCCCGATCCTATATGATAGACTGTGGGATCCCAAAGTGAAACTGCACTCATTCAAAGAAGAATTTAGCAGTGGCTTCTATTGTGATATTCTTCTTGTGGGCCACCATAATGGCCATCTTCGAGATTATGTCAACGACCATGAAAACCCAGTTGTTTCCATGCTTAGTATAAGGGAGTCTCGACATGTAATTCATGGATATGGATTCCTAAGGTCAAAAAGGGCTACGTAGTGGAGTATAGAGGCCTTTATTATTGATGGTAGGTCTGGCAATGACACAAGCAGTGCAGGATCTGATGTACTTTCCAACAACCTGTCGAAGGTTCTAAGAACAAAAATACTTATGAGGTACTGTCACTATTTTCTCTACCTCGAAATGCCCAATGACTCAATTGTAGTGTGCTTCAAATATCATCCTGGCATGGTTTCTTGAAGGAACAAAAATGTTTCCTAGGTGACATAACAGGGCATCTTGGAGGTGAAAATATGGAACTTCCATACCCCGCGAGAGTGCCTTGTATGTGTGGTCGAATTATCGTTCGCTCTTGAATAGAAGCATCCAATTATGTGTGGCCAAATTATCGATTGTCCTGGGCCACCATGCCTTGGCTTTGTCCTTTATTCTATGGTTTGGGGGGCCCTTTCCCTTGCTTTTGATTCTTAGATCCAAAATCTCGCTTCTTGTTTTTTAATTTCTGCTCAATCTTGGCAACATAATGGTATGCCTTACCAAGCGAGGAGATGTCAAGGAAATCCATTTCCTCCTAAATGTATCTCTGTAGACAACTTTGATACTTTAGCACCAAATGTTTCTCTGAATCTTTGATACCCAACTTTGTGCACAGGGTATGGAACAGATTCGTCAACTCATGCACATCTTGATCCCTTTGTTGCCGCATTGTGGTCCATTGTATGTAATTATCTTCATAGGTCCCCACGGGATAGTATTGTTCCTTGATGTCTAGGAAAGAATTCCAAGTGGGCATTGCTTAGAATAGAGAGGGTTATGTCTCATCCTTTTTCTCATAGTAGGTTTCCCACCAGTCCTTGAAATGGGGGGTAACTTTGAGAAGTGCCAAAATAATCTTCTCCTAATCGAAAAATTCATGAACTGAGAAATATCCTTCTAATAGATGCAGATGCAGATCCACCGATGGTGGGCAGTCGTTGCAGGATCTGGGAAAAGTTATCCATCATCGCATTCCTTTTTGTTTTGACGGCCTCCTTAAGCAATATTTTGATAGGATCTCCTGCTCCCTCATATTTATTTTTGTCCCCGATTAGTGGTCATTGGGGTTTTTGAGGCTCATCTTGCAAAGCTTCAACCAGATCGAGCCCTAACTCCTTATTACCTGACTTCGTTGGGGACATACAAAGAAGGATTAAGAAAAAGCAGACTTCTCTGATACCACTGATACATAATTATGAAGGAATGCAAGTGAATACACATATAACCATCAATACAAAGATGCAGTGGAACTAGCACTTCATTTCATTAATATCAAATAACTAAAATTTGGTTACAGGCATAATGGTAATAAACTAGCAAAGGTGCTAGTAGCTTATCTCTAAGAAGAAATGTGGTATCTATAGGCCTCTGAACTATGTTCCAATGAGGCTTGAGGGCTATATAAACATGAAAAACCCTAAACATCCAAAAACCTAACCCTAGGAGATGAAACACCAAAACTATGGGCCCTCTTTGGGCAAATTGGTGTTTCAAATTCTCGGGGTCGTAACTTTGGCATAGTCTCTCCATATGACGCACATGATACATAGTTAGAAATATATATCTGAGTACTAAAACTGCTAGTGGCGAATATATATTTTGGAACGTTGTTTAGGGCTTCAAGACGGCACCAAAAGTTCAGGACCCGAAAAACTGCTAAAAATAATAAGTTTTGCCGAAACTGAAAAACTGAAAGAGACAATGGTGGGGCCCCGAGTGGAATAGGGGGGTTTCCACCAATATCCACTTGAGTCATTTAAGAAACCAAGGGCTCATAAAAAGGCCTTCACCTCCCCAAACGATGGACCCTCTTTGGGAGGGAAATCCATATCCTTCAACATATAAAATTTCAAAATAAAGAATGCATTGGATCATAAACGAATATCACAATTTGTTTTCCAAGTGGCATAAATACACTAAGAGAGATCCTCTGAATCTGGCCAAAATTAGTTATACTACATATAACTGCTAGAGAATAAAAATATGAATATATAGAATTAACCTTGGGAATGCTTACTAACACAATTAGCACTTGATTCATGTGTTCCACCATGAAAGAACCAATAATTATAGTTTTATAGTGTTATAGTGGTATTTGGAATAAGTTTGTGTGGATTGTGTGACCAATTCCAATCTTAGTGTTATTTTTCTGGAGTACTGTTGGACACTCTAAAGATTCAGAGTTTTTGGGCTTCTGCTTGTGGGGTGCTGGTACTAGTATTTTGCAATCCTTTTATGGGGGTGGTGGTACTCATATTCTGCAACTCTCTTATTATGGTGATCTTGGGAGGGCATTTCGGGTGTTGGAATATTGCATGGGATGGATGGTCTCAGGTTAGGCTTTGGTAGAGAACTTCTCCCTTTTTTTTGTAGATATGTCAAAGAAGAGGGGGTGAGAGTGCAAGGGGGTGGGCATCTTGCCCACACTATTTCTAGTGTAGTTAGAGAATATTCTTAGAGCTAGTGGTGCTTAGACAATATAGACATAGAAGAGGAGATAATAGAGAATCATGCTCCTTCTTTGGTTGTGTGGTGTAGGCTCTCTCCATGGAATGGATGACTACTTAATTGCAAGGAATCTAGGTCAACATGGATATCCTGGAAGATCACAGGCATGAGAACCAGAATGAAATGGTGGCATATTCAAATGACATCCAATTTTCTCAATTTTAAATTCTAGAATAACTTCTCCTAGCTCAGCAAGGATTGCAAGTGATAGAGACTTGGTTGGAACATATGGACTTCCATATGTATGAAAAGAAAAACAAACATGTTTCACACTGGCCACCTTGAAATATCGTTGATCGGTTGTTTTCTTATTTTGTCATTTGTTTTGGTCAATATGGCTTAGGTCTCTCCACAAACAACATGCAAATTGTTAAATCTGATGCTATACTATATACTTGAGCTCTCCTTTCCAACAAATCTCATAGGTAAGATGAGAAATACAAAGTATCTATGTACTTATTTTGTATTTAGTAATAGAAATTAAATGTTTTTATATATAAAAAAAAAAATCCGAGAACAATAAACTCAAAATAACTTAGTCAACATTAAAACTTGTAGTAAAAATCATTATTCTAGAAATGATTTTTAATATATATATATATATTTATATATATATATATATATACATATTATTAATTTAACTTAAGTTGTAAAGTTCAACAAGCTTATTGATTACTCATTAATTTATAAGAATTAATAGATTTAAATTTGAAAATAAATAAATGTAATAAAGCCAAATGAAAGTACATCAACTAATTCATATAAGAATATGAAAACATATTGACTTATTCAAGAGAAAAAATTAAGGTAAGCTATATATAAATCCAGAATTAATTTTTCAATACAACTAAAATACTAAAAATCAAAGTATGATAATATTCTAAAGTAAAATATAATTATTATATATAAAAAAAACAAAAAGAAAGACTAGCCAATTAGATATGTATATTTTATAAAAAAAGTGGGATATATATATATATATATATATATATATATATATATAAAACAAGAACATTAATCGAAAAAGGGAATAAATAAATAATAGGATGAGGGCAAAACACTCGAAAATGAAGATAATTAAGAGGAAAGGGAGAGGATTCAATAATTGAAAATCCTCTAGCCATCATCTCTATTCTCATTATTAGGCCTTCTCTCAATTTCTATGGCCTCTCTTAACATCCCATTATGTAAATGATTGATTCTAGCAATGACCTCGGCCTCTTTAAAACATATGTGGTGTTTAATCCCCTCTGCATGCTCTACCAATTACGAGGGGTGAATCCTATAATGTTTGATGTCTATCTCATGCTCATAAATACTCTAATTTAGCAACGACTAGTTTCTCCAATGTACTAGGTTCCACATGAACTTGTGATTAGATAAGAAAATTACATACTTTTAAGGTACATGTTCTTTCACTAATCTAACTGAGATTCAAATGGTTTATATGGGCCTAATGGTGGAAGAAACGTTTTACTTAAGAATCCAATGAATCTTTTCCATGGTCCCTTGGATGAAGGGAACATGTACCTTTGAAATCACATCAACAGGTTTGTTCTTTATCCTCATACCTTTGCCAAATTGTAACAACCCAATGTGTGTCTCATCATTAGTGAGTCTTTAGTGGCTACTCATGAAGTTTTGTTCAATTGTTAGGCTGATGTCTTGGTGTCTCGGGGAGGTCTTTTGTGCATTATAGTGGCATTTGGAAGAATTTTTTCTGGAATTTGACCAGTTCCAATCTTGGTGTTATTTTTCTCATGTAGAGCTGGAGAGTCTATAGATGGAGAGTCCCGGGGCTTCGACAATATAGATATAGAAGAGGAGATGACACAAAACCGTTCTCCTTCTTTGGTTGTATGGTCTCGACTCTCTCCATGGAACAGATAACTAATTAATTGCAAGGAATCCACGTCAACTTGGATATCCTCGAGGATCATAGTTATAAGAATAACAACGAACTGGTCGCATATTCAAATGACATCCAATTTTCTCAATTTGAAATTATGGAATAACTTTGTCGAACTGAGCAAAGACTCCAAGTGATAGAGGGTTGGTTGGAGCACATGGACTTCCATATGCCTGAGTAGAAAGACAAACATGTTGTAAATTGGCCAACTTGAAATATCGTTGATTGGTTGTTTGCTTATTTTGTCATTTTGTTGGTTAATATGGCTTAGCTCCCTCCATAAATAAGACGTAAATTGTTAAATATGATTCTATGTTATATCGGTACTATATATTTGATCTCTCCTTCCCAACCGGAACAAAATCATATTTGACAGAGGTTTGATTCCCAAAAAAATTCGTTTAGGGCCTCAAAATGGCTCCAAAAGTTTAGGATCCGAAAAACTACTAAATATACTAAATTGTGTTATAATTAAGGAAACTGAAAAGCTGAAAGAAACAATGGTGAGGCCCTAGGTGGAATAGATAGTTTTCCACCAATATCCACCTGGATCGTTCCTCTGCCATTAGGAACCAATGGTCACCACTGCGTTGAGTTCCTCCACGAGATGAGAAAAGTTCTGCTGAACTTGGTCCCTAGTGAATCACTTTCCTTGGTGCAGGAGATGGCCAACTTTGACAACCCGACACAATTGGATCTAATGTTGGTGAGTGTTCTTAATTTCATGTCGATGATAATAATCTATGGTGGCCTATTCCATAGAGTCGGGGTTTAAATTTTTTGGTGTGAGTTTTTCTACAATGCTAGAGATGCCCAGTAGAGGTGGGAAATAGGGCCAAAGGAGGTCCACATTGAATACTAGGTGTAGACCAAGGAATGGTGGAATACTAAGCTCGAAGGAATTGTTCTCTACAACCTTGGTGCTATTCTACGGCCCACATCGGATCAGCCGAAGCTTGCAGTGCGGTCCAGTGAGGCACTCCTTCTGCAAATGTAGCCACACTTTTTCGCCCACCTTGAAGTGGTGTGGCACCCAATGTTGATCATGTCGTTGCTTGTACTTAGCATTGGCCCTATCCAATATGTCATGAAACTGTTGGTCGATGTGCTAAATGTGCTCAATGAAGTTCTTTGCTTTGTCAGCTTTAGACTGGACATGAGTCGAATTAGGCTGAGTAGCCACAAATAACATGGCTACGTCAATGGGACATAGTGGCTAGAACCCTAGGCCCACTTGAAAGGGGCTTTAGGCGGTTGAGATGTGGAGAGCTTGATTATAACTGTGTTGGACATATGGAAGGATCCCATCCCATGTGCGTGGATGCTTCTAAATGTACATGCGTAGAATGTGTACAATCATCATGTTCACGACCTATGTCTGGCCATCAGTTTGGGGATGGATAGCTGTGGACTTAGTGAGCTTTGGTGTACAGGATTGACCATATGCTAGACCAAAATGTGTTGAGGAACCTGTTGTCCTGATCAAAGATCATAGACTATGGGATCCAAAAATGCACCCACACTCGTTTAAAGAAGAGTTTAGCAGTGGATTTTGCTTTGATATTCTTCTTATAGACCGACATAATGGAAATATTGCAGAATCTATCGACGATCTTGAAAACACATTTGTCTACCGATACATGGCTTTTGAAATGAAAAGGTGTACTGACACACCAAGAAAACACGGAGATTAATTCGACAATATTCTTCAACGCCCCTAAAACCTTGAGATTTTGGAGCACGTGGTGATTTTGAAAGTCCACCAATGAAATTATTTTGTTACATTTTATGTGTCATTTGATTAGGGACATGGAGCACGAGGGGTTTTAAAATTTATTAATTATGAATTTAGGTTATTTCAATTTATAATGTATTAAAAAAAATTTATTTAGATTATTGAGTCCACTTTTTTGGAACCAACAAATGCGTGTCTCATATTTTTCTCATGAATTTCCATTCATGTGTTAGGTTGATGTCTCAGGGAGGTCTTTCGTGCATTATACTGTCATTTGGAAGAATTTTGTCTACAATGTGTGATCAATTCCAATCTTGGTGTTACTTTTCTGGTGTATTGTTTGAGACTCTAGTAATGGAGAGTTTCCAAGCTTCTGCTTGTGGGGTGGTGGTACTCATATTATGAAACCCTCTTACTATGGTGATCTTTGGAGGAATTTGGGGTGTTGGAGAATTGCGTGGGTTGGCTGGTCTTGAGTCATGCTTTGGTAGAGAATTTATCCATTTTTTTAGACATGTTAAAGAAGAGGGGATGACATTGCAAAGGGGGTGGACATCTTTCCCAAACCATTGTTAGTGGAGTTAGATAATATTCTTAGAGAAAAGATTTCTTAGACAATACAAGCATAGAAGAGGAGATAATAGATAATCATGCTCTTTATTTGGTTATCTTAGATATTGTGCACGATCACAGGTATGAGTACCACAATGAAATGGTGGCATCATCGAATGAAATCCAATTTTCTCAATTTGAAATTCTGGAATAACTTTGTCGAACTCAGCAAAGACTACAAGTGATAGAGGCTTGATGGAACACGTGGGCTTCCATATGCATGAGAAGCAAGATATACATGTTGCACATCTTCCACCTTGAAATATCATTGATTGGTTGTTTTCTTATTTTGTCAATTTTTTGGTTAATATGGCTTCCGCCCCTCCATAAATAAGATGTATAATGTTCAATCTCATGCTATGTTAAATTTGGTGCTATATTTGGTGCTATATACTCGAACTATATATGTACTTTTCAATTTAGTAATATAAATTGAATTTTTTTATTAGAAAAAACTCACAAAAATAAACTGAAATGACTTAGTCAAAAATAAAAACTTATAGTAAAAATCATTATTCTAGAAATGATACTCTTTATATATAATAGTAATAATAATAATAATAATAATAATAACAATTATTATTATTATTATTTTTAATTTAAGATCATTCTAAAGTTCAACAAACTTATTGATTACTAATTAATATAGAACAATTTGTAACAACTCCACTTACTGAATTTTTTTTTCAAAATATAGAAATAAATGTTGCTATAGTGCTATCCTACTACACACTTTCAAGAAATGAATTACCTTTTCAGGTTTAGTTAAGGTTACTCCCTCAATTATCAAGAAATATTCTTGTATATTTTTTCTAAATATCACCTTCACATATTACAGCTTGTCTTATTTTTTTCGTCCACCATACAGTGGTCCATACAATGGTTATTATGTTAAAAATATTTGTTCTCAACCTGTGCCAGTCATTTCCCTTCTCACTGTACTGATTCTTAATTTTTTTGATGATATTAACCTGTATCATTAATTCTACCTAAGAATTTATTTATATTAAGAGAAATCATCCTCCCTTCATTCCCATATTTTTGAAAAAAAAAATTGTGCAAGTTAGTTTTAATCCCACTATATTAAATAAGAATATAGCTCTCTTATCCTTAATAAAATATGAAAATGACGCCCATATTTATTTTACCTAAAGTTAACACTCTTAACCACATATATATTTAAACTTCAAAATCTTCTTTTCATTAATTTTCTTTCTCTAATAATATACAAAACAACTTGGATTCACATGACATAAATATATATTGATTTTATACCCTATATGATAATATTGGATTATATCCATTTAATATACTTATCTTACAAATTTGAGCAATATACGTAAGGAGTTGTCTTTAGTGCGACTTTTTGAAGTTTCAGGTGCCGGAATCCGGTGAAATTTTTTGAGGTAAAATCTCGGTTTTTGTTATTCAAACTGGTTTTTTGACAACATATATGGATTCAACACCCTCAAAAACCTCTAGGGCACTTAGATTGTGCAAATTTAGCAACCAAAATTCTCTTTTCAATAAATTGCTACTGAAATTGAGAGAAATTACACCGTAAAAAGTCACCGTAAAAGCCTTCAAAAAGTCGCACTAAACACTACTCGATATACGTAATATGCACATTATGGAACCTTTTCTCTTCAACATATGAATTTTTCCCTCCTTGCCTAATGAAAAATAGGCCTCTCTTGGGAGTAACATCACCATTAATGTTATGTTTTATGAGCCACACATAAAATCTTGAAAGTTATCTTTACTTTCCTCCCAACGCAATTCATTTTCTTTCTCTAACATTTATGGAAAATTGTGAGCCAAATTGATTTTCTGTTGTGTTTGTTAAGTGGGATGAGTTGATATTGGACATGAGTAACCTAAGATTAGTTACAGGTAGTTATTAAGTGAACACGACATATGTTGAATTTTCATGAGACATTAGAATTTGGGTTTGGTCTTAGAATAGTTGATGCAAATACATTCAAGTTCGACAATACATCTACTTTTCACAATGAAATCTACACACATCAGTGAATCAACTAGTGCACATGACAATGATTAAAATTTTAAAACAATTCTTCATTAAATTACAAATTATAATAGAATAGGTTAGAACTCTCGTACTAGGGGGCAAGGCCCTTTACAATCACATTGATACAAGGAATAAAACTAGGGCTTGGTGTTAGTCCTTTGAAAGAAAATATACTTGGAACAAGACAACACTTGACTCACTTCTTGATGGCGACCACACATAGCCCTTTTTGTGCACATGTTATTTCCTTCATACTAGGGCCTCCTATAACTTACAGTCTGTATCCAATTAAACCTCAGGAAATATATCTTTTTCCTTTTTATTTTTATTTTATACTTTAAACATCATCTTGGGTTCAAAACCCCTTCATTTGGGTTCTTTGGTGAGAAATTCTTTTGTGAAGTGTACTTAATTTATTCTCTGTATTATAATTTTACTTGAAGAATAAGTAAAGTATCCTCATTCTTGCCTTAAAACTACATCTATACTTGGCTCAAGGTATATTTTCATAGGAAAAAATGATTTTCTAGGTTAAGCAATCTTAAGAATGAGACAATTGTCCTCAGCTTTCTCATTTTGGGAATTACTAGGTCGTCTCGTTAAAAAAGATATTTCTGCTTCTGTGGTCCTTCGTTCATCGCCTACTCTCATTTCTTCTGAAGATTCATCGTTCGACATGGAGAAATTTTCTTGGAAAGAAATAGATGCATTTTCCGAAGACGATGTTGAACCGTGTGCCGCCATGTTTCCGAAAGTTCGTGAAGATTTTCTGATTGAAATTTGATGATCGAAATCAATAATGCAAGAATGACCCTCACCACTATAAATCTATGTTTCTATTTTACTTATATATAATCATATATAATACTACAGATACACTGCTTTTGAAACGAAAAAGTGTACCGACACACCTAGAAAATGCGGAGATTAATTTGAAAATATTATTCAACACCACTAAAACCTTGAGATTTTGGAAAACGAGGTGATTTTGAAATCCCCCCAATGAAATTATCTTGTTTCGGTTAATGTGCCATTTGATTAGGGGCATGGAGCATGAGGGGCTTAAAATATATTAATTCTGAATTTAGGTTATTGCGATTTATAATGTATTAAAAAAAGATTATTTAGATTGTTGAGTTGAGTTTTTTAAGCACTCAATGTGTGTCTCATCATTAGTGAGTCTTTAGTGGCTCATGAAGTTCTGTTAAGTGTTAGCTTGATGTTTCAGGAAGGTTTTTAGTGTATTATAGTGGTATTGGGAAGAAGTTTGTGTGGATTGTGTGACCAATTTCAATCTTAGTGTTATTTTTCTGGTGTATTGTTGGACATTCTAAAGATTGAGAGTTTTTGGGCTTCCGCTTGTGGGGTGGTGGTAATAGTATTCTACAACCTTTTTATGGGGGTGGTGGTACTTGTATTCTACAACTCTCTTATTATGGTGATCTTGGGAGGGCATTTCGGGTGCTTGAATATTAAATTGGCTGGATCGTCTCAGGTTAGGCTTTGGTAGAGAACCTCTCCCTTTTTTTTGTAGACATGTCAAAGTAGAGGGGGTGAGAGTGCAAGGGGGTGGGCATCTTGCCCAAACTATTGCTAGTGGAGTTAGAGAATATTCTTAGAGCTAGTGGTGCTTAGACAATGTACACATAGAAGAGGAGCTAATAGAGAACATTGCTCCTTCTTTGGTCGTGTGGTTCACACTCTCTCCATGAAATGGATGACTGCTTAATTGCAAGAAATCTAGGTCAACATGGATATCCTTGAGGATCACAGGTATGAGGACAACAATGAAATGGTGGCATATTCCAATGACATCCAATTTTCTCAATTTGAAATTCTGGAATAACTTCTCCTAACTCAGCAAAGATTGCAAGGGATAGAGACTTGGTTGGAACACGTGGACTTCCATATGTATGAAAAGAAAAACAAACATATTGCACATTGGCCACCTTGAAATTTCATTTATTGGTTGTTTGCTTATTTTGTCATTTTTTTTTGGTTAATATGGCTTAGGTCCCTCCACAAACAACATGTAAATTGTTAAATATGATGCTATACTATATACTTGAGCTCTCCTTTCCAACAAATCTCGTAGGTAAGATGAGAAATACAAAGTATCTATGTACTTGTTTTGTATTTAGTAATATAAATTAAATGTTTTGATTAAAAAAATAATCTGAAAACAATAAACTCAAAATAGCTTAGTCAACATTAAAATTTGTACTAAAAATCATTTTTCAAGAAATAATTTTTAATATATATATATATATATGATTATTAATTTAACTTCATTGTAAAGTTCAACAAGCTTATTGATTACTAATTAATTTATAATAATTAATATATTTAAATGTGAAAATAAATAAATGTAATAAAGCCAAACGAAATTACATCAACTAATTCATATAAGAATATGAAAACATATTGACTTATTCAAGAGAAAAAAATTAAGGTAAGCTATACATAAATCCAGAATTAATTTTTCAATCCAACTAAAATACTAAAAATCAAAGTATGATAATATTCTAAAGTAAATACAATTATATTAAAAAAAAACAAAAACAAAACTAGCTAATTAGATATGTATATTTTAAAAAAAGCGTGGTATATATATATATATATATATATATATATATATATATATATATATATATATATATATATATATATATATATATATATATATATATATATATATATAATGAACAAGAACATTAATCGAAAAAGGGAATAAATAAATAATAGGATAACGGAAAAACACTCGAAAATGAAGATAATTAAGAGGAAATGGAAAGGATTTAATAACTGCAAATCCTCTATCCATAATCTCTATTCTCCTTATTAAGCCTTCTCTCAATTTCTATGGCCTCTCTTAACATCCCGTTATGTAAATGATTTATTCTATTTATTCTAGCAATGACCTCGGCCTCTTTAAAATACATGTGGTGTTTCATCCTATTTTCATCCTCTACCAATTACGAGGGGTGAATCCTATAATGTTTGATGTCTATCTCATGATCATAAATAATCTAATTTAGCAACGACTAGTTTCTCCAATGTACTAGGTTCCACATGAACTTGTGATTACATAAACAACTTACATATTTTTAATGTACATGTTCTTTCACTAATGTAAGTGAGATTCAAATGGTTTTTAGGGGCCTAATGGTGAAAGAAACCTTTTACTTAATAATCCAATGAATCTTTTCCATGGTCCCTTGGATGAAGGGAACATGTACCTTTGAAATCACATCATGACGTTCCTTCTTTATCCTCAGACCTTTGCCAAATTGTAACATCCCAATGTGTGTCTCATCATTAGTGAGTCTTTAGTGGCTACTCATGAAATTTCATTCAATTTTTAGGTTGATGTATTGATGTCTCGGTGAGGTCTTTAGTGCATTATAGTGGCATTTGGAAGAAGATTGTCTGGAATTTGACCAATTCCAATCTTGGTATTATTTTTCTCATGTAGAGCTGGAGAGTCTATAGATAGAGAGTTTCGGGGCTTCTGCTTGTGGGGTGGTGGTACTTGTATTTTGTAACCCTCTTACAATGGACTATTGCATGGGTTGGCTGGTCTCGAGTTACGCTTTGGTAGATAAATTTTCCTTTTTCTTTAGACATGTCACAACATAGGGGGTGACAGTGAAAATGGGGTGGGCATCTTGCCCAAACCATTTGTAGTAGAGTTATACAGTCTCCTTAGAGCTAGAAGCACTTTGACAATATATATATAGAAGAGGAGATAACACGAAATTGTGGTCCTTCTTTGTTTGTGTGGTGTCGACTCTCTCCATGGAATGGATAACTGATTAATTGTAAGGAATCCACCTCAACTTGGATATCCTCGAGGATCACAGGTATGAGAAGAATAATGAAATGATGGCATATTCAAATGACATCCAACTTTCTCAATTTGAAATTATGGAATAACTTCATGAAAATGAGCAAAGAATGCAAGTGATAGAGGGTTGGTTGGAACACATGGACTTCCATATGCATGAGTAGAAAGACAAACATGTTGTACATTTTCCATCTTGGAATATCGTTCATTGGTTGTTTTCTTATTTTGTCATTTCATTGGTTAATATGGCTTAGGTCCCTCCATAAATAAGATGTAAATTGTTAAATCTGATTCTATGTTAAATTTAGTGCTATATATTTGAGCTCTCCTTCCCAACCGGAATAGACTCATATTTTTCAAAGGTTTGATGCCCAAAAAAGGTCGTTTAGGGCCTCAAAATGGCTTCGAAAGTTTAGGACCCAAAAAACTACTAAAAATAGTAAACTCTTTTATAATTAAGGAAACTGAAAAACTGAAAGAAACAATGGTGGGGCCCTAAGTGGAATAGGTAGGTCGCCACCAATATCCACTTGGATCATTCCTCCCCCCTTAGGAAGCAGTGGTCGACATTGCAGTGAGTTCCTCCATGAGATGAGGAAAGTTCTGCTGAACTTGGTCCATAGTGAATCACTTTCCTTGGTGTAGGAGATGGCCAGCTTTGACAACCTGATACAGTTGGATCTACTGTTGATGAGTGTTCTTGATTTCCATGTCGATGATACAATCTATGGTGGCCTATTCCATACAGTCGGGGTTTAAATCTATTGGTGTTAGTTTTTCTACAATGTTAGAGGTGTCCAGTAGAGGTGGGAAATAGGGTCGAAGGTGGTCCACATTTAATAGTAGGTGTAGACCAAGGAATGGTGGAATACGAAGCTCAAAGGAATTGTTCTCTACAACCTTGGTGATGGTCTACTACCCATATCAGAATGGGCGAAGCATGTAGTGGGGTCTAGTGAGGCACTCCTTCTGCAAATGTAGCCACACTTTCTCACCCACCTTGAAGTGGTGTGGCACCCAATGTTGATCATGTCGTTGCTTGTACTTAGCATTGGCCCTATCCAATATGTCATGAAACTGCTGGTGGATGTGCTAAATTTTCTCAATGAAGTTTTTTTCTTTCTCAGCTTCAGACTGGGCATGAGCCGAACTGGCCTGAGTAACCACAAATAGCATGGCTACGTCAATGGGACATAGTGGCTAGAACCCCAGGCCCACTTGAAAGGGGCTGTAGTCGGTTGAGATGTGGAGAGCCTGATTAGAACTGTGTTGGACATATGGAAGGATCTCATCCCATGTGCGTGGATGATTTTAAATCTACATGCATAGAATGTGTACAATCATCATGTTGATGATTTGTGTCTGGCCATCTGTTTGGGGATGGAAAGTTGTGGACTTAGTTAGCTTCGTGTCCAGGATTGACCATAGGCTAGAAAAAAATGTGTTGAGGAACCTGTTGTCCTGATCTGGGATAATAGACTATGGGATACCAAAATGCACCCACACTCGTTTAAGGAAGAGTTTAGCAGTGGCTTCTACTGTGATATTCTTCTTATAGAATGACATAATGGAAATATTTGAGAATCTGTCGACGATCATGAAAACACAGTTGCCTACCGATACACCGCTTTTCAAACAAAAAAGTGTATTGACACACCTAGAAAACACGGAGATTAATTCGGCAATATTCTTCAACGCCCCTAAAACCTTGAGATTTTGGAGCATGTGGTGATTTTGAAAGTTCCCCAGTGAAATTATTTTGTTTCAGTTTATGTGTCATTTGATTAGGGACATGGAGCATGAGGGGTTTTAAAATTTATTAATTCTAAATTTAGGTTATTGCAATTTATAATGTATTTAAAAAAAAATAATTAGATTATTGAGTCCACTTTTTTGGAACCACCCAATGTGTGTCAGATAGTTTTCTCTTGAAGTTCTGTTCAAGTGTTAGGTTGATGTTTTCATGGAGGTCTTTTGTGCATTATAGTGGCATTTAGAAGAAATTTGTCTGGAATGTATGATCAATTCCAATCTAGGTGTTAATTTTATGGTGTATTGTTGGAGAGTCTAAAGATGGAGAGTTTCCAGGCTTCTGCTTGTGGGGTGGTGGTACTTGTATTATGAAACCCTCTAACTATGGTGATCTTTGGAGGAATTTGGGCTGTTGGAGTATTGCGTGGGTTGGCTGGTCTCGAGTCACGCTTTGGTATAGAAGTTGTTCTTTTTTGTAGACATGTCAAAGCAGAGGGGGTGATAGTGAAAAGTGGGTGGACATATTTCCCAAACCATTGTTAGTGGAGTTAGATAATATTCTTAGAGCGAAGAGTGCTTAGACAATACAAACATAGAAGAGGAGATAACAGATAATCGTGCTCTTTCTTTGGTCAACTTGGATATTGTGCACAATCACAGGTATGAGTACCACAATCAAATGGTGGCATATTCGAATGAAATCCAGTTTTCTCAATTTGAAATTCTGGAATAACTTTGTCAAATTGAGCAAAGACTACAAGTGATAGAGGCTTGATGGGACACGTGGGCTTCCATATGCATGAGAAGCAATAAAAACATGTTGCACATCTGCCACCTTGAAATATCGTTGATTGGTTGTTTGCTTATTTTGTCATTTTTTTAGTTAATATGGCTTCCGCCCGTCCATAAATAAGATGTATAATGTTCAATCTCATGCTATGTTAAATTTGGTGTTATATACTCCAACTCTCCGTCCCAAAAAATCTGGTCGGAATGAGATAAGACAAGCAATAAAAACTATATATGTACTTTTCAATTTAGTAATATAAATTGAATGTTTTGATTAAAAAAAAACTCACAAAAATAAACTGAGATGACTTAGTTAAAAATAAAAAACTTATAGTAAAAATCATTGTTCTAGAAATGATACTCTTAATATATAATAATAATTAATAATAATAATAATAATAATAATAATTATTATTATTATTAATTTAAGATCATTCTAAAGTTCAACGAACTTATTGATTACTAATTAATTTATAACAATTTGTAACAACTCCACTTACTGATTTTTTTTTTCTACTTATAGAAATCAATGCTAGTGTAGTTCTATCCTACTACAAAATTTCAAGAAATGAATTACCTTTTCAGCTTTAATTAAGGTTACTCCCTTAATTATCAAGAAATATTCTTGTATACCTTTTCTAAATATCACCTTCACATATTACCACTTGTCATATTTTTTTTGTCCACCATAGAGTGGTTATTATGTTAAGAATATGTGTTCTCAACCCGTTCCATTCATTTCCCTTCTCACTGTACAGATTCTTAATTTGTTTTATGATACTAACCTGTATCATTAATTCTACCTAAGAATTTATTTCTATTAAGAGAAATCATCCTCCCTTCATTCCCATATTTTTGAAAAAAAAAAATTGTGTGAGTTAGTTCTAATCCCACTATATTAACTAAGGATATAACTCTCTTATCCTTACTAAAATGTGAAAATGACATCCAAATTTATTTTAGCTAAAGCTTAACACTCTTAACCACATATATATTTAAACTTCAAAATATTATTTGCATTACTTTTATTTCTCTATTAATATAAAAAACAATTTGGACTAACATCTCCATTAATGTTATGTTTTATGAGCCACACACAAAATATGGAAAGCTATCTTTACGTTCCTCCCAACGCAATTGATTTTCTTGCTTTAACGTTTATGGAAAATTGTGAGCCGAATTGATTTATTGTTGTGTTTGTTAAGTGGGATGATTTGATATTGGACATGAGTAACCTAAGATTATTTACAGGTAGTTATTAAGTGAACACGACATATGTTGAATTTCCATGACACATGAGAATCTAGGTTTGGTCTTAGAATATTTGATGCAAACACACTCAAGTTCCACAACACATCTACTTTTCACAATGAAATCTATACACATCAGTGAATCTACTAGTGCACATGACAATAATTAAAATTTTAAAACCATTGTTCATTAAATTACAAATTATAATAGAATAGGTTAGAACTCTCCTACTGGGGAGCATGGCCCTTTACAATCACACTGATACAAGCAATAAAACTAGGGCTTGGTGTTATTCCTTTGAAATAAAATATATGTGGAACAAGACAAAACTTGAATCACTTTTTGATGTTGACCACACATAGCCCTTTCTGTGCACACGTCATAAATCCACTGAGATAGATCCTCTGAATCTAGCCAAAATTCGTTAAACTGCATATAACTGCTAGAGAATAAAAATATTAATATAGATAATTAACCTTGGGAATGTTTACCATCATAGTTAGAACTTGATTCATGTGTTCCACCATGAGAGAACCAAGAGTTATAGTTTTATATTATTATAGTGGTATTTGGAAGAAGTTTGTGTGGATTGTGTGACCAATTCCAATCTTAGTGTTATTTTTCTGGTGTATTGTTGGACACTCTAAAGATTGATAGTTTTTTGGATTCTACTTGTGGGGTGGTGGTAATAGTATTCTGCAATCCTTTTATGTGGGTGGTGGTACTCGTATTTTGCAACTCTCTTATTATAATGATCTTGGGAGGGCATTCCGGGTGTTGGAATATTGCATGGGCTGGATTGTCTGAGGTTAGGCTTTGGTAGAGAACTTCTCCCTCTTTTTCATAGACATGGATGGATTTTCCGATTACAATCAAATCAATATCCACCTAGAGTATCAACATAAGACAACATTTATCTGTCCTTGGGGCACATTCACTTATAGTAAAGTACCGTTTGGTTAAAGAACATTGGGGAAATTTTTTAGAGAGCAATGGACTATGCTTTCAATGACATCAAGCACATTGTTAAACCTTATCTATATGATTTACTCGCGGATTCACGAAATTTGACTAATCACTTGATGCACTTAAGAACCATATTTTAACGCTGCTGACACTACAAAATATGCCTCAATGGACATAAATGTGTGTTTTGAGTTGGTTTTGGTCATTTGCTTGGATTCGTAGTCTCAAAATAAGGAATTTGAATTGACCCATTGAAGTTCCAGGCTATTCTTGATTTGCCTGCACCATCAAATTTACTTCAGATATAGAAACTTCAAGGAAAGGCTAGCTTCCTGGTAAGGTTCATTCCCAACTATGCTGAAATGGCTAAAGGATTTACTCGACTTTTGGAAAAGGGGGTTCCCTTCCATTGGGACCAAGTTGCACAAGATTCTTTTGATGCTCTCAATGATACTCATGTCTGAGCATCATTAATGTATCCCCCTAATTATCAGAATGATTATTTCCTATATATCGCCATGGCCGAAACGACCATTTCTATGGTATTGATCCAAGTAGAAAATGGGTAAGAACATCCAATCTATTATTTGAGTCCTAATCTCAATGATACGGAAGTTAAGTATTCTTACGTAGAAAATATTTCCTTGGAAGTTGTTCAAGTTGTCCAAAGATTTCGCTACTATATCTTATTCTCAAATATCATTGTCATTTCAGATTGCAACCCCATGGATTATATCTTATCACATCAATTTCTAGGGGGAAAATATTCAAAATGGATTTTAATTTTGCAAGAATTTGATTTGGAATTCATCAAATCCAAGTCAAGGAAGTCTTTAGTTTTGGATGAGATTCTTTGTGACCTTCCCTTTGATAGCACTTCTACTACGTGGGAACCATCAATTCCTGACGAGTCTCTGGTTATAATTGGATCATCTGTTCCTTGGTATGGAGATTTCATCATTTATGTCCAAACTCAAAATTTTCGGCCTAATACCTCTCGCTATGAACAACAACATATTCGATACCAAGACAAGTATTATTTGATCATCGGTGATACACTTTATCGTTGTGGTGTCCATACTATTTTAAGAAGGTGCCTCATTCATGAGGAGGACAAAAAGGTTTTAAATGATTGTCATGTTGGGGCTTATGGTGAAGATTTATCTGGATATGCTACTGCGTAGAATATACTCCGTACTGGTTACTTTTGGTCTACCATATTCCGTGACTGCATTCTCGTGGTCATAAGTTGTCATATGTGCCAAATTTTTCATCGTGAAATCCAAAAACTGCCAGCACCAATGCATCCTGTTGTCTCTATGGGACCATTTTCGAAATGGGGTATTGAATTCATGACCGGTAACCCACGTTCATCCAGGGGGGCATGGTTATATTATTGTCGCAGTAGACTACTTTACCAAATGGGCCGAAGTGATGCCTACATTCAACAACACAAGACAAATAACCGCATTTTTTTTCTTTAATCATGTTATTGCATGGTTTGGGGTCCTGTAGGCTATAGTTACAGATCATGGGAATCATTTACACAACCACATGATGACTGAATTGACTGTCAAGTTAGGATTGTCACATGATAATTCTACTCCTTATTATCCACAATAAAATGGACAAGTTGAGGCTATTGAAAAAATTATTAAACATATGCTTCAAAGAATGATAAGAGTTTGTAAAATAAACTGGCATTTGGTCCTATATGCATCGATGAGTATGCATATGCAGACATTGATTTCCGAGGAAATCCAATTTTAGCTTTACTAGAAGGTGCTCATTGGGGTGCAATAGGTAGGAATGTTTTGACCATGTTTTTTATTTTATTTTTAAGGTTTATACAATGTTTTTGTATTTTGATGTTTTCCCAAGACTAAACTAAATTTTTTATGTAATGCAGATGTTGGTTGAGTTCAACCAGTGGAGGAAGCAGAGCGTGTAGCAGAAGAGCCAGTAGAGAAGGTTGTTGGGAGAGTAGTCCTTCAGGATCTTGATATGGCTAATACTCTGATTGAGCTTCAGTAGCACATAGAGGGGTTGACCTTTGAGATTCCAGATTGCTCAATCGAAGGGTTATTGATGCGACTGCAATACCACACTATAGGTGTTCCTAACCACTATATGTGGTTATTGCGTAGGATAGCTAGATATATAGCATGTTACCACGAGCACCACTAGTTTAATTTTGACATGTTGCATACATTTTGAGGTCAGATGACCAATTTGTCTTGGGCACAAATTTTTGTAAAAACCTATAACTATATATCTATTTGATTATTAGTGTCTTCTTGTGTTTATAGTGTAATCCTATTCAATGATGCAAATGTTTCCTTTACATGTGTTGCAAATGTCTGTCTAAAACTTGATTAGCAAAAGAGTCAGTCAATGTGTTAAAATTTCTAGAAATGTGTTGATATTGAATAAAATCAAAGTGTCTTTCCAAAATTCGAACTCTTAGGAACAAATGATGTAGTGTTGGATTTATAACAGTATAAACACTAGTAAGTTGTAATACCACAATTTGTGAGTCTAACATGATGATAATGTGGTTAATACAGAATGAAGTGGCATCAGAGACAAGTTTGATCAACGTGTTATATGCAGGGATATTATTTGTCAATCTACCAATACAAATCAATTGAAAGCTCACTAACTCGCCATTCAAAGAAAAAATGGCCCACTCTGCAGAGTAGAGATTCTGCTTACTACGATTAGCATCATTAGCATATCCAACAAATGGTTCCGAAGATTCAAAAATCTGTGATGAAATGTAAAGTGGATTACTAAAATAAAGAAAATTATAAAAACAAACTAACACATTGAATGCAAATCAACAACATATATGTACAATATAATACAAAAATCACTTGGCTCATGATTAAGCATAGTAACATTTCAGATGAAACCCATTTCTAGGCTGTGCTAACAAAATTCCATAGTAATCAACTAACTCTTTGATTGGTACAAAGTCCCTAACTTGACCCTTAAATTCTTGTTCTTGATCTCTCTAAGGAAAATGAAATGAGGATCGAACCATAACTGAAATTTTTCTTCCCTCCTCCCTTTGCCTTGTTCAATTGTTCTTTTATCTGAGAAAGTACAGCTTCAGACCAGTTAAATACTGTTGGCTCCATACACTGTAGCATGTACTGCATATAGGATCTATTCACTACATGTAGTGTGACAGTGACGACAAGTTTTTCGATCGTGAAAAGAATGGTTCTCAAAGGTAAATATCTAACATCCCAGATCTTTTCTTTCCCATATTTTCTTGGCTTTGCCCATGGATAACAATATTGCAAAACATAATATCTCACAGTCTCTCCTCCAAGAATAAACCCTGAGAGTCAAATAGCCAAGCCTCTCCTCGAAAAACCTGTGAGAAATTATACATCCCCTATTTTTATAGGAACCATTTAGTTCTTAATGTGAAATTCCTGGATATATGCATCCCATGCTCGAACTAGGAACTCCAAGAGTTCTATTTGTTGCCTCGTCCCTGACAAACATAAATACTTTAACAAGCCACAATCTCTTAGGGCTCTTACTGTACCCAGATCATTTAAGGAAATCATGTGCTGTTATTCATGCTCTCTTTACCACCATGTAATCATTATTATCAATTGATGAAAACCTGAAATACAACCATAAGAACCATTAGACTCCATTCAATGCAAAAAATTAGGAAATTTTTTGGCATAGTGTAAAAATAAAAAATGAATATTGCACCCAACGCAACCCTGAACAAGAGATAATGTGTTGTATATGTAGCTAGCCATCATTTTAGCTACTGTGCAACACACCTTTCGATGTTCAAGGGTGTGTTGCCCTCTTTTGGAGCATAATTTACCCTAAAGGGCCTAAAAAACTAAAAATTTGAACTGAAAGAAAATGAAATGATAATTTAATGAAAGATAGGGTTCATTTCACTAACCTGGATTAAACAGTGATGGAAACCATCCACAAAAATGATCACAATTATTAATTGAAGTTCTGGGGCAAAAACAGGTTTAGATCTCCAAAATCCAAATGGTAACTAGTGAATGGTAAAGATGAATAGTAAAACTCTTTTTAATAGTCATTTAATCATTTGAAAATCATATTTATTGCCATGAATATGGTTTTATTATATTTTTTGTAATGAAACATGTATTTTTAATCCATTTGATGTTGTTCTGAATAGGTTTTACAACTGATGAATAGATTAGTCGTGCAGTTTTATTTCAAGAATGATCTGACCACAAAGCATAATTTTTATCCTTATTTTTCAAGCTTTGCTAAAAATGAAAAAGGATTTGAAGCACACTTATATATATTTTTTGACAGTGATAATAGTGAAAAAGGAACCCTTGGAGTCTTCTTTTAGCTCTTTTTAGACTACAACACTTGTCTTTTCGAGCTCATAAAAGTAAATGAATTGATATCTACTCAATATAAGTTTAGCACTTTTCTGGACTGAGATAGATTATTTACGAAAAAGGAATACCTTGGTCGAACATGACTAAACAGGTTTTCTCAGATATCTTTTTACAGTTTTTCGGATCTGACTGACAACTTTACGAAAAATTACTTATGGAGTTTTCTTTAGTCCTCTTTTTCAAACTCTCTAAATATGAAAAAGGATTGGGTTGTCACTATCGTTAAGCTCGTTAAAACATAAAATATTGATGGACTTGTCGATCATGGAAAGGATCGAGTTTCATTCATCACTAGACTCATTAAATTATTAAATAGCGATGCATTGTTCACCCAAAGGGTTGAATTATAGATCAAGCATATGTTATCCTCCTCAAGGTTGTTAAAAGATAAAGAGGTACTAGTCAACAAATGACGGGGAAAATTTGGGAAAGTGAGTAGAACATTTTATTGTAGAAGGACACTCTTGAACATGACACTTCACTACATCACTGTGACTGTTTGGGTTGGGTAATCTTCTTGATGGTTCATTCATACCTATGCTTCATCATACCTTCACTTCTATTTTCGGTCAATGATGCCAACTCATCTTAGTGTCGCCGATATGTTCAAGAGAAGTCATCGAGTGAATACTCATCCTTCTCCAATACTCATAAAACTTCATTTTCATGAAAATAATCCCTGAACATTGCTATATCAAATCATACATCTTTCTCTGAAATCGATAACTCTCGTTTCGCAATAAGGTGGCTTCCTGTTGACAACAAATCATTTTCCAATAAGTTTACTTAGAAACATCATATTGTAGTACCATGAGGCTTGTTACAACATTGACAAGATCCTCTCTTCCAGACTTTTGAATCAAATATTTTTTTTGGCATTCAACATAAAATCATCTATTCATGCCTTACGAAATGTATTGTAGTACCTTGAGGGCCATTAACATCAATGGTGGTTCTCTTTCATTTTTTAATAGCTCACATCATTGGTTGGTAATCAAACGATGTCTTACCATGTTTGACTACAAATCATATATTCGCATGGTTGGACTTGTACCTAAATGATCGAGTAAACGGGATAAGAAGACCCTGGATTTAGTTTCAGCCATCTAGGCTTTGATTTTAGGATTTTTGTACACATCATATGTACGGTGACCTTACATAAAAATCATCATCCAAACATGGGACTATATTTGTAGGCATGTCTGCATTGGGCAACATTCCAATGAAGATGACTTTATGCACTATGTACACGTTATTAGATAGTTTATGTGCGGAGCATGGGAATGCCTTCCCTCAAAAATTTATGATCAAGAGGATATATCATGATGTAATTTATTATAATATTGATGTAGATCGTCACTCTGCTTCATCTCCAGCCCATCACAGTGTAAAGCATCTCAATCAAAATATTGTTATTATTATTCTTACTTCATGCTTCAGGGAGAAATTGTTATAGGTCAATTTAGGCACCATTCCCAATTACCTAGTTAACGGGAAGTCATCCCCAAAACTGATGAATAAGGTCTATCGTCCCCTATCATTTTAGTGGCTACATGCCCTAAGACAAATAACAAGGACAAATCACCTATGAATTCAATTTCCAAGGTTTCCAAGATTTGAATTTTATATTATATGACATGTGAGCTCACCAATGCTGCCTCTCAAGGGAAGAAGTGCGTTGCATATGTAGGTAACCCCACTCAAGGGTGCTTTGCAAATCACTTCCCAAAACTCATGGGTGCGTTGGCCACATTAGGAGTGAAATTATCATTGTTCCATAATGTCCACTTCGCCAGTGTCTTCTAGAAGAGTTGACATGTGTCAGACCTCAAATCCATGTGTCCATTTGATACAGCTGAGATTGGGAACATGTCTCATCTATTATTAGAAATTAATTGACTATAAAACTACCTTCAACTCCTCTATAAATTGAGCACAAATATTAGTGCTTGGTAAGGAAGAATTTGAGTATAGAAATGTTGGAAAAATACTGAGAGGGGGGGTGAATCAGTATTTACAGCATATTCAAAACTTTTTACTTTTCTTTACTTCAAAACCCATACGCTACTTTCCTGAAGAAGACTCGCGTATATACACGGATACCCCTTATTAAGCTCGCGTATACATAGAGAACTAATTATGTCATTAATTCTTCACTTAAACCATTCCATCATTTATTCATCAGATATTCAATAAACAATAAACATGTGCAGTAAGAACAGAATAAACCATCACACAAAGCATCACACATGAACACCAGGATTTTTAGGTGGAAACCCAAGTCGGGAGAAAACCACCGCTGCAGTTGCTCAGCCTTCAATATTTTATTATAGAGAAAACATCTTACAACATATGTGCCGGTGCAGACTCTACCAGCACGTAGGCACCCACCTGCGCTCGTTTACCAGCCTCTCCTGGAAGGGAGCTCCAACCCCCTGACTCGTTTACCAGCCTCTCCTGGAAGGGAGCTACGACCCCCGGACCTCGTTTACCAGCCTCACCTGGAAGGGAGCTACAACCCCCTGACTGAAGGCTA